>JAQQZX010000021.1:7753245-7767032 GCA_030068355.1 Notoglanidium maculatum
CCATCTTCCAAAAGCTGTGCCTACAAAACAGCACAGTAAACATAGCATACAAATACGGGCACTGGCCCGTAACAGTACATACACCATATATTTTATATATTCATTCATTTGTCTTCAGTAAAGGCAGTATTCTTATCAGGGTCGCAGTAGGTCTGGAACATATCCTGGGAAAACTGGGTGCAAGACAGGCAACCCTGATGGAATGCCAGTCCATTGCAGGACACCATGCACACACATTCACAGCTATGAGTAATTTAATGCATCCACCTAACAGAAAGCTTTTGGACAGTGGGAGGAACCCAGAGAACCTGAAGGAAACCTATGCGAATGCAGGGAGAACATGCAGAACTCCACACAGGCAATAAGATTCAAGTTCAAGATTCATGATTCAGTATACAGTAAAGTTTGAATACAAATAAGACTGAAAGCAGTTGGACCTAGACTCATAAGCACTGGCAATATTATAGGATACATTCATTTGTATCAAGGCCACATAAGCCTATTAGAGAAATATTACGCCATCATATAACCTTTAGCGCTTTCAGTGTTATTATAAGGCTTATCTTGAGTTGGTGACCTTTCCCGTTCTTTATCATGTATCGATATGCGGCGAACACACCAGTAGGCTATCAGTAGCCTAGAGGAATTCTCTGTTTTAGACAGTCACATGTCACAGATTTCTTTTGAAGGGTTGAGATAAAATAATTTTCAGCCCCAGTACATTCTTTATCAGACAATGATTTTTGGGGTCTTTAAGCACTCATGATTCTCCCTTAAGGCTTCCGGGGTCTTAAATTCCTTCCCTGTCAGATAGGGCAGATACATCATATGGTGTGTGTGTGTATGTGTCTGTTTCTCTATCTGCCCATCTACGTAACACCTATTCTCAGTTCTTTCTGCCCGTAATCAGGTCATGTTGGTGCCTTTTACTCTTCAAAGCAGTTAATTCAGACTCAGAAAAAGAGTCTGCTTCATATTGCCTTGAGAGTGCAACTTAGTTAACGTCTCAGCGCTGAAAGTTGAACTCAGACAAACATCGTCACGTACAGAGCTGTTCGTTATCATTTATACTCTTTTGAAAGGTTTTTTTTTTTCTTTTCTTTTTTTTCTTCTTTAGTTTCTGTGCGTGTTCTCTCCATGGGTTTCCTTGGGGTTCTCTGGTTTCTTTCCACATTCCAAAAACATGCCAGTATGTGGATTAGCTACTCTGAATTGCCTCTAGGTGTGAATGCGTGCATGCAATGGACCGGCATTCCGTATTCCATCCATCTTGAGCCTGTTCTAGGCTTTGAATTCAATGTGACCCTGACCAGGATAACGTGATTACTGAAGATGAAATTAATAATATGTTAACTCTTGGTGCCTGGATGGGTGGTCTTCATTGTAAAGCCATCAGCCATCGCTCTGGCCTCTATTTCCCACCAGTTCTTGTGTCAACCTGCATTTTCGCTCCACCTAGGTGGATGCCCTATGGCCCTGATAGTAGGTAGGATAATACGAGGACCACATGCATGCAAAGGGCATGCAAATCCACGTGGAAAGTTTTTCATCACGAAGTGTTAAGGAAAGTCATCTATCATGTCTTGCTCACTTTGTAATCGGACATGTTTATTCTTGTGTTGAGTTTTCCGTGATTAAGCAGTTTTTTTTTTGAAGACGTATTTGTGATATGGAGACTTCTTCATAAGGAACCTTCTTTGGCCTCATTGCTCGGCACCTCTGATCACATACATAGTCTTTAATTAAAGTGATGTCTCTGACAACACATCTAACAGCAACAACGGTTTTGGCTTTCTTCAGCATGCCCACGTAGGTGTATTACTGAAGCTCAGGCAACATGTACAAGTTGGGAGAACATGTTGTAGCATGAAACAGGCGTTGGTATGTATGTGAATGGACCTCCATATCAGAAGATAAAAGAACACTGAATGCTGGTCTTGGCTACAGGTTTTGGATGCTGTACAGCTCTTTGAGGTTTAACTAAATATAAGCTGTAACTAAATCCAAGAACATAGCCAAGGGCTTTCAAAATCCTAGGAACAGAAAGCATCATACATTCAGCCACGCTTCTTTTTAATAATAGTAGTGCACAAAATTTAGAGAGATTTACAGATAATCACAGGAAATTATACATGGGATCACCACTACAGAAACCAAGAGTAAAGACTGCAAGCCAAACTGGTTTTTTCCAGACTACAATTTACATTTACACGTACAGCATTTGTGTACACTGTCTCTCACCCAGTGTCAGCTGGGATTTCCTCCAGCTTCCCCCACAACCCTGAGAGATAAACAGCATAGGGGATGAATGGATGGATGAATGTACAGCATTTGGCAGATGCTCTTTTCCATCAAAAATATCCTCATGCTGTTCCAGATAGGTCACGGTCTAAGAAAGCTAAAACCTGGTTAGAGAGCAGTTAGTGCAAGTTGGTAAAGTAAGAAAAGCAGGACAAAAATAATGCCCGTTAAAGTATTTGCTGAAAAGGTAGGCCTTCTGTCTTTTGTTTGAAGACAGCCAGTGACTCAGCTGTTTAGACAGCCAGGAGAAATTCATTCCACCACCTAGGTGCCAGTACAGAGAAGAGTCTTGATGCATGTGTTCTTTGTGCCTTGAGGTTCAAGTCGAGCTGTGCTAGAAGCTTAAACATGACATGGTGGATAGACGGGTTTCATGTGTGCTTCAGGTAGGTGGGGACTGGCACGTTTTTGGCATTGTTGGCAGGCATCAGTGCTTTAAATCTCATGCAATTCTTTTAAAGCTGATGCAAATCTGCATAAAGCCAGTGGAAAGAATGCAGCATTGGGGCAATGTTTGAGAGTTAGGAAAGTTGGAAAACAAGACATGCACTTGTATTCTGGATCAGCTGCAAGTGTTGGATGGCTCAAAGCGGAAGACCTGCAAGCTACTGCAAGTTTCAGTACTTCAAATCCTCAGATGACAATGGATCGAATAAGCACTTGAGTGGCCTCTTTGAAGAGCAATGGCCTGATGCTTAAAGGAGAAGCCTGCATGGTTAAGTTCAGTTGGCAATATGAAGAAGTATTGTCAGTTGTCCAGAAGTACCCCAAGGCTGCAATGCATCAGATGGTGGGATCTGAAAGTTCTCCAGGGAGAGCACAAGATCTTGACATGGGGCTGTGATCTGGGGAGATCATGGGAACTGGATTTTTCTTACCTCTTTGAAGAGTTAGATGTAACATTTCAAAGCATGCGGTATTTTCCCGAATACATATTGTCCATCTATGAATACAAAAATGGAAAGATTACTTCATGTTTGTGATGTCATTGCAAAAACATATTTACATATTCAGCCTGGATCAGCTTGTGGAAGAAGTTGGTAATGGAAAACATAAAATGTAATGATAATGAAAAATGTTTGTGAGACAGAAATTCAGGCTAAATCTTTGTTGGGTACAGTTTTGACTTGTCCATAGGTGCAGGTGGGACAGAACTATTTAACAATTGTTGCATTGTTAATCTTCATCAAGTCCTCATTCACAAGTCCATACATTTTGAATTCCATTGAAATACTAATTATCTCGCTTGAGTGACCAGTGATTAAAAAAATTTGACCGGTACAAGCCGATGTTCTATTGATTTTTTTTGCCTTTCTCAATTATGCACAATCACAGGGCAGTGACAGGAGGACAGGAGCTCACTGCCCATTTAGGGCCGTAGCATTATTATTGCACCTAATGGGCAAAAATAGAAGAAGAAAGCTTTGTCACATTTACATTGCAGCACAGTGAAATTGTTTTCTTTGCATATGCAAAGGATCAGAGTGCAGGGGCAGCCATGATATATGGCCCCTGGATCAGACAGGGTTAAGGACCTTGCTCAAGGGTCCAATAGTGGCAGCTTGGTGGTGCTGGGGCTTGAACCTCCAACCTTCAGATTAGTGCCTTATTCGCTGAGCCTCCACTGCCCCAAGAGCTGCAATGAGAGCTAATAAAAGGCCTGTTGGGGCAGGAATCACACTGCACCATGAACATCTTCAGTGGAGGAGGAAAGGATGTTAATGACAAGGTTGTCAGGGTTGCTGTTTTTACACCAAACTGGGCTAGTTTCAATATACTCAGTGGTCAGGAAGACCTCGTTTTTATAGTGAATTCTAAGAATTAAAACTAATACATTTCCACAAAACAAAGGTATAGTCTAAGATAATATAGTGACTAATGTTCGTACATCAGAAATGCGTGTGCACCACAGTGACCTAGTTTCGCATGCAAAAGGCTGAGAAACAGAAGAAAAACAAGTCTTCCTTTTTTGTGGTTTTTGTGATGTACTTGGGCTGGAAACTTTGGGCTGAAACCTGGCAGCCTTGGTTTATAATCTAGCCGTTTAGGGGAAACACACCTGCTGGATAAAACACATTTGAACAAATGTACATCTAAAGCTGGTCCAAAACAAGCTGTAAGACTACGCTGGATGACTGCATGTTGGGTCTGTCTATTATGGAGTTAATCTAAAAGTTCACTAGATAATAGCTTATAGCATAAAACGATTGTGATAGTCTCTCGACTTATATTTGTATGAAGCTATGGCTTTGTTAATGTCGTCCTGTCCCACCAAAATCTATGGTTACGATGTGGTTGGGTGTTTAATCTAAGACACATCCAGTCTGGTTAAGTTGATTTGTTGAATTTTTAGTCAAACATTTGCATTGTTTACTAGGGTACTTTGATTTTTTTGATGGCTGTGGGTGATGTAAAGAGCCATACGTATGTGATCCGCCAAATTGTAGGAGGTTGTGGTGAGTTTCTGGGGAACAAATTGTTACATATCCGAAAGTGTGCGTGTGTAGCGGCGGTTATGAGCTCCAACCACTGAACATTTTTTATTCCGGCATCTCAGAAACTATACAGACCTAGCATGTTTCCTTAAGCTGGTGTTGTGTGATGCATCTCAGACATAGTTTGTATTACAATTAAGTTGTGGTAATGCTGAAGGGAAATTGCATGTCTCTATATTGTAGCTTGAAATTGCTGAATTCCATCTAGGTGATAGAATGCGCAGTGCAGCTCAAAGAAAAAGCATATGACAGACCAGCATTGTGAGAAGCTAAGACCTTGGGTTTGACTCATATCCATGGTTCAATTCTTACTCAGTTTTCCATCGTTTTTCTGAAGCGGCGGTATTAGCTGCATTCCTCCGGAGCCGAAGCACTGTTAGGTTTATTGTTTTCCTTGCTCTAAGACTAAGTCCATTTGTTGCTAATGTTCTATGAAAAGAGTCAGGAGCTGTTGTAGGAGATCCAGATCCTTGTAAAGTATATAGCCTATACATGTGGTTGTGGTTACTCTTATTATCATGTGTCAAAGTCATTGTAGATTTGAATGACCATGGCTTTCTAGCTTCAATGCCTGATGATGCCACCAGAATCGAGCGTAGCGTTGCCAGAGTGCACCCAACAGCTGGCAAGCCAGGATCTGTCTGAACACTGGCAACAACACAAGGCTTCTCATAACGACTCGCTAGCCATCTCGGGTGAAGGGTCACAGCTGTCCAGCTAACCACACACAGACATACCCACACACATGCACTGGTTTGCATGCGCTGATATACAGATGTACAATTCAGTGAGGACTCTTGAGCCTGAAAAAGTGCTTTTAACAGATCAACTTTTAATATATAAAATCATAGACTCACCCCATTATCATTATTTCCTCTTGTGGGGTGTCATGACCACCATCTTAGAGGCCTTTCCATTACTTCATCAGCTGAAGTGAAGTTCGTCAGCTGACCATTCAGAGGGCCGAGGCATCAAGCCAACATAAGTGTAGGCTTCAGGAATAGAACTTTCCCATCAGGCCCTGCAATTTCATGGAATTTCCTTTTCAAAACAGTGAAAACCTAGTGGACAAATCTTTTCATAAGGGCAGTCAGGAGAGAGAGTCGACAAGGGCATGTTAATCACATTATTGGGACATATGTACTATATCTTTCCCCACTCCCACTTTATTGTTGTCCTTTTTGTGTTCTCACGGCCTCCTGGTTGTCATTGTGTTTTTCTAAAAGTGATATGTTTTCAGTGGACTCCTGCTTGCGGTAGAAAAGAAATCAAAACCTCGAGGGGAAAAAAAAAAGAAAAACTCGTGTTTACCATGTGTATTGTTGGAGGCTAAGGAACAAAATGGCCTGTCTGTTTGCCTTCGGTATGAGAGTCCAAGTTAAAAGCTCACATCACGCAAATTAGATTAGCTCTGAACAGAATCTAGGCAAGCAAAATGTACACTCGGATAAATGCAAAAAAAAAAGAGAGAGCTTGTTTTTGTCCATGCAAATAGTGTGCACATGGGCCTAGATTATTTAAAGGAGACTTTTCATCTTCTTGGCTCCTCTTCATCACTCCCTGCCTTTCTCCCATCTGAGCAAACTGAATTGTTTTAGTTCGGAATTGAGCCTGGCTCCGATGGCTGAAACCTCACCTTCCTCCACATTAGCAGTAGGTACTGAGCCAATTGTGGATTGAAGTGAATAACAGATTGTGTTTGCTGCTAACAAAAATGTTCTTTGTTGGCATTGTTTGTTTTTTTCCCTCCTTTGGTTTTTTTTTTTTTTTTGGTTATTTTTGATGTCAGACATTTTAAAAACTTATGCTCTTGTTGATGCTTTTACCGTGCTGTAGTCAAGCTGTGGAGTTGCTCATTTTAATGTTAAATTCTTAAAGTTGGTCACGACAAAATAGTGTGACTGCACAGAATTTCAATATTTAATAAACTATAAGCTAGAGTTTGATCTTTTTAGGAATAAATGTGGCTGCAAGCAGGGATGGGAGGGTTACTTTAAAAATGTATTGCCATACAATTACTAATGACCTGCTAAAACTTAATCTAATTACGACAAAATTAAAATAATGTAACTGATTACTTTCCATTATTTTGGATTACTTCAATAGCGAATATGTGGATGATGACGGCATTTTCTTGGCTGGAAGGCAGAACTTGCACTGTACTGTCATGTTGTTCCACTTTTCTGAATTAAAGACAAAATAATGGTGAAATTTCCACCCAGTGAACAGATATTTTCACTAGAGGCCATGATAATGTACTGGTGACTGTAAGATTAGCTTTGATTTCATTCAAGAACAAAGTGGTGATGTGAGACTTATGAAGTGCTGTGTGCACATGTACATGGTAGTATATACTTCTAATTTTATTATTTTTAAAAAATATTATTATATATAAATATAATGTATATCTATCTATCTATTTATCTATATATATATATATATATTTGTGTGTGTATGTGTGTGTGTGTATGTGTATATACAGTATATAAATATATATTATAATATTTTAAAATATTGTATACAAAAGATATTTATTTAAAATATTTATTTGCAGCATTTTAATCAGCATTACTACAGACCTTTTTCTTAATGAGACTTAATTAAATAGCAGTTCACAAATTACAGCATTAGTGACATTCATCAGATAATCTGTCACAGTATGAGAATATAATCAAGTGCTCATGTCGAGCAAATGAGACACTCGGACTAACTGCTTATCACTACTGCTTATCACTTTTAATCACTTATCACACTTGTTTCAGCCGTGTGTGTGTATTTCAAGCTATGATTTGTTAAACTTTTGTACGGGCATATTCAAGATAAAGGTAAAATAAATACGAGCTGCTTGTTTAGCTCTCTGAAACTCTCCCATGCTAAGTTCATTTTGCCTGCAGTTGATTAGTGGATGTCCAGAACAAGCATCGCGAAGAACACAGAAAACCTCCGTCAAACTCGCTATCCATGTCATCACTACAGTTGTGTCAATGACTTGACACAAAACATTGATTTAAAGATGAACTTATTGATTCTGTTACAATGCCAGAATCGAATATTCTCTTGAGCCGCATAATAAATGTTGTTAACATTACTGAATATCAGCCAACACCAATATCCGATATAACTACCGAGCTTTAAAACCAATGAATTTTAATTGACGGACATTTAAAACACACTCTTACTAATGCAACACACAATGCTACCCTACAGGAAGGAATACTGTGTAAAGCCATCAACAATCAGCATCATTTTCACAAAACTTCAGCTTTCTCATTCAAATAAAACAACAAGGAGAATGTGCGAAACTCCACACCTGCTAGTTCCAGATTGATCCGGAAACCCTCGATCTGTGACGTGGCAACGCTAATGTGCAAAATTAGACCGTTTTAAATTACAGAATTGTCATCTGACAAACTCTTTCGTGTTAAAAACAACGCAAAAACAAAAAAATACACCTCAATACAATATCCCTGCATAACGTTAATAGCATGTTATACTGCAGTAGCACGTTGGCTTGTTACAGGATTCATCTTCCTGGTCATCAGATTTGGTGCCATTTGTCCTGGGCTTGTGTGATGTTTAACTCACGTGATACAGTTTCTGTTCAAATGTTTTGGTTTAAAAAAGGTAAAAGTTTGTGGTGATCGCTACGCTAACCGCTGTTTGCAACTGGAGTTGTGGTATAATCTTGAAGAATTTCTCCTATCTGAGTCACCTCATCAGTTTTACTGAATGATGAGGAACCAGATAATAAAACCCTTCAAAACATTAAGGTTTTGGAATGTACCATTTCTACCAAGCAGGTGTGCTGCATCTCCGAGCCATAATTCAGTCTAACGCGCCGATCCCTCTTTCTCATGTCACACGGCGTCACTACTTTTTCTGCTCATAGCTGATATCTTTATGGTCCTGGTGTCATTTAGCGTTATATAAACATCGCAGAGGATTAGATGGTTCAAAGGAAAGATGAACACTGTGTTACCTCATTATTTAATTAGAGTGGTTCAAGGTCGAGGTATGTGCTGGATACAGAGGAGAGAGACTCGGTTATCGGGTGTGTGGAGGAGTGAGATTCCATGGGCTTTTGTGAAGGCGAGGCAGAGAGGATATTTTTCTGCTAATGCTGGGAAGATGCACTTAGTTCCGTCTTTCCTGTCAGTTTTTTTTTCTTTGTTGCATTTCTACCTGAATAAGACCGCAATAACAGGCTGATGACCGGATCCGCACTCGGTTTCTGTACCGCATCTTTACAATGAGAATCAGTGTATTTAATAGCAAGGCTTATCACTGAGCTGGTTCGAAGTGGATATTATGGTGGAAATGTATGTACTATGTTTTGTCATTAGCAATCACTAGCTCTTTGTTTGTCTTGCCTCATGCCAAATTAATGTAGGTTAAGTTTAACCATCTAAATTTACAAATCAGAGAACCAGGAGCAGGATCGACAGGTTCTAAATTAGAACCGAATCCAAAATGCCAAGCACCGTGTAAAATAAATTCGAATTTCCATTCCGCTTATGGGTTCCTAAACACAATAACCCTTTATTATTTCAAACAACGGCTACACGTCACGCAGCAGCGCAACAGCTAACGTCACAACGGCGTGAAAGGCGGACCGTTGCTACTAATATTTACTTTTTATTTTATTATTTACAAACAGTTGACATTTAAAAGAATAAAGACATTTTCGAATCTACATATCTGAGGTCTTTTTTTTATAAAGGAATCGAAATGGAGAATCAGTAAGAACCCGAAATCGATAAGCAGAATCAAAATTTGCTAAAGAATGATAACCGACCCTGACCAGGAGGCACTAAAACCATCTCCTGCCTCTGTGTCATGTAAATTATGTCAATATTTACACGAGTAAATATTCGTGCTTCCGAGATTATACAGGTTTTTTTTCTTGTCTGAGACACATGTAAACACAAGTACTTTCCTTTAAGCCTGAACAAACATTAAGGAGACGACGCAAATAGCATTTTGTCTTTGCTGTTAAGTCTAATACAGTGTAATGTAAACGCGAGAGACAATTTGAAAATAATAAATATAAAAGTCTTGTATACTGCTAATATACGTATTGCTACTATTACTACGTCCTAGTATTAGCCTTCTTATCATATTAATCACTGTTCAGTTTAACATTAAGGATTTAACCCTCGTTATTTGGCAGCTTATAGAATAGCACATGATCCAGCACTTGCTATTATTTTGCATTTTCCTGCTTTGAATTTTACGATTTTTATTTGATGCTTTTGTTTATTTTACGTGTAAAGAGTAACTATGACTCTGAAGAGACCGCACAGCCAGACGCCTTTTTATTGGGGAAATGTTCTTGTTCTCTACTACGTCTTCGTCACCTTCGTGTGTCGCGAAACTCGATGCTTTAGAAGAATCTTTAAAAGAAAAAAAAAAAAAAAAGAAGAGTAGATGCTTTGGTTCGGTCTTTTCCCCTGGAAGAACATCAGATGGATAATGAAAATGAATCAAATATAAATGAGTACATTTAATCCTGCAAGCTGATTAAATTGACTATTATCATGAAAGTTCCAGCGGTCTCACTTTATATTCAGATATGCCACAATATCATGATTGTATTTTGCTATAAATACATGTATGATTCAGTAAGGTGATTATATCAAATAGCAGCATTTTGTGCACAAGATGAGCTGGAATGATGTTCTTAAAAGGTCAACGAAGTCATCATGACGAATTCCCTATGTTTAACCACCCCAGACCTCAAACAAACTCGTCCTTCGGTTTGTTTACTCGTATTTTATTGGCTACTGGGTTCTATGGTCAGAAACAGGATTAACCGATTGGAATCATGTATTTTTCCCCTTTTCTGTTTGAATACTGTTCACAGTACAGGGGCGTTGAGGTGAAAGTCGACGGAGGAAGATTTTTTTTTTTTTAGAAATAAATATAAGATGTCTTTTTCCTGTTTTTACTGGCATAATGTGAATTTCCATCTAGGATAAATAAAGTGATTTATTTATCTATACTATTATACTATTTATTACTATTATGAATAGTATTTATAATACTATTATTATTATTATTTATAAATACTATTTATTTTATCTAGCTATTTCAATCCTTTTCAGTGAAACTCTCTTAAAAGTATTTTACTTCCTGTGCCTATGAATATGGCAAGATTAATGAATGAGATTAAATAATTCACTGATAATCCAGTGCTGCTTCTGCTACTTTCTGGCATCAACCTAAAATGCATGAGATTCACACTTATCAGTTTAATTACGCAGGTCATACAGCGATATAATAGTGCAGTAATTGGATATGATAATTGGGAAATGGACGAAAAAAATCCAGTTAGCACTGTAGACACGTGAAAAAGCTGAAGGTTCGTTCTAGTCGTACAGTAATCCCGATAAAGATGTTAATTGGGCCAAAGCACTTGGGAAGACAGTAAGTCTTTCAAGACGATATCCATCAAACCCATCCGTCTCGGACTCCTCGTGGGATTGTTGCTGATGAAATCAGTAGAAAAGTGCAGTACTCTTCTTTATTGTACGGCGAACGGTATTCACCGATTCTACAACAAAAGTAGCAACTCTTAAACGTTAATTAACATTTTGAACTGATTTGTTTTTATGTATTTGTAATTCAGGACATCTGGGCTAAAGCATATTGTATGATGAGCCAGAGGTGAATGGAAAGAAAGACAAATCTCTGTTTCTAGTCACTGCTTGATGTCTTGAGCTACAGAGGGAAATTCAGACTTGCCGGATGGACGGGGGATGAATAATTAATGGAGCTGTGGAAGCTTTCGTTTTGAACTCCCCGTCCGGCCGTCCCTCTTTCCCCTCCGTTCCTCTTGTTCCCACACATTCGGACTGGGAGGCTCATTCAGCGCCGCGCACGTTGCAACATGACATGCACGTTTAATTCTTTCTTTTACACCAGGAGGACACAATCTAGAATAACGCTGTTTCTTGAAAAATAAAAAAAATTAAAAATAATAATTTCTTCAACGATTGTTCGGTCTGTCCTGCATCAGTCCTAGTCTGCCCTTTGCCAACCCTTGGGGCTGATGTTCTTTTATACTAACAACGAAATTGGCACAGCTAGCAAAATCGAGGTTTACCGTTTTTAATGGAACTCTTATGTGTCTCCTAGGTAACATCCACAAACCTGGAGAACTTGGCGAGCGCGAGCGCGTGTGTATGTGCGCATGCACAACATGACCGTAATTGTACCATAAACTCTTGCGCAATATGAAAGGAATTAAAGTATTCTGTTGTGCTCTCCAGAGACAGTTTCATTGGTAGCCATCTACAGACAATTCAGTTGCAAATAAGCAGTTATATAGCACCACCCTGGAGCGCAGGATCTGCAGGATGCCATAATCACAGTCCTGTTTGGCTTTATCTTCAGGCCCATTTAAAATCCCGCTCAGGGCTAAGATTTGGTCAACTCTACAGCAGACAGAATTCAGTGGTAACGCTAGTGCGGCTTCACTCTGACTCTATCGGGTTTTGTTTCTGTCAGCTAGATTTCCTATAAATAAGGGATAAAACACGCTGTTAAACGAAAGTAATTAACAATGAGGTGGTGATTTTTTTTAAATTTATAGTTACATTGAGCACTATGGAACGTCCAGATTAGATGTTCTTTCACCAGCCTATGTTTTTTTTTTTTTTTTTTTGCTATCTGGAATTTAGGAAGACAAAAAAATTCCCCAAACAAACATAGAACCAACTGGAACGATCGTGAAATGAAAAAACTAAATTTGCCTTGCGGTTGAACTACTGAGAAATGCTGGTACATAATTAATCAACAACGTCTGACCAATCAGAATCAAGCATCCAACAACGCTGTGGTACAATCCTCCCTGTAATATAGTGAGCAGCATAAAGTCAACTAATCACATACCTGTTATGTAAACACTCCTTGACATGAGCAAATGTGATGTTAAAATGCGCTTAGGACTTCTGTTAAGACCCGCAGTCATGATGACAAGCGACCCTAGACAAGGCCAAGGGTGCCAAAACTTTAGTGACAACGGAGAACAATTTCTCGGATGAAGTTATAGGTGCGTTAGACGAGGTCTCTAATGGTTGACTGAAGTTTGAGCGACTCAAAGCTCCGCCCCAAGAATTTTTGGTGGTTCATTTAAAGTTAGTATGCTAACTAGAATTAGCATTAGCAAGGACATCACTTTCAAGCGCACTGGGACATTTGACTGCTTGAAACCATGTTGAGTTACAACATGATGAACTCGCAAAATTCAGCTCGCGCTGATTCATGAGGATGTTCACGAGTGCCGTCGTTTTTACTTCGTAATGAGCTCTTATGGGCTTTAATCTCTGGTATCGGCATGTTAGCATTGTTAGCTAAGAGATGAGCTGCTTGAAGGCCGTATAAGTTATAACCGTATAAACACAAAATTCAGCTCGTGATGATTTATTAGGTTGGTCATTTATCTTCCTTTTTAATGGGGGAAAAAAAGTATCTGTTCAATTCAGCTGTTCAAACATTTCAAAGCTCGCACACGCTCGATGTCAATCATTTTGCATCTAGCTTCATCTCCTTCACAGGTAATAAATTACTCCATGTTGGAAAAGCACTGCCAGTGTGTGTTCTGGTGTTCCTGTGTTTATTGTCTAAGTTAACAAGAGAATGATCTGGCTGCGCTGGGCGCTTGCTGATTTCATACTGAGATGGAAGTGAAGTGAAGGGTTTCCTCAGCTACATAAGACACTTGTGCTGAGGTCATGACAATCATCTTGTACATATTTTTCAAGGGTTTTTTTTTTGTACTGGTAAGGAATAAAAAAAATCTACTATTGCAGCTTTAAGCTACAACAGAAAAAATGTTAACACTGAAATAGAGTATGGCTTAGAAATGTACTATTTAATGTGTGCTCGCTGTATGTAGGCGGCACGGTGGTGTGGTGGTTAGCACGGTCACCTCTCAGCAAGAAGGTCCTGGGTTCGATCCCCGGGTCACCCAGGGTGCCTTTCTGTGTG
>JAQQZX010000021.1:7780794-7797479 GCA_030068355.1 Notoglanidium maculatum
TACATGTTAAAATAACTATAATAAACTATATTATATATACTGTATATATATATGTATAAATATAATATAATATTATATATATATATATATATATATTTTTTTTTTTTTTTTTTTTAAATATAATAATAATAATAATAATAATAATAATAATAATAATAATAGGTATCAGAAAAGCCATGATTAATGCCTGTACATGGCAGTCACAGGTCACATGCAGTAACAGTCAAACGTTTGGACAACTAATTCAATAGTTATCTTTATTTTTACTACTTAAAAAGACTTCAAATCTTAAAGTACTGCGGGACTGTCCCTTTTTTTTTTTTTTTTTAACACTTTTGTTTACCATATAATCCCATATTTGTTATTTCATAGTTTTGATGTCTTCAGTATTCAGAAAACAGTCAAAATCAAGAACAACCCATGAATAATTAGGTGTCCAAACTTTTGACTGGTACTGTATATAATGCGTTGCATATCGTATATCGCAGAAATATGTTCGAGAGTTGTAATATGATATTTTTGGCATATCGCACACCCCTGGTGAGTTTGTTTGGTTTCGTGTACACAGTTTGAGTTTACTTTAGTTTTAGTTTTAGTTAAAGCATCACTGATGTCTGATCCACAAAAAGTCATATAGTAATTGCTAACAGAAAAGTCTTCAAGCTGTTGATATAACTTGGAATCAAAGCCAGTGGTGGCCTCTCAGAAAAATATACAACAATCTGGAGCTCTGGTGGAAGATAAGGGACGTAGCCGCATTACTAGAACCGAACTCATTTAACATTTAAACGATTAAACATCGCTTCTGTGAAATTTAGCTTGTAACTCACACGGACTTCAGAAGTAACCAGACATTAAGACGATTGGATTTATTGATTTTAGGTCTTCCACGCCACTCAGGGTTGGAGGGGTGAGGAGCTGGGTATGTGTGTTTATTTAGCTTTGCGTGGGCAGCCGTGGATTTGTGTGATTAGAGCATTTCTGATGTGTGGTTTGGAGAGCAGTAGAGAGGTGTGAGGTCTGTGGTGAGGAGCCTCTGAGCCTGAAACCTCTCAGTAAAACAAACTGTAGAAGGAGCCCCGAGCCCACACACTGCTGATGGTGCGGCTGTGATTAAACAATTCATGAAACGCACTTTTCAGTGTGTTAACCTCATGGTTAGACCGGCAAACTCTGCTTCTGCATTTCACTTGAGTTCAGACATCTCACTGTAGCTCAGTTCTTTAAATACAATACCTTCTGCTTCCTTCAACCTGACAAAGGGTTGAGCAAATGAGCAAAACACTCATTCTTTTTTTGCCTCCTTGATTCCTGAAGCCTACCTTCTTCGACCTCCTTTAAGTCTTCCATCTTTAAGGATGTACTAATTGATAAGATGCAGTTGGAGGAGTCAAGGAAAAAGGAATTAGGAGACTTCGAGAGTGAGGACACACAGGCAAAATGCTCCGGCTCACATTTTAAAAAATGCTAAAAGAAATGGCATTTGCAGATAAAAATGGTATTTTCTATTATCCATTACTTTTCCGTAATCTGTTAAATGGACAATGGGTACAAATAACATTTTTGCCTAAAAATCCATTAATATGTCTTGCTTTACAACAGACAAGTCTAAAACACCAGCATTTAACTGTGAGACATGCACATGCAGTAAAGTTTTAATTAAGGATAATTTAGTTTGTAATCACTGGTCTGCATAATACAGCTGGGAACTCAATAAGTGAATTTTCTAAACTCGCTTTAAAGTGACGCTTCGGTGAACGTCTCATTTGCTGAACATGTTTGTTCTCGATTCCTCCCGTCCTAATTTCTTTTCCCTGCATCCTTTCTCTTTAATTAGTTATTTCCTTTATTACACAGCCAAACAGCGTGAGGTAATCAGGAACAAAATTTGAGTCCAGGAAAAATGTCAAACCCAAGACGATTGTCCGTTTGTTTTCTCAATGTAATTTTCCAGTCAATTTAAACCGTCGTATATTTTTCTGCCCAAAAAAAGCTATTTTATTAATTCAATGGTTACTTTTTGACATGCAATCTTTTCAAAATCAGAAACATGCAGGAACACTGACAATCCGGAGCAAAATAAAGTGCACAGTTAAGCAATATCATCCTCACTATCGTGTGGTTATACTGAATATCGGTACGGCTGTGATTCGGCGTAGGTACGAAGCCGCAGGCTGAGAGCTGTAGGTAATCACAACCGTGCTGATATTCAGTGTAAGGAGTAAGTGACATTCTGGATGCAACATGGCCAAACGTTTTGTTCTTTTTGCTTCGCGAGCGGAAATAGATGCCAAAGAAGCCAAATCACGTTACAGCGTGTTGACAAGCTGGCTAGCTAGCTCACGTTGATTTGTACATTACCATTAAAGGTGCTTACGTTTAAATCGGCGTCCCATCTTCCTTCTCATTTTCATCTCACGAGCTTATATTTTACTCCTGAAAAGCATAATTTGCCATGTTTGCCGATAATGTCACCAACACTATTGTAGTAACCATTTTGAATCAGGAAGTGGAATTTTAGGACGTGGCAAACACGTAAGAGCAGAACGGTGCAGAGCGGATAAAAACAGAGATATACTAAATTATACTAAATATGAATATAGGCATTCTTGGAACTCTGCTCAACCAATCAAATTAGTGGACCAGAACAAACTGCTTTCTAAAGCTATCGTATAATACTCCTGCTGGCACAATGCCTCACAATACATGCTGATGATAAATAAATGCATTATCCAGACTCATAATAATCACTTTTATTTGTGATGTTAAGAGAAAACACCACAGCTCACATTTGGCTAACAATTTGCTAACTTTTTGTTGATAAAAAGGATAATGACTGTGGCCCACTACATGGGAATTGATATACTTGTGTGTGTCTGTTTTAATGTCCTTAACTAGCTAACTAGCTTGCCATACATTATTACATTATGTTAGCTGCTATTTCTTAGCCTAGTCAATTAGTATCCCAGGCAACCAAAACACAGCAGCGGTCAACAAATTGGAGCTTTCATACAGTTTCTTTTTAACATCTTTGCTAATTTACTACAGATATCTTTGTTTTACTATAGCAAAATCTTTGAGCTGTAACTAGGTGATCATAATCATGAACAATTTTTATTAGTTATTGTAAACCTAATCCTGGCTTATGAGCCCCTGTTAGACTTACACTGTTCATCTAAAAGCTAGCTAAGTGTAGCTAGCAACCAAACCAGAATGAATCATTTTGTGTAAGATAATCCATGCTAAGTCATTACCTCACCAAACATTTTATTCCTAAGTATTCATTTGCTTGAAATTGTGATTGCAAAAGAACTAGAGAGTGTAATAGAAATTAGCTAAGAACGGCGCTAAGATGGCTAATTTAGCTTAGTGTTGCATGACTGGTGTACAAGCGTTTAAAAACGTAGCATGTTTTCTGCTAGAAAAGTAACAGTTTTGGCTTCACACACTCTCCTGGTGACTGTTTATCAATTTGAGGCAGGGATATGAAAGTGCGAAGCTGAAAGAGCTGCACCGCTTTGCTAGCATTTCATGTAAAAGGTAATTCATCAGAGCTGTCTAGTTTTTCTGAGGAGAGCTGTATTTCATTTTCCATTAGCAGAGATGATGTAGAGCAAATGTGCGGTGTGTCACCTGTTTAATTTATGATGGAAAAATATTGTTTTATTGGGATCCTTGTAAATTTGTGTCTGTCTGGATACACCTATAACATGATGATTTATTTGTCTGGCGGAGTTAAGGCCATGGAGAAAAAGATAAGAGACAAAGTCTACACCATATACACCAAGATGATAAGACGCAGATTAGATGAAACACCAAATCCTTTGGACAGGGTAACAACTTGGGTCAAAGATTTTAGAACTAAGATTATTAAGAAAGCCATTTATTATAAAGCTATTACGAAAAACATAGCACTGTGTTTCTCTAAAGCCCGACCTTTTATTTATTTATTTTTATTTTTTTTTTTTGCTTCACGCAATCCGTGTGAGATATTTCTATGGATTTCCCCCACCTTGGCTTAAAGTGTTGCAAAAACAAGTTGTCATAACTAGTTAGGGACTTGAATTTCAAGACAACGTGCCAACTGCCTTCCCAAGTCCTCGGCTCATTCATACGGGTCTGCGTGATATTCAAAAGTAAGCAAGGAGGTGAAATGTGAATGTGTCACTAGCCAAAAAAATGCGAGATGCATGCTGTTTCCAAGTTGGCTGCTCTTCAAGCTCCAAATGACAGAAGGAGGAAAAAAAACAGGGCGAGAAGGTGACAGAAAAATATTGTATTGGTACTTCGGATGAGCACTTCAGGAAATAATTGCCAGTGACGAACAAGTCTCGGCTTGTTGGGCGTATACACTATATACTATACTATATACACATACTATATATGTAGTTTTCATTGACACTTCCTTAAAGTCTTCCTTTATGTCTTTGCACTGTGTATGCGTAGAGGACAGCTGATTTCATTTATCCCTGAACATTTCAGGGATAAATGATGCTGTTATAAAATATTATCAACGATGCGGTGGTTTGCAGAGAGCCCCCCGTGTTTGATTATTTTCCATTCACTTTACAAATCTCTTATACCTCTTATGCCACAGCAATGTGCTGACAATTACAACTCTTTTTATTAAAGAACAACATAGTATAGTTACATTTAAAGGTCCACTATGTAAGATTTTGAGGGCACCTATTAGCAGAAATGGAGTATATACCCATAATATATTTATGGAATTCATAAGTATGTTTTCATTGGTGTATAATTACCTGGAACTACAAATCATTGTGTTTTCGTAAGCTTTGAATGACCCCTTAAATCTACATAGGGAGCGGGTCCACTTCTAGCTCAAAATGGACAAACCTCTAGAGAGCTTTTCGCACTTTTACATCCGGAAAAAAGCACCAGAAGGGCGACAAAGAAGAAGAAAGGAAGACAAAGAAGAAGAAAGAAGAGGAATGAGTGTTAGCTGGTGCTGGCTAACAAATATGAGAACCCAAATTTTGATAAATGGAGGATCATATTTATTATTTAGCACAGGAAAAGCAAAGGAGTGTGAATGCAAGTACTTGGAACTACGTTGACGACCACTGTACAGTCTAAAACTTGCTTGGAAAGAGAGGGATAAGGAAGGGGCATTCAGGTGGTTGAATCCTACGTAGTGGACCTTTAATGTCCATGAAACAAGTTAGTTCCTGTTATCACTTACAGTACATTTTAACAGCTATGAGCTGGCATTCCCTCACCAGCATTCTCTCTCTCTCTCTCTCTCTCTCTCTCTCTCTCTCTCTTTCTCTCTCTCTCCTCATGTTAAAATGACAAATATATACACCTTTCTTTCTGATTTCCTCAACAGAAAAATCCAACATGTCAACAAATCTTTTTTGTTCTGTTCATGTGGTTCGTTCTCCATACAGGCCCCTGTATAATTTATTAACTATTTTATAAATTTGTTTAGCATTTCTCATATTTATGCTAAAAAATTAGCAACTCCCGCAAAAGAATTACGCACTTAAGGGGAAAACACTTAACTACAAGCAAAAAGCTACATTTTTCCCCTAGACAAAACACAATTTATGGGCCTAAAAAAGTCTGCAACAGGGGTTAAAGGATAAATATTTTCATGCTTACGTCAAATACGGCACATGACTATGATTCTCGTCAGCCGCTGCACCTCTCCGGATCATGACACTCACGTCAGAGGAATGTTTGCATCTGATTCACATTTTGGTTTAATGAGCGCTAGGATTTAAGTCCCATCATGTACAGCAATCTTTGTCAGGTTGTACCCTGTAGTCTGTGTATGTTTTTCGCCTTGAGATCATACTTCCTGGTTAGGTGTCAAAGGTATTTGCCTGTATTGTTTGTATTTTGTTAAATAATAAACTTAATCTGCATTTGCATCCTCATTTGCCTCCCAAACGTGACAAATATAAACCTTGTAGCTGGTCTTATTGTCAGATCTGTGCTGTTCTAGAAAAACACCTTATGAGCAATCACCATGGTAGAAGAGATAATAATGAATGACATGATACTGTACTATAGAAAAATCAATATCAGCACACGCCTGGTACATAATAGACAATAATCAGTCACGTCAATAAAGCGGCCATGTTTGGATGGGGTGGCGAGTACTTGTGTGAACGGTAAACGGATCATGTGTAAAGAGGAGCGGGGGGTGTTTGCTGTCGTATGGGGCTATTTTCAGCCCTCTGACAGGCTTCACGGAGAGCAACAGCAGGCTCAGATGGAGATAAAGGTCATACAAGGACAAGCCTTTTTGCTCCAAATGCAGTTGTTCTGTATACATTTTCGTATTCAATACGCACTTTATTGCTGTAGATACTTGAAACTATCTTTGCTGTCCATTTTGTTTTAATCAGGAGGCAGTATGTTTGAGCAGCACGTGTGCTTTAGAGATAAAGAAAGCCGTCTCATTTAAGAGAGCTTATTTTTGTGTGAATTTGAAGGCAGCAAGCGTATACTAGACAATCCTTTAATTCTGTTCACCGGGTGAGTTTCGTGAATGTTTTGTGTAAATGATTTTGTAGTAATGTTGTATTTTTAAATACAGTGGTGTTCACGTATCTATTCTTTAGTAACGTTGGGTGTAAATGTCTTCTTAGGCCAAATGATCCTGTTAGATTTACAAAAGCTTGGCTAACCCTGATTGTTTTCGTACCTACATGAAGATGTTGATAAGTCACTTATAAATCTAATTTATATCTAGTGACCGATATGAAATTCTATTAAAGGCAAAGCTGACAGAGAGCTGAAAATGACAAAATGATGAAACTTTTCCATCAACGCAGCTCAGCCATTATAGCGCACTGCATTTGCTTCCTCCTTTTCTAAAGAGCCATTTTTGCATTTTTTTATTTAATGGCTATTTGTCTTCATTTATGAGCTTGTTTTAGATTACTTATATTCAGGTCTTCGAGTAAACTCTGAGTTTCACAAAATGAACTCAAGTCTGATTATGATTAGATAAACTATGATTAGATTAGAAGTCTGTTAAGTGATCCCGATGTACGTCAATGAGTCTCCTCATAAGTAAATTTACACGTTCATATAGGTTACCGATTTTTTCCCCAAACAGAAAACTCCTGCTTACTATTTACGAGTAAATTCATTTGCATCCAATGTGTTAAATGAGAAGAGAAAAGTGTAAATTATGCTAACGTATTTGGGAGTCATGGTGGTAAAGATATAATGCCTGTCTTTGATGCACTTGTCATTTTAATGCAAACTTACCTCACACCAACATACATGACTTTTTTTTTCATTTTATTGACTTTGTGTGTAGATAAAGCCTGGATAAAGCCTTTTTAGTAAAATGTAGAATTCCCTTCTCTGAGAAAGATACATGGGAAAACAATAAGGAAGCTTATTGAATCTGTTCCTTCTTTATCTCAGGAGCACAAACATTTCCCAGGAATGCTGCCTACCCAGTGCTAGTGATGGTATTTTGAAGCGTCCATGACTACAAAATAACACATGATGAATAGTGTATGTCACCTACGAATATACAGCTTAAATTATATTATCCAAATTTGCTACAAGAAAGGTATCAGGTTGAAATCAGCTTCAAAATACCCCTTATGTGGTGGCCATATAAAGTGTATATAAGCTAAATACCAGGAGCCCTTGGGCAAATCTTGGAGCCAACAAATAGTTTGGATGGCAAGGGAGAGAGATGGCTACAAATTGGCTAACAAGAGAGAGAGAGCGAGAGAAAAAATGAAGATGAGGGTAGCAGCCGAGGCCAGTGGGTTACGTAATGGCCTCATCAACACATATGTGCAATGGGTTGTGCCAAGGGAACATGGGAAAAGCTCTCTTGGGATGGGGGAAGTCCAAATTAACAGCCAATGAGGATGATCATGCCAGCTTACTCTGCCTCTCCGCTACCCTCCCTTTCCTCTTGGATTGAGACACGTCCTGTTTTGTTGCTGTGGAATGTCCCGACGAGCCATTGTTGCTCTTCGTCCAGGGTGATCTGATCGCACTTGTGCTGCTTTGTTTTTGTGTGTGAGCACGTATTTACACCATTCACTGTTTATTCTAATGGTTGTTGGTTTACTCAGATTGTAAAGGCACTAAACTGGGCTGAGCTTTCAGACCTTGTATCCTACTTAGGGTCTATTTACATGTCTGTGCAATAGGGAACACGAATCTACATGCCAATTACCGTGATTTCTTCATTGCTAAACTTAGTTTTCCCATTCCATTTGAACTCATTCACTCGTTCATTCATCTTCAGCAGCCACTTAATCTTGGTTAGAACTGCGGTGGATCCAGAGCCTAGCACAGCCTACCACCATGCACACATTCACACATTAGCATAGCCAGTTCACCAAATGGCTCGTCTTTGGGAACTGCGAGGAAGCCGAAGAACCCAAACAAAACCCATGTGGACACAGGAAGAACGCCACACAGACAATAACCAGAGCTCAGGACCAAATCAGAAACCTCGGAGCTGTGAGACAGTAAAGCTGTCCACCATGCAACTATCCTGCCCTCATGAATACATGTGATTTGATATCCGATGGCTAAATTCCCACAGCTCTAATGTCACCACGGGTCCAGAAGACATGTTCGTCCTTTCCCCAGATGATTACCATGTGCTGTGTTAAAGCTTGAATGCCTTGTTAGACCCGTGCTAACTAATAAAACGATGATGTTAATACACTGACTGTAATCCTTTCATTCCCAAAGTGGTGTTTTTCTGAAGACTGTTTTGTATTAATGAACGTTTGATACTGTGAAGGCCTTTTGTGTACGAGTGAGCTGTTGATATGTCACATGAAAGGAGACCTTGGGGTAGTTTTGTTCAGTTCAAGATCATTCCAGCCAGCAAGCTGAAATATTGAAATAGTTTTCATGGGAAGCATTTCAAAGCAGATTGATTAACTTGGTAATTAACACTTATCCTGAATCAACTGGGTATCAACAGTTTTTTTTTTTTTTTTTTTTCCAAGTGCCAGTAAATAAAGAACTGTGGTTATTATAGGATGATGCACAGTAAGTAGTTGAAGGTTGCAGGTCATCATATGGAAATGTTTGTAAAATGTACTGCATTAAATATATCCAAAAATACAAATCCTGCACATTTTAAGCTCAGTTTACATGGATTTTCTCAGCTTGCGATCATTCATGTAGTGTGCATTCAGTGTCTTATGTTGCTTTGCATACGTCATGTTATTTACATATAAAGGGTATGCTTTACATGTTGCTTTATACAATGTAAGAATAAAATGTTTTAAGGTGGTGCGATGCGGCCCGGTGTGAAGTGTAGTTACTAGCCAGGTTTCTATTGCAATTTTGCACAAAATAGAGGTGATTTAAAAAAAAAAAATAAAAAAAAGTCAACAAAACAATTGCAAAAGTGATGTCATGTGATTAAAGTCAGTGATGTCATGCGATTAAAACTGGGTTTTCTCCTTTCATGATCGTAATTTCAATTAAACATGGAGATGGATCTCCGATACCTGATAAGTGTTGGCACAGCTTCAATTGCATCATGTCATGTGACTTAAAAATGTTTCCGTTCCAACTTTGCGAAATTTGTCGAATCATCTGAAAAAACGACCTCGTTCGAGCGTATAAACCTTTTAGCGTTATTCGAGAGATGTTTTTTTTTGTTTGTTTTTTTTTTCAAAATTCACGTTCCCATTCATTGTATTTTCGTTCGCAATTTCCAATTGCGCATTAATGCAAACCCATCGACCCAAAGTTGATTATTTTTCAATTACAACGTGTCTTGGCAAGTTTTAGTCCTCTCAGCAATTTCCCAAATATACTATAATTTGGGAATATTTTAGTCCTCTTTAGTCTCTTCAGTCCTCTTTAGTCCTCTCAGCAATTTCCCAAATATACTATAATTTGGGAATATTATAATTTATTTACTATACTATAAATTGTAATTTATTAACAAACAATTTTAAAGTTCTATTTATTGTTGTTGCACATACTAATCAAGCTAGTTCCTGTTACTGCTTATGTTTTGGAAATGATTAACAGTCATTCCCTCTTTTTTCACTAGCGAAGGTGTTCGGAGATGCTTTTCTGCTCACCATGGTGGTAAAGAGTGAATATTTGCGTTACTGTGTCATTCCTGTCAGCTTGAACCACTCTGGCTATTCTCATTTTAGCTCTCTCATTACCTTTAGAAACGCTCACTGGATGTTTTCGGTTTTGCGTCCCAACAAAATCCCAATACATCAGCAGTTTCTAAGATCCTCATACAAGCCCATCTGGCAGCATCAACCATGCCAAGTCACTGAAATCCCCATTCTGGTGTTTGATGTGAACATGAACTGAACCTTTTTACCTGTATCTCCATGATTTTATGCATTGTGCTGCTGCCAGATGATTGGAATGTGTATGTATGTATACATAGTAATTTGATCGATTTACTTGTCCTGTATTGTACAGGATATCAGACTGCACTCTATATTCATGTAGTAGTTAATTGTGGTGAGTGTAATGAGGTGCTGTTTGAGTGATATGAAGGCAGATAAATATTGCAAATGACAAACAGAGCTATGGCACGCATGCATGGAGCATTTCAGCAGGGAGAAATGGTCCTGTCAACGCACCTCGATGCTCTGCGTGCACACATGTGGACAGATTGTGGAGTTGCAAGGATAGTCTGTTCTTCATCAAGCAGACATGAATCAGTTACTGACACTGGGCGAGCAAGTCAGAGAGAGCAGGCAGAACATATGGACCACATATGGGTCACATTCACTGGACCAACACGGCTAGTATTTGCAGCTCTGGTATTGTAAACCACTGCAAGTTGTCAGATTTCAGGGTTGTGTTGCTAGTTTTGCGCAGGCTGTGGAATTTTGGATATGAAAATGGTTATAGTAAATTATAGTGAAGTTCTTTAGAATGGATGAGTGCACACATGCTGTCTTATTTGGTGGTTTTGACACACCCTGGTCCTTTTTTTTTTAGAGCAACAGGGTGTGTCGGAGTGTTTATACAAGACGCTTTGTTTTGCTATATTTCTTTTGCGGTAGATTAATCACACGCATATCCACGTTGCTTAACACCTTACAGTCAACAAAATATTAATGGTTTCACAGTCGCGAATCACGGATCACATTTTAGCAATTCAAATGATATATTTTGTTGAAATAAATTGCTATTCTGTACGAGTGGCTCCTAAAAGGTTGTCGTTTTAGGACCAAGGACCCCTTTAACTGTAAAATAAATTCTACGGAGCCAGATTTTTTTTCATTATTTAAACGTGTACAATAATATTTTGGCTGTTTATCGGAGGCATAGAGCTTTGCATTCCTGAAAATTTCCCTGACAAGGTTGAAGTGGATATTATTTTTAGCCCTACTTGGTTTTCAGGTATTTAGGTTTAGAATAAAGCCATGTACTTTCAATCTAGCGACTAGTCAAACAAGCTAAAAGTGGAAGTAGTCGGTGATAAATAAGCGAAATTTGATAATGTGGGTTGTGAGTTCCATCACTGTACACTGAATAAATTCATACACCCTTACTTTGAGAATCACTGATCTAAGTACTAATCATTTACCATTGAAGAAAAAGCTCCATAATGCTGTAGGATTAATAAAAGAAGCTGATTTGATCCTCCCTTCTACATAAAATATACTCGGTCACGTTACAGAAGAGAATTTTATATTAAGATGCATGTTATGCCCAATCGAACAAAAAAGATTTCCGCGATGAAAAAATTGTTAATGCTCTTGCAACTGGAAACAGTTATGAAATGATTTCTAAACCCTCTGCCCTTCATCAGTCCGGAGCCAAGATGGAAGCGCCCCAAAAGCAAGCATGTGTATCTCACAAGGCCAAGCTGCAGAATCCTTAAGCACTTCTGTACTTATCTTTTACTTGAAAATATATTTGCAGTCACTGACTTCCAAATGAATTCATTGTAATATATATGGATGATTACAGTTGTGGAATAGGGCTATTTACTGTAGACACAACTGATGATGTCAAATGCATTAAGAGGGCAAGAAATTCCACTAATGGACTTTTGACAAGGCAGAGCTGTTAATAGAAAAGCGTTCCAGGTGACAAGATGCCTAAGATGATGCCAACAGCGTGCAAAACCGTCATCAAGGTAAACGCTGAATACTTTTGTTTTTGTTGACCACATAATTCCACTTGCGTTATTTCATACGCTCGATGTCTTCCGTATTTCTACAATTAGAAAAACCTGCGAATGAGGAGGTGTGTGCAAACTTTTGTGCTGTGATTCGACAAATACAGTGCTTATTTTAAAATGGTTAAATCTCATAAGTCATATAGTAATGTCATGCCTGTTGTGCGTGTCTGGTCCCACACAACTTTCGTTCTGGTACAGGACTGAAGAGCAACTAGAAAGTCTGGTTGTAATTAGTGCCAAGGAGGTTTAACTGGCTGCTAAATATAAAGGTTTACATCATTTTCCCTCACTGAACCTGTAAACCATTTGCTCTGTAAAGATTCGGCACGTTAAATGTCAAGCTTCGTGCAGAAATCCGCAACCTTTTAAAGCTTTCTTACAGAGCACTCTTTTTCATAAAGGTAGCGTTCCATTGGCTCTTCATGTCATGCCATGTGACCTAAAAACGAAAAATGTGTTTCCATTTCAGTTTTACGAAGGATCGCTTTTATCAGGTCTGAAAACCCACCTCATGCGAGCGTAAGAACCTTTAGCCGATATTTGAGAGGTTTTTTTTTTTTTTTTTCGAAATATGTCTGTAGAGTTCAAAATATGTCTCCAGACCAATGCAGAGTCAGGAAAGTGTAATATGATCTAATTTTCCAAGGGTAGGCAGGAGAAAAACAGCCAGCCAGAAATTAAATCTCGGAGTAGCGACTGGAATCGGGTCCTCGTGTAAATTTAATCCTGTCCAAATAGGGCTAAAGTCTGGCTCTCGGAGGTTAATTACAACACTGCTGTCGGCACTGTGTATAGCATGTCTGCCGTCTCTTGTTCACTCTTTCCTCCTGGGAGTCTTTCTTTCAGTCTGTGTGTCTCTTTCACCTTCCACACTTCCTCTACCTTTCCACCTCATGCTTTCATTTTCATGTCATCTGTGTCTGTAATTCCAAGCTGAGTCATGTTTAATCTTGCATTGCTGTAAATCAGTGCTACAGTAACAGGGTGTGATGGCAGTCTCGTGTGTTATTTTGAGGCTTTGCAGAGTGTCACATACGATAAGAGGTGTGGCTCAGCTCAGTCCTGCCCTGTTTCTGTTTTGGTGATGTCCTACATTCTGCAATTATGTCAAGCTTTAAAAATAGCTCCAACATTATTCTTTTCCCTTTTGACTCAAACACAAGGCACGTGCTGTTAATCACAATATTATTATTGTGCACATGCTTACATTATGGTTGCTACCTGTGCTCTATTCATTGCAAAGTGCACAGTGGTAAATGTAAAAGAGGTCATGCCGAATTACATGTCCAGTCTCTGCCTTTGTGGTGTTGCTCTTTTTTGCGGCAATTTTAGTCAGCTCTTCTAGTCGAGTTCTTGCCTGTGAAAAAACAAACCAAACACTACCACTTCCAAACCGGACTGTGAAAAACAAGACACAACGCAGAACTTCTCTATTTAATTTGTATTTCTTTTCGCTATACTTGGGTGGAGACTATAATCAAATCTTGCTAAACCTATAATTGATTCTATGGAATAGTAACCAGAATCCATTTGACCTGCAGCATAATAACGTGAACTAGAACATTAGCATGCAACGAGAACTACAGGATTAATAGGTACAAAATAATAGCACTATTTCTGAAATTGATGTACTGTGATGATTTAACAATTTAGCACATGAACTGAACGTGTTGAGTCATCCCTTAATGCGCAAGCTTATTAATCAGTAAGGAAGGAACTAAAAGGGTCCGCAGACCACCAAGGACAGTAGTCGACTCTTCTATGGCATGCAAAGCTGCAACCGGAACCATTTTATACGTCTTTATATATTTCCAATGGAGTTGTCGTATTTCTACATTGGCTATGTTTTGTCACTGTTGAACTTTACTGCCAGCTCCTGGAGTTTACGATGTGTGCAGACTTTCACCAAGGCCAAATTTCCGTATCTCACAACGTAAGTGAAAGTGGAAATAAATTCGTGGTTCCGCCTGTTCACTCGTATCCACTCCAAATGAGTTTAATGAGTCCTTCCTTGGCCCGTGCTACACCCTGCCAACAAGTTTCATGGAAATTGGTTAGGTAGGCTTTGCGCAATCCTGCTTACAGTCAGACAAACCAACCACACCTCATTGGCAGGGGATAATAAAACACAATAGGGCATGTGGTTATATTATATTATATTGTATTATATCTAAGTGGGTAGTTTTCATTAATTAAAGGATGACATATTGCACTTTTATTTGTTTGTAGTTACATTTAATTCTGTGAAGCAGTTTATCTCCTGTTACCCTCTAGGATATAAACATTTGTTTAAAAAAAAAAATCGTAGATCGAACAGCTTTACGTTTAACTTTTACAAAGTGCTGGCACTGAAGAGCCTTCTAAAAAAAAAAAAAAAGGATAAATAAACAGCTCATCACAATATCAACAATAACACATTTTTAAAAATCTGTCTATGTTGCGCGTCTGCCGTACACATCTCTGTACGTTGTTAATGTATTAGAGTGAGTGCAGTGGAAGGCTAATAGGGTAAAAAAAAAAAGGATCTGTTGACAGGACCTGGTGGTTTCTTGTCCGTAGCTACATCATTTTAAATATCAAATAAACCCATTTACATCTGGAATAGAAAGACGGAATATTAGTTATGTAATATATATCGTCTTGCCCACTATTGCAGATTCCTAATGGGCAGTTATAACTTAGGGCCTGTGATGTGCAAGCCATTAAATAAGCAGATTATGATGTTGAATCTACTGGCGAAAGTTCATTGAACAATTTTAGTTTGAACAATGAGTCCTGATTAGTGGATCCAGAAAGATTGTTGAGTAATACATTGCAACATGGACACTTAAGCAATAAGCTGTAAGGATTTTGCTTTGGGAAAGTGTTTCAGCTTTCTGTTTGTTTGTGGGTGCCATTAGAAAGCGTCTTAGTTACAACTTCAGACCCAATTCTGCTGTAAAGCAAACACAAATGCAACAAGGTTTTTTGTTTTAACTTTAGGGCTGACCTCTGGTTTGCCTAAGCATCCATTTACTGTCCAGAGCCAACTAATGGACATCTGGAAAGCTGCACCAAAAAAAAAAAAAAAATGGTGCTTGTTATTGCACAGCCAAAGCCATCATTTACCAAGTCAGTGTTGATTCTTTGAAGTTTGCAAGATACCATTTCCTAGTTTATTCATTTTAAATATTGTATTATAAATTGTTCAGTCACTGCGGTGAGATTAATGCGATATTTAAGCCTTTCATGCATCATGTCCACGCTTATCTATTTTTATTGTTATTATTTGATTCATATTTTTTGTACTTGTGGTATTCCCAACAGACAATCTATCAATGTTAAGAGAAGTGATATTTAGGGGGAAAAACATATAAAAATTCGAAAGTATTCGATAAAATTTTATGCATGAAAGATTTGAATGCTACTTACGAAGGTGAAGTATGTAAGTGTGGAGCACGTTAACGGGTTATATTACACCACCCTGATTGCCGCTCGTTATGTGATTCTGTTCTCATAGAAGTAATTATCAGACATTACAGTCATTAAAGCAATTCCATCAGGAAATTAACAGCATAAACACATGCTGAAGTTATGAATCATGTGCAGCAGTTTGGCAAACCAGTACAAAGTTTTTGCACCGTAGACTATCGCAAAGTATTTGCATCTGTAAAGGACATGCAAATACACTGAATAACGCACAGTGTGTTTGACGTTACGCTGAAAAAAATACTGGTGTGAGATTTACTCAAGTCTTAGTCAATTTAAATAAGTACATTTTAAGTAAGGTTTACATGGCACCAAGGATTCCTGTAAATGTAAAGAAATTTAACTAGACATTTTCTTGTTTTATAAGTAAATTTTAAAAGTTAATTTTTTAAAATGTAAAAGTTGTCATTACTATGCAAATAACACCTTAAACTGTTCCAACCAGAAGTAGCACTCCAACAGGTAAATGCATTTCCATCAGCCATAATAAAGGAGAGTTCTCAATGTCAAGGATGCATCCTTTGTAGGGTGGGTCCTTCCAATTTGGGCCCTTCATAGGCTTGGCAAGACTCTGTCCTAGCATTCAGAGTACAAAATGGAAAAGTCTAGCGAGTGTGCAGGTGCCGAAATGTCCTTTTTGCAGGGTCGCAAGGAAAAACTCATGAATATTCATGAGAGGAAAGTGCTACCTGATTGGCCGGTGAATGCCTTAATTTTTCATCTCGTTGTTTTGATGTGGGAACCTAATTTTGGACAACACATGTATGGCAATAAGAGGTTAGGGTTGGCTTTAGTGTTAGGGTAAGGGTTAGGGTTGGTAAAAGCTATCTAGTTTGGATTAATTTTCTGTCATCAAAACATGTTGAGCCAAAAGACATTCACCAACCAATCAGCCACCGACCAGCCATTTCCTCATTCACTGACCAATCAGGTAGCCATTTTCTCACTCACTGGCCAATCAGGTAGCCATTTCCTCACTCACTGGCCAGTCAGGTAGCCATTTCCTCACTCACTGACCAGTCAGGTAGCCATTTCCTCATTCACTGACCAGTCAGGTAGCCATTTC
>JAQQZX010000021.1:7801122-7823633 GCA_030068355.1 Notoglanidium maculatum
AGTCAGGTAGCCATTTCCTCACTCACTGACCAGTCAGGTAGCCATTTCCTCACTCACTGACCAGTCAGGTAGCCATTTCCTCACTCACTGACCAGTCAGGTAGCCATTCCCTCATTCACTGACCAGTCAGGTATCAGTGTCTTAAGAACATAGAGGATGCACACAGGCATCCTTGAAAATTCTCTGAACTAAGTATTAAGTCAATGGTAGAATTTGAAGGATTCTAGACATCAGAACAGTCCTTTGGCAATAAATGCAGCCTTTAAAGTCTCTTTCCTTGACACTGAGAAACACCCACAGACTAAAATAGCAGAACCAAAGATGATTACTTAAATGACCTGTGTACACACACACACACACACACACACACACACACACACAAACCATACACGTGACTGAGAAACACAAAGAGGCTGAACCAAGAAAACTTTCAGAACATTCTTTCAAAGCATTTCAGAATTCAGGGCTTTAACTCCAACACAGAAATATTGAAAACAACCCTTCCATAACACTCAAAATTGCATATTTAAACCTAGTTCAAAAACCACGCTCCCACTTTAGTGTGCAGTCAGTTCAAAAAACAATACTTAATTTTTAATCTTGTGAGCACTTGCAAAATAATATTAAATTTAGTCCAGGAAAGTAAGTCAAATATATACTTTGGGTTTTAGCCACATATTTACATCATACTTTGGTACTTACAGATCTTTGAGTGATTCCGTAATTCTAATAACTTGCTCTGTGTGTGTAAAACTCCGACTCCGTATACAGTATTGATGTTTTTACTGCAGCACTGCTGAATTCATGTTGAATATATTTTTCCATAGCAGCGTCTCTCTGCTTGATTCACAGGGATGGATGTGGCAGACGCTCCATATAATCTAAGAATAATAATAAATGGATTTTAAAAATGTGTTGTTATTTAACCGAGAAATCATTGAGTCTTATTGAGTCTCCAGTGTCTGTGCTGTGTAACAATCAGAGTTAACGTTATCAGCAACCCCAAGCCTTGACCAACCTACATTTCCTTCTTCTTATAATTCAGACTTCACATTCAATAAATGCTTTATATTTATATTTTTATGTTTATGTTGTCTTAGGTTCTGTTATTCCAGTGAGTCAGATCACTCGAGGGACTAGCAGAGGTAGACGGATGGAGAAATTTGTCCAATTTGTCCAACTCCTACGCTAGTGCAGCAAGTCAGGATCGACTAAAATAGCTCTTCATTTAAATGTGGCTTGTTCGACTGTACCTCCCAGCAACATTTCAGAATAGTAACACATTAAAGCTGTCTTGATAGTTAGATCAATATTCCTAATATTAGTTTGTAAAACAGAACAGGAGACCGTGAGTTTCTCTCATGACCCCGTTTGTGACTCAATGGGTCGCGACCTCTAGTTCGGGAACCTGGGGTCTAAGGACAGCGGCGCTTGTGCATTGCAGTTTCTTGGTTACATGACAAAATACATTTGATCTGTTTTATTACCTATTAAAGAAAGTGAAGGAAGAACTGTTTACAGCTGCTGTAAGTGATAACAGGACCTAACGTAGCATGTAACTATAAATGGATAAAAAATACATGCCTTAGAAAGTAGAAAAGTGCAATGTATAAAAAACTTCAAGGTGGTCCTACATCTCAAACCCCACTGTTGGTTGTTTTCCTATTAGAGCATGCGCCGTCATGTTTTATTCTTTACACGTTAAAAAGAAATATGTGAAGAATATTGTTTATATGTAAAGCAAAACTATTCAAAAGTAGTCTTATTGCCCATTGCAAAAATTCATGTACCGCCATGTAGTTTAAAATCTGCAGGATTACCAGAATGAACCGTGTTTGGATATGAAAGTGTAAAAGCAAATGTTCAGGTTCAAACACCCGGGACTGTGTTTGAACCTGAACATTTAAAAAGATTTTCACATGTAGGGGAATCAAAACCGAACCAAAGTCACATCTTTACAGTCTTCGTGCCTTTTTTTCTCTTTTTGACTCTCTACCTGATTTCTACTTAATATGACTCTTCCATACCTGATCAGATAGTGCTTTTTTAGCATTTTAGTATTGAATCTTGGTTTAAATACTCTTCCCCAGTGCCCACCCATCAGCACAGCCCGGCACACTATGTGGCGCAGTGGTTAGGGTGAGGTTTCATTAACAGACTGCAGTCACATGGGATTTACTGACCACCCTCAACTACAAGCATATGTTTTTTTTATGGAAAATTTTTGCTTCCAGAAACAGACATGTGTTAACATTGCCCTGTACACAAACATGCATTAAACTGACAGCAAATAGTTCTGGTTTAATTTCATTTTTTAATTTCGGTCCTAGATGGTGCATTTAGTTATTATCAGTTCAAGGCAGAATGTATGCTTCCATTCACTTTCTAAATTCATGTCTTGGACAGATTGGAACCACATTAGCTTACTCTGAACTGATTTTGGGGGGGCAGTTTTCCTGACTCCCTAACACTGTGCGGTATGACGTTACATATCGTAGGAGGATAGAAAAATGTCTATTGATGGATATTTTCCAATAACGCCGATGTCACAAAAGCTACTCTTGGGCGGCTGATTTATGTCACTTAAAGGACAGAGCTAGCAGGTACTAGCTAACAAAAAGTGAAGCATGGAGGAGTGTGATACAGGGCGAATCTCCTGCAGCACCCTGATACAAAACAAGCACTAGCCCGAGCGAAAAAAGGAGGAACTTGTACCTAGAAAGGGAGGCACCGCTGTCATTCGGATTCCTGACACTTGAAATTGAATCGTGTCTTAATATTTACTTTTTAGATATTGTGTTCATATTGTTCCCATTTTTACAGCCTTATTGTTTTTCTTTTTCTCATTTGTAACCGCTCTGTTCAATATCACTTCAAAATGAAAGGAGACTGGTGTTTAGTTCACAGAATTATCAAAAGCAGTCATGAATGTATGCGGTTATTTTGTATAGATTGTTTTAGAGACATTGTAATGCATGAAATTATCCATGATTATAAAAATAAGATTTTGTCCATGTTGTCCAGATCTACTAGCACATTATACAGTATATTTAGCAAATGCCTTGTGTTTTTGTATTCATACGGTTTCCATTCAGGTTTTCATCTGCCAACTCTAAATACTTTGCTTCCACAATAGCCATTTAGCCCATGAAACTCTTAAAAATTCCTTTTTTTAAAAACAAAAAACAAAAAAACATTGAATCTAAGAAAACATACTTTTACTTATTCGGAAATGTCGTAAGCCATCTTGTTTTTACAAGATTTATGCTTTTTGCTCTTAAATAAGAAAGAGTTTGGATTTTAGCAAGGAATGTGGTTTACTAGTATCCATGCTAATGGCATAAGGATATTATGTGCATTTTAATAGTTTTTATAAAATGTGGTTGTTTTTTTTTCATTAATAATTTTCTTTCAGTTCATAATTTGGGTAACTGTGTTGTGCTTTTAACGTGACCTCATCAGTCAATAACATGATGCCATTGAATGCAACAGAAACAGAATTAAAGTACTTACTTTTCTTCTTCTCATGATCTTATTGAAATTCGAATGATGCAACTTCCTTTTGAACGTGTGATTTGTCCAAATATTTCCAAATATATAAATAATGTTATTCATTCGCTATAATGGTTGAGTTATTGAAATTAATATTTCAGGCATGAGATGTTAAATTAATTCACATGTTAATGCAAAAAAAACAAAAAAACACCCATTTTGGACGTATTTTAATGATATTTCAATTAAAAGTGTAGATACAATGGGGTGGAATAGACAGAAATGCTTTTTCCACCAAAATGCTGTAGCTCATTGTAAGTTATTTATTTTAAATATACACACATTTTGTTGTAAATGACACTGTGTACCTTTACTTCATGTACATCTTAATGGAATATCAGTGAGACACAGACTCCACCCCGAATTGTAAAGATTGGATTGGGGTCATTTTTTTTCAATCTACAAAGCACTGTTAAGATCCCACTTCCTAAAACAATGTTTTAAATATGCCTGTAGATTTATAGACTTCCAAGTGCAATATTCTGCACTACTTTCTGCATGCTTTACTTTCACCGGCTCAAAGTACTAATGAGTTCATGAGCAAAGCACCACCGCATATTGTGTTCAGCCTTCCAGATATAACTCGATCACCATGGAAACTGTCGGCAAGGAAAGCAGAAAGACCGGCAAAGCGGTGCTGAGACACCCACGAGCCCCCACTCAAACAGCGGGCATCTCAGTTCAAACCAATTACAAAAGCACCTCGGAGACTGGCATCGACCGTGAGGAATACTGAATAGTATGACATGAAATGAGTGCAAGTCTGAGCTGCACCTTTAAGCACTATCAGAGTCCCTGTGTATTTGAATTGACCTGATACATAATTTCAGAGGGATTTTTTTTTGTTATTACGGCCTTGATTTACAGTGAGGGGAAAGAAGTATTCCGGGACTTTTTTAATATTTCCAGTTCATGTATCCAGTTCAAAATTATACACATGATGTCGTTGATTTTGTTCTTATGGATATGAACAAAAAGTGCATATTCATAAGAATAAACAAAGAAATTTGTTTGCACAACACCCATAACCCCTTACATTCCTGTTAACATGCCTGTATTATCCCGTATTTATGAATACATACCTCCAACAAGGAGTGTTTTCGGTACGGTTTGCTGTGAGCAGGATTTCACAAAACCTACCAGACCGATTTTCATGAAACTTGGTGGAAGGTTGTAACATGGGAGTAGAAAGCAATCATTAAATTTTTGGAGTGGATCGGAGTTACAGGGTGCCTTTAGCCTTCGCCAAGGTTACCAGATACGACATTTGGGCTTGGTGGAAGTCTGTGCTCAACAGTGCCATACACCTTAAAATCCAGTAGATGGTGCTAAAGTTCTCTAGAGACAAAACATAGCCCATGCAGAACTACGATGCCTAAATTGGAAATATAAAACGGTTGCGGTTTCAGATTTGCATATCGAAAAAAAATATATTGTCTTTGGTGGAGGTCTGGCTCTCTGAAGGCCCTTCTAGTTATTTTATATACGTTAGCTTTTTCACTGCAGCTACCTCAGCTTGATACTGTAAAGTACATTGTACATACAACTGCACATATCTCAACATTATTGCACATATAGTCCGTATTTTTTCTTCCCTTTAACGTTTATATCCGTTCTTTTTCTACTTCTATGCATGTAAATTCTTTTTTTATGTCACTGGACAGTCATTTTAAATTTGAATTTGAGATGTTAAGAAAATTATTTGGACACTAAAGTACCATGTTACTAAGCTTTTGTTTTATTATTGAAACATCTAGTTATTGCATGTCGAGTTATGTTTAGGATCGCTGTCTTTTTGAAAAATCCATATTCTCCCTCTTGGCCAGGGAGATTAACTCTTTTCAAGTGACTGCTGGCTTCACTATTCCCCTCCTTGTCATTAATCGGAGAGCATTTTATGAAATCTTGTGTATCACACCATGCGGAGAGAGAGGTCTATGAACTTTCCACCTCGAGTTGTTGGTACTAAAAATAACGTTGCCCCTGTTTTTCAAAGGTCAGCTTGTGGGCAAATCTGAAGCGGATATATACACTGGAAGTATATTAAATTACCAAAACAAAAGTGTCTGAATACTTATTTTCCCTTGCTGTGTGCAGTCAGCTGTGGGTGATTATGTTGCTGATAAGGATTCGACATCACAAGGCCTAATTTATCAATGAGAAACACCATCATGTTGACTTGGTCCGTCAATTAACCGGCACTTCCTAATACTCATGGTGCCGTTGATATTACTGAAAGCCGGCGTCTATCCACACTGTTGGATTTACAATAATGCTCACGAGTTCTCCATTGTCGGTTCTTTTAATATCCCACAACATTCATCCCTATGAAATATTTCTAATATCCCGCGAGTTCAACAGGGAAGATCTGCATTTCCTGAAGATCACGGAAGAAGGAAAGTCAATTCTCTCTCTTTTTTTCTTTATTTTCAATCATATTTGCGACTTTGAACGTTGAACTATTACCTACTTTATATACTGATAATAAATGATTAATGTAAAAAAAAATAATAAATAGTAAAGAACATCTTTAACATCCTCATTCCGTTCGCAAATCTGTTAAAAATCATCGTAAAAAAGGGAGATACTGCTGTGGCAGATGGGTTATCAGATTGTTTGAAAGGTTAAAGGTTAAAGGTTAGTGTTCACGTATAAAGTTCCATACATTTTTAAGTTACCAAAACAAAATGCAGCACATGCATGGAATCACCTCCTTACATTTAACAGTTAGATCAGACAATATGAAATCTGTCCTGTAATTCACGAGACACTGTGAGTTCCTAGATACGCTAACACGACTAACTTTAAATGGAAGCTAACTGCGTGCTTTAATGTCCAGTATTGGTTACCATTTATCTCCGTTATCAGCATATCTGAACTTTTACTGTCGGACCTCAGTGTTAAGTGTGACCTCATTTATCTGCTCAGTTTACACTACCAAGAGCCAAGGTGCTGCTGAGTTTAGAGTTGTGTTACACCCTCAGCTGTTTCCTCTGGTAGCAAAGGCATCGTTGCGCACTCGAGTGTGCCAAGTGGAGTCATCAAGTCTAAGTCGCTGCTGCGGTTAGAAAGCTAACAGTGCTAGGAGAGATTCTTGCATGACCTCAGTCTCTCAGTTACAAGAAATCATCATGACAAGCCTTAACAGACTCTGATGCAGCATATATTTGTGTGTACAGTACACACTACCACACACCTACATACAGAGGGTGTCTTCATGCCAAATTATTACCATATGCAGGAAATTTCTCAACGTTTTATGTTTCTGATGCTACTGTTGAGGAACGACATTCTGAAGTGTTGGACCACAGGAATTTGCCTCGCCGTTTTCCTCTCTGTTAAAGTTAATAAGAGGAAAAAAACTCAGCTGGTCATGTTACTGAGAAACCAGAAATCATCCTTACTGAAGGCTTTCCCACAGTGCGAAACTTACTGACCGCTACAAACACCGACACTGGAGACTCCTTCCATAAAGGTTAAATAAGCAAAAGAAGTAAAAAGGTTTTCTTTGTTAATTAGCACATTTTTTAATCTGTAACGTACAAACCTGTGATTCAAATTACATCCAGATTTCATCTACCATCTGAGTTTCATACTAAACCCTATATCTCTTTTGTATTTTTTTTGTTTTGTAGATTTTTATGCACGCACTGACCCGTGCTCCTTAACCCTGGCAGGACGGAAGGATCCCAGCTCTGTCCGGTAAGTCCAGTTCGCCTCGCGTACATTCATTTCCATGTGAATCATTACAGACTGTTTATGTTCCACTGCATGACTGAAACATTACTCGATGTCGAGAATGTACATAAACACTTAGCATTTGCTGTTAAATCTCAAACATATGAAAAGTGGCGCTGATCTTGGATCCGTCGGTCTCAGATTCATAGTCATGTAAATATTTAGAAGAGTAAAATATATACAGACCCCGAGTCAGGACGGAGAATGTGGGTCCACTGTGTGGTGTTACACAGGCCGTCAGCTGCTCGCTTCAGTCTGTTGGAATAATTCAGCATGAGTCAATGCCCGGAGGCATGCGGTGCCATGGAGACACAAACATGGCCGCCAGGAACATCCGTGTAGGAAAACAGCTTTTTTAAAAAAAAAAAAAAAAAAAAAAAGAAAAGTTCTTTCCATTAATATTATTTATATTACTATCGCCGAGATTCTTTACGAATAGCCGGAACAATAGCTTGAAGTCAATTTCGCTTCATAACCTGTATCACATCGCACATGAGGACTTTATTAACAGTTTAGCAACCGCTCAATTCTGGTCTGTGTTCTCATTATAATCGAAATACGCATTGTCAGCCAGCACTAATCACCTAGATTGCATTAGGGTTTGGCAAAATTTCACTTCAATCAATGTATCATCTATTGGGAGACTCGCACTGCACTTTTTTTTTTTTGTTTGTTTGTGCATGTTTGTCCTCAGTTGCATGAGCAAACAGTGTAACGCGATAAGTGCACTGAGGGCACGCGAGCAAAGTCAGTTGATTTATTCTTCTGTCAGACAGACCCTTGTAATGAAAACACCATCTGCTGTCCCTCGGCCCCGTGCCCTGTCGCCATGCGAGTGTTCCATATTAAATAACAGGATTTAATCCTGCCACAAGAAGAACTAAAAGCATGGAAATGGTGAGAGGATGAACGCTCACTCGTTCACTGGTGCAGACGAGTTGATGCTAGGAGCAGCGGGTTAAGCTAACGGCTCTGAATTTGTTTCACGCCAAACTTAATTACACCCCAAATATTATCGAAATGTTTTTGTTGTATTCTATTTTAAGTAAAAAAATTTAGCGTGTGCGTTTTCTTGTTAAACTGTATTTCAGTAGTTCTGTTCTAAGAAAAAATCCAAATAAATATTGTTATGTAAACACTAGGCAAAATTAGGCAAATTGCACACACTCGACACAGTGGAGCATCAGTTAGAGCCGCCGCCTCACAGCTCCTGGGTCTGCGGTTAAACCCTGACCTCAGGTTACTGTTTGTGCAGAGGTTTGCTTGTTCTCCATGAAGGGTTTCTCTGGGCATTCTGGTTTCATCCCACCTTGCAAAAACACACCATTAGGTGGAGTGGATTTTCAAAGCTGTCCCTAGGTGTGCATCAGCATGTGAATGTTTTGTGTGTGTGTGTGTGTGTGTGTGTGTGTGTGTGAGCGCGCATGTGCACGTGTATGTGTGTGTGTGTCTACATGCATAGTTTCTGGGATAGGCTTCAGATTCACAACACTGCAGAACAGGATAAAACAGTTCTTGAAGATGAATAACTGAATAAGATGACAGTTAAGTGTCATTCCTGTCTTTACACAGAAACTAGTTGGGTTTTTTTTCATATGCACGTTTCTTGAAGTGCTCTGTAATCCTGTGAACGTGAAATCAATAAGCTGCAGCATAACTGAAGAAGAAAATTCGATGGGTGTGACAACCACAATGAGTCGAAAAGGAAATGGGTAAAGTGTGCAAGGATTCAGATGACATCATTGCTTTAATGATGTTCCGCTTGTTCTTTTCAATACTTGGCTTAAATCCCTGTGTGTGTGTGTGTGTGTGTGTGTGTGTGTGTTTGTGTGCTTGTGTGTGTGTGTGCTTGTGTGTGCTTGTGTGTGTGCGTGCGTGCTTGTGTGTGTGCATATATGTGCGTGTGTGTGCGTGCTTGTGTGTGTGTGCTTGTGTATGTGTGTGTGTGCTTGTGTGTGTGCGTGCTTGTGTGTGTGCATATATGTGCGTGTGTGTGCGTGCTTGTGTGTGTGTGCGTGCTTGTGTGTGTGTGTGCGTGCTTGTGTGTGTGCATGTATGTGCGTGTGTGTGCGTGTGGTTGTGGTTGTTTGGTTTGTTGTTGTACAAGAATAACACAACCCAATTACACAGAGATTTTTTCATTCAATAGGCTTTGTTCTTTTGTTTGCGGTCTTTTGAATCGCAGTCCGCTTCATTGCCTCTCGCCAGCTGTGTAGCTCGTGGCTAGTTTTGGTCTGATGGATGGCAGGTGGTCTTAGGGCACCTGAGAAGATTTTGCAACCTACAGTATCTTGTTAGCAAGTGTTTGCGTGCTTGAAATAACACCATATGTAGAACAATACAATAAGAATAAAGCTAAAATAATTGCAAACCATTTACAAGAATGTTGTTGGGTTTTTTTAAGTAAGTATTTATGAGGCCACTGCAAATGCAGAATTAGGTACCGTTGTGGTCAATTCTGCCCAAAGCTTCAGCTATGCTTAAATCTAGTATGGGATCTAGTAGCAGAAATGGAATCTAGTATTCAAAAGTATGTTTTCATTAGTGTATGATTACCTGTAACTACGACGCGTTGTGTTTTCATGAGCTTAGAATGAGCCCGTTATGTCTCCATAGTGAACGAGCGATTGTACTATTGCACCACATAGCATGTGTGCTAAACCTTTTCAAGCCCCAATACTGTCAAGGCAGTTTTCCTGCACCATTTTCTTCCCAATTTGATCACCCCATCATTCGATAGCTACCAACCGCAGAGGGTGGATACTAGAGATTAGTCAATTCATTCACTTGAATATTTGACTATTAAGATGTTCGGTTTTTTTGCAGCTCTGGTGTGGCTAACCTTAGCAGTGTGCGCTTACACTACTTCCTGTCTCAGTGTACGTCGTTACATTACATGGCTGAAGATACATTACAACACTGCTATCTAGCAGTCTTTGGTTTAAACACGACACAAAACGAACGACTGTGGTGAATCTTTGCATGCAGACTAGAAATAAAATTTGTCTATCGATACAGTATCACAAAACATATCACATCACCATACGGAAGTTTATCCATACTTTCTTACACCCTTAGTGGACTTCACACTCTGCGTGGGCATTTTTTCTAAACAATATTTGAAGTAAATTTAACGAAATCCAGACAAAGAAGAATAATGAGCAAGCCAGAGGTGATGGAGACAAAGAAAACTCCCTGAGACTTCATGACGTAACATTGAGAGGAACTAGACCAATATTTACAATTAAAAATGAAGTCCACGAGAGTAAATCTCACGTTAATTGTTCGAATCGATCAGTTTGTTTTGGCGTTTCAGAGACTCACGTGTATGTCTGGGATTTCACTCTAAGGCTTTAGTGTTCTCCAAAGTGTTTCTTTTCTAGAAGAAATGTTGTGTAACTGCTGAACAAGCCCTATAAAACAATTTCCTAACAGGCTTCATATCCCAGTAGAGGCAGTGACTCCGGTGCCAGATGCTGAGTAAGCAGCTTCGATGGGCTCTTTCATGATGACAGTATCATCCGTGTTGATATAAACCTACAGTGACGAGTCTGTCACAGTGCCAGTGAGTGCCATCTTCATACCTCTCCTCAAGGCATCCTGCTGTTTGTAGTAACACGCAGACTCTCCAGGGTTGAATTAACACCTGCACTGTTGGATTAACTGTTACACTCCCCACATAGTACACTTGTTCTGCCTAGTCAGTTGTCGTAATGCTGAGTCAGGTGTGCTGGTGCTGGAATAGCCGAGCTGCCTTGAGGAGAAGGTTAATAATCGAAGGTGTTCCCGAAATAATTTCCGAGAATAAACGTCCCAAAATACGAAACGTTTGCTTTGAAAAATGGTAAATTGATCGCACTGATGTTAAGTTGTATTTCATCGAAGGTGATGCACTGACCCGATAAACTGCTTTAAATAAGTAAGCCTTTCATACACTAGTGTACATCTAAAACCATCTGTCTTTCTCCCTCTCGTTCTCCATGTCTCTCTCTATCTACATCTCTCTGTTTCTCTTTCTCTCCGTCTGTCTCTTTCTATTTTTGTCCCTGTCCCCATATTTCTTTGTCTCCATGTTTCTCTTTCTTGATCCTTACCTCTTTTGGTCTGTCTCTCTCTCTCTCTGTCTATCTTTCTATGCCTCTATGTTTTTCTTTCTCACTCTCTACCTTCTTCGGTCTGTCTCTCTCTCTCTCTCTCTTTCTTTCTTTCGTATGTCTCGGTTTCCCTTTCTGCCATTCTCTCCCTCTGTCTGTATGTTACTCTCTCTCGGTCTCCCTCTGTCACTTTCTGCCTGTTTCTCTTTCTGTCTACCTCTACCACTCTTTCTCTATCGCTCCCTCACTGCCCCCTTCCCTGTCTATGTTTCTCTTTCTAGCTCTATCATCCCCCTTTAATTGGTCACACTTGGGGCCAACAGCTGGCACAGTGTAGCACTCAAGAGAATTAGGAAAATGAGATGTGTGTGTGTGTGTGCACTCATGTACATGTGTGTGCTCTTTGCATTTTCTGCTTTTTGAACCCTTTGATCTCCCTCCCTGTGGGACTCCTACATTTCGGCTAAGATGCTCATATCACCATTACTCCCAAGAACTCTGCCCGTTGGAGTCACCCAACGCTAACCCAGCTCCGATCATATTAATCAATAATGCATGTTCTACCTCTGTACATCAGCCAAATAATGGACGCGACAGACCCATTATTCAGTTTTTATGGTCTGTCGTGGTTTAGCTGTAGTTTTTTTAGCTTCCTTGTGTTATCTCAAAAGTAAAGTGCTCAGTGTTGAATAATGTATCATAGTGTACACAACCACACCACTCCCTTCAGCATTTTAAGTAGTGCAGCTTGGACTAGAGGAATAGCAGTCCATGTCTTGTTTGAGGCTGAAATGATATTGGGCCTCATTTATCAAACCAGACACAAACGGAAGAAATGGGATATTCATGAAAATCCCATATGTTCAGATAAAACGTTCGTTTCCTACTCGTCTTTCTGAGGGTGTGGAAATTTACGTAGCCTGGCCAACGTAAACACTTATTTTGATCAACGTAAAATCATAGCATTTAGATGGATTGCTGCAGTTTTATACATGGATTATACTGCTGCTTTTAAATTGCTTATTTTTATTACATTTAGCGTTCAACAGATGCGACTTTATTTATTTATTTATAGATAGATAGATCGATAGAAAGAGAGAGAGAGAATGAGAGAGAGAGCCATAAAAATGTATACACACACTTCAGGAAAAGAAAAAATTGTATACATGTTTTAATACTAAATTTATTCAGAGATTAATATAAGTTAGCTTTGGCCTCTACAATTACAAGAGGAGCTCATAGTGGTGGCCGTTAGCTTCCAGACATTTATGTGCGGAAGTGTTCCTGAAGTGCGTGTACATTTTTTTTGGCTGACTCTGTATATATAAAGAAAGCAAACTCATAAATGAACACAAATAAAACTAATCCTTCAACCGTTACCTTATGATTTTCAACCTTTTTACCCTGCTTGTTCATTTCGTGTTCCTAGCTGTCTGTGCACTTGACCTTTTATGGAGTTTTGTGGGCGTTACTATATGCAAATGAGCTGTGTTGGGAAAGCGCTGTTCACGCTGCATGATCAACATGCCTTTCTGAAATGTCTGTAAATCAGTCCGAACATTTTAGTCCATTTTTGCTTGTGCAAACATTTACATGCTTACATGAAGATGACCCATTAAAACTGCGGTTTCGATGCGTTTTACGTGTATATTTGATTTCATTAATAGCAGTCTACACGGTTTAAATCTTATGGTCACAGAAGGACGAAAGAAAAGTGTCGAAGTACTGAAGGGTCAAACTAGGTCTATTAAATTGCATTTCTGTGTCATTTACTCAGTAGCAAACATCACTCGCACGTGCACAGCCATTGTTTTCAGAGCAGCATCATTTCCAAACACTGTTTTTTCTCAACCTCTAACAGCATGTTCATTTTTGAACAGAAGAATGTGTAGCAGCCTAGAGCATTGCACAGCTAATCAGTTAAATGCGCGGAAATGTCAAAAACCAGGAACCCCCTTGAGATCTGTACTGGTAGGAAATCCCCTCCGGAAGAGGCCCCGTTTTGCTAGCGTGTCTGTAAATTAGTTTAAATCATTGTGCATGCGGGGCTGTCAAAATGAAAAGAGTTTACAGATGAATTATCAGAAGGAATCAGAAAGAAAGAGGAAGAAGCAGAGGAGGAAAAGGGGAATGAGGACAGTGGCAAGTGGTGGAGATGATGAATGAATTAATGAATGACAACTTCATTACTGTCAAGCAAGCAGGTAGGAAGACTGGGTCATGTTTTGGAGATTGGGAGTAAGCTTTCTGGGTAGAATATGATATATTTGCACACATTCGCTCAGTCTTTTGGAGTATCAGGTATGGACAGATTATAAATTTATTAGCAAGCCTACCAGGCAAGTAAAAGCTGCCTGTAAACTAGGCTAAAAAAATGGTAGCTAACAATATAATCACATACGGCGAGCTGAATAAATGATTAAAATAACGTGTTTGAGTATCTCTTTTTAATGTGGCACATCGTTTTTGCCGCCATGACAACAAGTCAGTAGGTGCGTTTCCGTTGCAGTTTTGCGCAAAATAGAAGCGATATTTAAAACATTTAGACAAAACACAACTGTCTATATTTAAAGCCGAGTTTTCTCCCCTCGCAATACTCTCTTTTTTCCCCCGAAAGGCAGCATTCCCATTTGCTCCCATGTGTCATGTGACTCGAACAAGGAAAATGTGTTTCCATTTCAGTTTCGCAAAAATATTGTTTTTTATCGAATCGTCCGAAAACCCACCTCATGCAAGGGTAAAAACGTTTTTGCAATAGTTGAGAGTTTCACGCGTTTCCATTATTTGTTTTTTAGCTCCTAATTCCAAATTGCGAATTAAACAGGCTAAATTAAAAAGGCTCATGTTTGTAATGTAGCAGGCGGTGGGATTCAGAAGCGAGCACAGCACTGAGGTGCGTCACACCACCATGACAAGAATTACAATGACGCATTAATACAAAATGAAAAACTTTTTTGCAAAAGTCAATCAGGAATAAGGTTTGTTTTACCTTGATTTTATACCACATAAACAACTCGCTCGGACGATGCTTTGGATGAATTGTATAGCACGTGTGATGTGATTTTGCTCATTATAATTTGAGTTTCTACCTGCAGTCATGAAATGGAAGAAAATTCAAAGCGTTTTTCATCTTATCCGGTCATTTATGACTTCTCTGTAAATGAGTGTGGAAATATTATGAAGAAAAATGAAGCGTGAAAGAAAATCGTCAGTGTTTGTAGCCGAACAGTTAGCTTGCTCTGCTAATCTTCTAGTAGAATATGAAGCCAGGTATGTAACACGTAAACAAACAACAACCTTCATACTTTTTTACACTTTTAAATATGTTTCCTACAAAGTTAAGGGTGTGCTGTAGTAAATCTTATACATGTTGTCTACCAAGTAAAAACGCTGGTCAGACTACAAGAGACAAACCCAGCGACACAAATGACTCGTCACTCGCTAGTACAAATTGCATTTGAATCTGACGTGACTCAGGTGTTTTGAGCTCTCGGATATTACCTGACCCCATCCACTTCCCAACGTCTCACATTAATAGCTTAATGTTTTGGTTGGTGCGACTTAATTTTCTTGCTGACGTTGCTTTCTTTCAAGATCAATGGAAAATGCTTAGTAATTGCTAGTGTGAAATAAAATTTAGCACTGAACTTAGCTAAGTTTGTACTTAATATCAGTTAACTGTATTTCTCAGGGAAAATTTTTGGCTGGTAAAAAAAAAGAAAAAAAAAAAGACATCAAATCTTAACTACTAGCGTTCTCATGTAGTAAAAGGAAACTTGAACAATTGTCTGCTTTTATTGCTCATCCAGTTTCAGTGCTCCATGCTCTCAGAGAGGAAGGAAGTGGCTGTAGATGATTTATTTATTCAGTTTATTCTAAGGAGAACAACTTGTCTCAATACATCTATGATATACTCCTCAGCTAAAGACGTTATGCAATTATGAATTCGTCTTGATCGCCAGGATGGATGTTGTGGTTTGCAGATAAGCACGGCTTCCTCTCGCCTTTGGGCTCTCTGTGCGCTGCATGTTGCCGCAGTATTTCATCATCTGAAATAACGGAAATCCTGAAATTCAGCCCTTAATGACCTTATTACAAATGAAGGTGCTGTTCAAGACAGTTGCAGACACACGCATTAAAAATGAGCCATTGCCCTGGAAGACATGTTTAAACTTTGTTCTAACCAGCAGGGGAGCTATGGGAATGTGCCAAGTCAACCTTTATTTAGAAAAGAAAGAAATCCATTAAAAATGTACTTTAAGAAACCAATTCACATCCAAATATCTTTAAAGCTCCAAAGATTTATGTTTAATTAATAAACTACAGTGTCAGACAGATAACCAGAGGCACAGGAACCTTTATTAGAGCTCCGAAAATGTTGCGTCAGGACTAATGAGTATTATTAAAAAAAAAGAGCTTTGTTTAAAGGTGTAGTAGTTAAGATTGGCCACAGGTGGCACTCCAGAGGATCAGTAGGTGAAGTACAACCACATCGGGACTGTTTTTTTTTTTACTCCTTAAACTCGCCTCCCATTTTCGTGCATGTGCACAAAGCCACGCCCCCAGAATCAACGATTCAGTTAGCGCTAGCATTACTAAGGATCGTGATCAACGACATGACTGTACAGCAAGCAGTGAGAAAGGCTGTGTAATGAAGACGCCAGCTCAGCCATCCCCAAATTGTTTTTGTTTTGAAAGCACATGGCCGCTACTTACTAGCGCTCTGTACAGCAGAACCTCCACAGATTCGGTTAGTGATCCCTTCGAAACCCATCGCGAACTTTTTCTTCATTCACGTTGCATAGATGGAAGCTTTGACGCAAATATGCCCAATCTTTTCTTTGCTTGGTGACCGCTCCTTAGAAGGCTAAGGCTGGTTCGGGTCCATCATGTACAGAAGAATCATACGAGAAAAGTATGGATCGGTTGAAATCCTTTAAAATATAGACACCTTGACAAAATATCGTCAATTCCACGTTGCGATTTAGGATCCGTGGCCTAGGATTTGTTGCGGATTGGAATATCGCAATGTCGATGGCATCAAAAATGGCGACTTGCTACTTGGACCAGAGGATTCTGGGAAGGGTGAGCCTGCCCCTTTAACGATATCGCCTTAATTTATGTAAATATACGTTAATGATAACATTAGAGAAGATAACATTACCTCACAAGCAAACAAACAATTTTTTGCCATGCCATTAAATTTCACTTAGTGATTTATCATCTGATCATGTTACCCAAACTCCCACTAGACCACGTTCTAACACTATAAACACGTGAATTCCAGCTGATCATGATCTGCTGATGTGAGAATGGTCAAGCGTGCCTTCACTGGCCGACGCTAGTTAGCATCGTTAGCTGCACGGGAGTTAGCTAGCATGACGGAGGTGTTTCATCCAAAGCTTAATGCTCACCTGGCTCTCTGTGTGTCAGAATGTACTCGATTTGTTACTTGCTTCGTCCTTCCTTCACCAGGAAGCCGTTTTGGAAAATCTTGGAGACGTTACAATTCGACGTGTACTGTAATTACTGTGTGGTTTTTGCTCACAGTAAAAGTATTCAGGTGCTTCCAGGATTCCTACATGTTTTCCTTTCTGAACTCGAATGGGGGTGGAGTTTATGGTTGTCTGTAAAAAGACTGACAGGAGTCCAGCGTAAACACAGACGAGCAGTCTGGATCAGGGTTTTTTTTTTTTTCAGCCATGTAATACACTCGTTCTAATGCCGTCGTTTAAACAATGTTTCACCAGTACTAGTGAGAAGTAAGTGAAGTAACCTATCGCACCTTTAATCTTTCACTTCACTCATGGAGCTTGCTGATTATTTCCTTCGGAGTGTCCGTATGAGGAGAACCGTTGCGTGTAGTGCAGGACGCTGACGTCTGAATGACTGAATCTTTTTTTTTTTTGGGTCCCTGTTTAAAAATTCAATTATTCAACTCGCCATTTTCTCTAGCTGCTGAGAATATTCCACTGAAGTTGTAACTGTACGTTCCTGGCCACTGGCGCATGAACTCTGAGCTCGCTTTGCCCTTTTTGATCAAATTTAGAGGCGTGTACGTCACTGATAGTTGCGCTGTCTTGTTCCAGGATAATAATAATCGGATGCTAAAAACATTTCTGGAGACGTGACTGCGCAGACCAAGAGGTTTTGAATGCCAGGCCCCACACACACACACACACACACACACACACACACACACACACACCTTTCACCTTTGCCTCTCCTGATGACATAAGATCCAAAACTTATTTCTCCACTAACTTATTACTCAACATTTCTCTAGTGTTCAGTGTGCATGTTTAGGTGGCGAAACTGATCGTATCGCAGCAGGTGAGAGCGCTGTATTCGTGCTCTTTTGTTTCTCACACTGCCGAGGGCAACTCTGGAACCATGGTCCATTAAATATGTATTTATTTATTCAATTATTCATTCAGCCTCAGCAGCAAAACCTCTGTGTGTGTGTGTGTGTGTGTGTGTGTGTGTGTGTGTGTGTGTGCAAACATTCCAACAGATTTTGTTGTGCATGACGTAATTCCTGACATTTTAAAAGAAAACAAGCCCGCCATCATGTTTATGGGTTGTTAGGCTTGGATTCGATTGCATTTCGTCTTAGTGCAGTGAAGATGAATCGAATTATTAAGAAGTGAGAACAAAGTGACAAACGTAATGAAATGAGTCTGGAGGCTAAAGTGGGAGAATGTCCTCTTGATATGCTTAAAGAAGAGGATCGAGTTCAAAGGAGGGAGAGAGAGATGGATGGATGGATGGAATAATCCTGTTTATACCTGCCAGCCTAGGCAATCTTTGGGCAGACGTTCAAACCCATTAGAAAGAGACGATGATTTAAACCTGGCTTAAAAGTGGCTGAGGCTGAAGCTTTCCTCCCTCTCGGAATTATAGGAAGCTTTGCATTACAGCATAGTTTTCTGCCGCTGAGCTCAAGAGCATCAGAAAGGACGCAGCAGAAAGGACCTAGGCTTATCGATCAGGGATTGAATAACAATTCGGTGCGACTCACAAGGGGCGGTGTAGCGGTTAGCCTGTCGCCTCACAGCAGGAAGGTTCTGGGTTTGAACCTGCCGACCGACTGCGAGGCGTTTGCATGTTCTCCTCGCGCCTGCGTGGGTTTCCTCAGGGTGCTCTGGTTTCCTCGTACGACCAGTAATACGTTTATCGGATTTTTTTTTATCCTCAGAGATTAAAATGAAAAGGTCTACATCTAAGAAGAGTTTACATTTACACCCGACTCATCTCAGCAACATGTAAAGTGGATTTATATGAACGTGGAATAGTTGCCGGGTTTCCATTGCGGTTTTATGCGAAACAGATGCGATGTTTTAAAAACAACTATTACAGAGCGCTCTTGTAGCGTTTCCGCGTACTCTTCGTCATGTCATGGACTTGAATATGAAAAAGTGTTTCCGTTTAAGTTTTGGAAAATTTCGCTTTATCAAATCATCTGAAAAACCACCTCATTCAAGTGTGAAAACTTTTTTGCGACATTCTGAGAGGGTTTTATTTTCCGTTACTCGATTTCAAATTGAGCATTACGCAGGTTAATGGAAACATGACTCATGGCATCATCATATTCCTGCTGCAGGTTCACACAGTAGCGCCACTCAAGCGGGATCATTTTTGACCAGCAAATGTTGTCTTGTCTCGTTCGTAAATCCTTACGTCCACACGGCAGCTTTCCTTCTCTACTGTTTGTGTCATTTTTGAAACCTAAATTTCCTGAAGCTTAGCATAACTGCTTATACAGATCCAGGTTTTAGACCTGACGAAAAACATCCCAGCGAGACGAGAGCCGGGTGTTCGGACCTTTCTGATGTTTTCGGTAGTTGAAGTTGTATTTGTGTTTATTTATTCATCATTATTCAACAGTCTGAGATTTGAGCTCACAACTAATTCCAGTAGCAGTTTGAATAAATGCATTTTGGGAGTGTTTCTTAAATTCATGGTGTTATATAAATCATTGTGTGTGTGTGTGTGTGTGTGTGTGTGTGTGTGCGTGCGTGTGTGTCTGGTTACTGGTCTGTGGAGGATGTTTTTCTTTTCATGTGGAAGTTTTTCTTCCCTGTTTCAGAATTTTTTTTTGCTTTCTCATTCTGAAGGTCGTCTGTACTTTTTTTTTAAAGGAAAAAAAAGCACTCTGATCTTCTTTGAAGTTTGTGTGTGCGTGTGTGTGTGTGTGTGTGTGTGTGAGAGAGAGAGAGAGAGAGATTGTGTGTGTGTGTGTGTGTGTGTGTGTGTGTGTGTGTGTGTGTGTGTCGATTCACTTCTTTAGTAGCTCACATGCTGAATGACGCACACTGTGGAATGAATGGGTACAAAGAAGTTCATAGTCTGCAGTGAACTCTTTAAATGAGTGAACTGCAAAGAGCGGCTGTGATATACCTCTCAGTCATCTCCAGATTTATTGGCACCCTCGGTAAAGGTGTGCAAAAAAAAAAAAAAAGACAGAAACTGTTTTCCTGGTTGATCTGACGCTGAAAATATGACATTATCTAAGCTTTTAAATTGAAGCAAATTCATTCTATAGCATGGTTGCTGGTGCCAGATGAGGTGATTTGAGTATTTCAGAATTTGCCGATATCGTCAATTTTCACACGCAAGAGTTTAGACTAGAGTTTATACAGAATAGGAGGGGGACAGAGAGATCAGAGGGGAATGGGCTGACTGGTACGAGCTGGCAGGAAGGCTATGGTAACTCAAATAACCACTCAAACAAGCATGGCGAGGTGAAAAGCATCGCAAAACACGTGGATGGGCGTCATGGCAAAGCCCAAAGAACAGGACAGGCTACAGTGGACACAGACTCAACCCAAACTGGATAGTTGAAGCCTGGGGGGAAAAAAATTCAACTTTGTCCTGAACTGCCCAGGTTTCATTTTTTGAACCAATAATTCAACACATCAATACAGACTGGTATAAAAACACGGACGGCAGTAACGTCACATGACTGAGTGACATATATACAGTATATATGTATATACAAGCAGGAATGCCTTATAGTGGAACACTTCTTTAAGCAGATATCGGCCGAATTGTCTTTCTTTCAGTTTAGATGCTGCCCCCAGGACATTCAGAAATAATAACGGCATCGATTTTTTTTTTTTTTAAATCCCTTGTTATGATAACGTCGTAATCCTTAATAGAACATTACACATTCATTATGATTATCACGATATGCAATCTGAATCTCAGCACATGTCGACTGTAGACAGCCGAGCACGAGGGGAAAGCGCCAAGGAGACAGCGTGGCACTTCAAAGTGTATCGAATGCGAGTATCATATCTCTGATACCCAGCCATTTCCTGGTAATAACAGCCAAAAACATCAGCACATGCTTCCTTATATTACCTAGTCTTTTTTACTTCCTTCTCTGTCTCCATCTCGGCCTTTCTCTCTCGCACTCCTTCTCTTTATGTCTGGGTTTTACTGGAAACCGAAACCCGTTTGCTCCTAATTTATCTCTTGTGTTTAAAAGAGAGAAGAACAAGAAAAGGAGAAAGAAAACCATCCATTCAATATGAGTGCACACACACCCTTGTGTAATTCTGTCTTTGAGGGAGATTTCCATTAATTACTCTAGCTAAAATACTTCGCTGCATGCAGAATGCATCAGTACATTATGGCAAGAGTACACGGGCACTGAAAAGCTGATAAGAGATAAGATAAGAGGATCTATAATAGCAAAAAGAGAAGAGCAGAAAGAACTGAAAAATAACTGCACCTGTTTAACAGCATGAATGCATTAGAAAAAGGATTTCCTTCTCTTTCTGTCACTTTTATCTTTCCTTTTTCCTCCTTTCTGTCATTCACTGGGCACGGCTTTCCTTTCCTTCCCTCTTTTTCCTCTACCCACTTTTCCACGTTTCCTTTCTTTCTGGGTGTGTCTGGTGTGTGTGTGGTGTGTTTGTGTAACTCTCTCTTACTTGTGCAAGAGAGAAGACAAAAACGATTCCACACATATTAATTCAATATGAACAAAAATGCAGCCGGTTTTTAAGAAACGAAATTGGTCGCGCGGTCAGCCGATCGCCAGAGGCTCCGTGTTGGGATCAGTTTGAAGCAGGAAAAGAAAACAAAGTGGGAATTTTCTGTGCTTCCGGATTGGGTTTGGATGCGAGAACATGGATCGAGATTGCTCACCTTCACTTTCATGTCTAAATGGACTAAATGGGCCTAACGTAATGTTACCAAATGAAAATATCTTCAGTAAAGTCAGGAAAGGATTTCCTGTAATAAGATTAAAATAAAACAAATATACAATTTTTTAAACCTATTTCGAGGCAGATATGTTTTTTTTAAGTAGAAATAAGTTTAATAATAATTATAAATATATATATGGTTATAATAAATATATATATGGTTTATGGTCATTTTAATAATAGGAAATACTGGATAAATTGTTACTGATAAATACTGGATAAAACAGTGCTGAGATGTCATTTTTGCTGTGTGGAATAGGAATATCTGACAGTTTTGACCTTGTGGGAACATTCGACTGGGCCGCTGTGGAAAACTGCTTTTTTCTTACAGAAAATTATATTTAAAAAGAATTCATTTTTCAAAAAATCTAATATCCCTGAGGTTAGGGATTAGGTTTAGGAGTAGACATAGCATTAATTATCTGCATTAATAATTATGTCAGTGCACAGTACTTAGAAGGATAGTATGACAAACGTGTGTTTGTGTGTGTGTGTGTGTGTGTGTGTGTGTGTGTGTGTGTGTGTGTCCTGGCTGAACTTGTACTCATTGGCCTGCAGGCAGGACCTTTTCCTCAGTGCCAAAAATGCAGCCTGTAACAACAGCAGGGCAAAGAGTTCAGCCCCGGTGAAAAAAACCAAAACACTCTTTCACTCCTGACACTCCTCCATGTCTGTCTGTCTGTCTGTCTGCCTGTCTGTCTGTCTTTCTTTTCCTTTTTCCCTCTCCTTTCTTTCTTTGCATGTTCTTCTGTCCTCTCCCATTCTCTCTCTCCCCCTCCCTTTCCCCCCCTCCCCCTTTCTCCCCCCCTCCCTTCCCTCCCTCCCTCCCTCCCTCCCTCTCTCTCCCTCCCTCTCTCTCTCCCTCCCTCCCTCCCTCCCTCTCTCTCTCTCCCTCCCTCTCTCTCTCTCC
>JAQQZX010000021.1:7823733-7848628 GCA_030068355.1 Notoglanidium maculatum
TATATAGCTTCATAGCATCACCTGAGGTGTCATTTTTAACTATAAATACATTTTTAAAAACAATAAAAAATGTAATAATAATATATAATGCATAGTGGAACAGTGAAAGCTACTGAAGAGTTCTTTTTAACTTTTACAAAATGGATGTGTAACCATATAACCTGATAATGCATGTTGGTCATTGGTTGTGCTGATCACGCAAAGCCAATTTTTTTCATCGTGATGCACCATGACATGATGTTGCATTACATCCCTATTAATTAACGTCCAGCTAGATACAGTTCCTTGCTTGGAAAAGAAATTATCACGTCCGAATGGAAATAACAGTTGCCTTTTTGTGATTAGTTCATGGTTAAATCGGTCATGGACTCTGAACAGGTGAGATGTCTGAAACTCGAAGAGGAGAATAAGCGCATACTTTTCCCCAGTCATATTTAAAGGTTCTGTTCAAACAAGACATGTTGTCACTTCACTAATCAGACAAGAAAGGGGGAATTCTGTGCAAATCTGTGAAAACTCTTTTCTCAACGAGCTGCCCTTAGCTAAATAATTTACATAAGTACATGCACTGAACAAACGGGAGTTGCTTAACTACAGCAGCTTTTTTCATTTATCTGATTTGCTATGGTATTTTTCAGTCATATCTGGTGAAAGAAATCTGGACCACAGTCCATCCGTTACAAAGCCTGCTGTAGAATATTGTTATCAGCTCTCAGTGAATGCTGACCCACATTAACATATTAAACTGTTGGCTTAAATTTCATGTGTTTCCCTAAAAGCACATTACTCGGTAACTACTATAAATTAGAAAACCAGGCACTTATTGGAATGAGGAATGTAAATCTGGACCCTTTGACTGGGACTGCGGTTAATATTTGTGAAAAGGATTTCCTGTCCTGGTTCACTAAAAGCTGTGTTTCACACACATAACATTATCCACTGGCAGTATTTTGGATAATTACTGCTTTTACATTTCTGCTTTGATGATCTCTTCTATTTATTTCATTGTTTCTAGCTACAGGGCTTAATAGCATGGTTTTGTTTCAGCTTGTAATCTTAATTCTCACCACTAATTTTAATGCTTAGTTAAACAAATACACTAACATACATCTCACGCACAACATGCTACCGGTTATAATTACATCTAAAAACACTGTATTTGCTGAATTATCAATTTTCAAATGTGGTTAAAGAGCACTTTCTTTAAGAAACACACACACACACACACATACACGCGCTGCGGCTTTTGATCACTCATTCTGTGGTCTGCGTGATGACGGTTTTGGGTTGTATTTAGTGCCTGAATTTTATGATGACTCTGTGTTGTCAGAATGATCACACGTGGATGATGGTGTGTGTAATTCGATAGGAGGAAAATCTAATGTCTATCAATAGTTCAATGATGAAACTATTAGGGTTGGGCAATGTGTTATATGAGCAAACTGTTTCCCCCCCCCCCACACACACACACACTTACAGGCAGCTGCATGTGTGATTTCCAAGCCAAAGTGTTTCAAGTCCAAAAAGCTTGAGCCCAAACATAATACACACTAAACTTATGGATTGGTCATCGGTCATTCTGTGTCATTTATACCTTGCTTAAGCAACGTATGCTTAGTCTACTTTTAGTTTCTCCACCGAATGTAAACCTTGTCCTTGTGGAATCTACCTGCCATAGTATTGCACATGTGTCTTCTCATGCTGTGTTCGGAACGTCCACTCGCCCACTATAGAGTCCACTATATAGTGAATCAGCCATATTGTTGTCCCGTTCAAATTCTCAACATTCACTGTATAGTGCAAAACCATCACGAGGCACGCATACAGTAGTCAACTTAGACCAACATGCCTTGCAGCCGGTCACGTGAGTTGTACACAGTTTTGTAGCGATTTGCCAGTTACAACGTGTACTTATCCAAAAATAGGCGTCCATGTTCTGCCATTTGTTTATGTGACAGAATATCAGTACGAATATCCAGCATATAATAATGTAGCAGCATAACATCCAAGTAATGTCTGTAATGAATCAACAGCTGTCTGCTCTTATTCCCTAGTGGACAGCGAGTGGGTGAGTGATTGAGTGGACAGGTGCTACAAATGTGGTTTAAAAACATCAGGAGATTAAATCTGGGCATTGTTTCAGCATGTAAGGGCACCGATTGGCTGCGTGATTCTACAATCTGGGCCAGAAAGAAATCAACCCCAGCGTTGCTTCTTCATACCGTTCTGTGTATTTTTATGATGACCACTCATGTTGTTGCACTCGGGTCCACAAAAGTACAAAACAATTTGTTTTAAAACAGCAAATAATCTGTGGATCTTAGATTGATCTTATATCTTTATCGTCTGTATGCAGGAGGGCGTGGCTTAGCCATGCTACGCTGGTCCATTTGTGCGAGCTGGTCCTGTTCTCATCTCTCTGACATTTTTTTTTTTTGTTGTTAACATTCTTAAATGCGCACACACCCACTTCTCCTCTTCCTGCCTGCACTCTCATTTTCTGCACTTTACTGTAACGAAGTAGATTTGTTTTAGAGAAAGCAGACAAATACACCCCCCGCTGGTAACACAAGATCATGCAGAGTGGTGCAGTAATTCTGTCCTTCTCTGTTTCTCTTTCTATTTAAAGTGAAGCAGATCACTCTCCCTCCCTCGGTCTCTGTCTCTCTCTCTCTCTCACACACACACACACACACACACACACTCACACACTCACACACTCACACACTCACACACTCACACACTCACACACTCTGGCATACTCTCTTTCCTTCCTTCCCTCTTTCTCCCTCTGCTTTCTGCAGTGTCCATCATGGTCAGCAGTTTGAGTGGAAAAAAACAGTTTAGAGCCGGAACAAGAGCAAGTAAATCAGTGTTTCTCATGCATACATTTTATGTGACTAAATCATCTTGCATAGATCTCATTAACTTGCCTAATAAAAAGCTGTTACAGTGAGAACTTTTGCGAACCTAACTGATGTGGTTTCCATTAAAAGCATTAAAGGAGTCATGGAGTCATTCTTCCCATAGGGAATTACAATCAGCGCTGCTCTAGCGAATGAGATAACAAGACTAGTGAAAATCAACTACAGACATTTTTAACAGTTAGATTCTTCTGATGAAGAGAAGACGCAGAGATCATAATCTCACATTTCTTTCATTAAAATTTGCTGGAGGTGCAAGTGTTATTGGGAAAGAGATGGATCGTTGTGTAATGATGTGTTTTCACCGTCACATGACTGAGCATTTGCTGAGTGAAGTATTACTCTAGTGGGCTCCAGTAGTAGTAGTTCATAACTTATTTGCAGCGGCCAGCCCTGCTCATGTCTGGAAATCATTATGCTTTTTATGGACGGAAAAAACCCACTGACCTTTTTTATGAGGTTTCGGGAACTTTCAGGAATTCACCTCTAGAGGGTGCTCGGAGCACAAAGTGCCTCTGCTTTAATAACGGCGTCCACTCGGGGTAGGAGATAATCAGCAGGGTTTAGGACAAGGACCTCAAAAGCATTATGCGATTTTATGAAAAAAAGGTCACGGAGACAATAAATGTGAGTGTTTTGCGGATTACAACGTTATAAAGTCTTACTGCAGTCAAGGGTTTATCCCGGTTTGACATGCAGAGTTCCTAGGATATGCTCCAGATCGACCACAACCCTGATCAAGATTAAAATTAGGTTAAAACGTACATTGAAATTTTTGCTCCTGGGGACCACCATCAAATGTAGAAATAAATTCCACAGAGTTTAATTATTTTCATAAAATAAATCTGTGACAATTTTGTTACAGAACACAACTGACATTATTTGCGAGCCGTGTTCTCTTTAGAGGTACTGACATTTCATGCATCCATCCACTGCTTATCCATTGCGGGTCACGGGGAAGCTGGATCCAATCCCATCTGACTTCAGTTGAGACCCCGGGCAGGTCTCCAATCCATCACAGGGCTAAAAACAATGATGAACAACCATTCACACTCACACCTTTGGGCAATTTAGAGTAGCCAGTTGACCTAATCTGCATGTGTTTGGACTGTGAGAGGAAACCCACTCAAGCGTGGGGAGAACATACAAACTCCACACAGAAAAGCCCCAGTCAGCCGGCAGGTTCGAACCCGGAACCTTCTTGCTGGGAGTGCAAACCACTACACCACATCAAAACTTACAAACCCCACTTTGAGAACACTGGGATAAAGAAGAGCAGTTTATTGAAAATGAAAATGAAAAGTAAGTAAATGGTCTAAAAGCCTGTGATGAACACTGAGTAAACACATGTTGATGACAAAATGCTGTATTTATGATTTAAGGAAGGAGGAATTTCTGCAAACGGTTCTCAAGCTGGCAAAGACTTAAAAAAAAAAAAAAGAACATTTAGAGAATGTTAGTGACCCTTTAAACATGGGGCCAAACATACTGGTCACACAATAAAAAGCATATCTTACTTGTTTCAGGGATCAAAAGAAATTCAGTCAGAGATTTATTTTGGCTGCAGGTTTTCTATCATTTCAAGCAGTGCTTTCAACTGAAATGGAATACAGCAAACGTATTACATGGTGCAACAGGTCCTGACGTTACCCTGCATGGGATGTGTGCAAAAACTCTGGGAAAGTGTAAATGAGCATTAATGCGAATGTCTAAATATGAGAAAATACCTTATGAGTAAGGCCATGATGCATCGAAAAGGTGGAACGATTGAAGGGTGTTGAAAGAAGTGTCAAGAAATTCAAATTCAAATTAGAATACTTGTCGAGAGAGATCAAAGGACCTGACCAGATGTCTATAGTAACTCAAATCACCACTTTGTGCAAATGTGGTAAACAGAAAAGCACCATGGAATACATATCGAACCTTGAGGTGGATGGGCTACAAGAGGAGAAAACCAGATCAGGTTCTAGTCCAGCGACAGTGGGCACATGATCATCAAACGCATTTATCTGCTGGATTCACTTCCTACAGCCTCCGAAGCTTGCGGCTTGTCAGAAACATCCTGTTTCTCTGGAAACTTTGTGTACTATAATGAACTTCTACACCGCAGTAACTTCCTCGATGATAAATTAAAGGGAAAGAAACAAAAACGGAATTTTTGAAACATTGTTTAATCCTCTAGAATTGAACTGGAGTGACGAACATCGTTCTACCAAAAGATTTGCCCTCAGTCGGTGTTTTAAAGTTAGCGATGGTGGCCGAGACACATCGCTTCAAAATCTCTCGAAGGAGTTCAGTACCAGTTTCCTGGTAGAAATCTTTCAGCCGTGGATGACGATCAGTCAGAAGAACTTATTCATTTGCAATCATGCTTCCTACAAGTGGAGAAGAACGTAACCAAGTCACCGGCTTTTCCTTTAATTCCTCACCCATCTGTATATGCCTGATGCTAAACCACCATGAACTCTCGAACCACATCACTGTGTGTGTGTTTATTATTACTCAAGCCAGGAGGTTTCACTCGGAGTCTCAACACATGGTGCCTGACTGTTACAGCAACATCGTGCTTTCCTGAACGGTTTATTTTGTTAATAATGTTCTTGTTTCAGTCACAAGTTTAGTTTCACTTGGCTGTTCAGAGACATTTTTTGAAGACTCAAATAACAGCCAAGCAGCCAGCTAACTTTCACCAGCTAGGCTAAAAACAACAAATTTACAAGAAAATTACATTTCCGTTTCCCAATCCCAAGTTCTGCACATGTCAAAATATAGAGGGCTTGAAAAATATTGTGGATAGCCCTCAAATCAGATTCACAGCCTTGGCTGGCAAGTAGCCTGGTTATAAAATCATATTCTGAACGCACGCAGTGTATTTATAATCAGTCCTGCTGAAGTGACGCAGAGTCGACTTAGTTCGTGGATTTTTTTGTTGTTGTCGGAAAGGCGAAAATCAAAGATCCCACCGTGTTATTTATGTTACAATGCACTGATTGCACCATGACGATCATTTGAACGGCACTCCTATTGAATAAGCTCGAATAATCATAAAATGTTCTCGAGAAGTAATCAGAGGCCATTTTTAGGCTGTATTTATTTTGAAATAGTCTTGATGAAATGATTTTTGGTCATACAATGTAATTAATATCGCCGTTGCAATTACTGACAAATAACAATGAAAAATGGTTTTTATGTCTTTTTATATATGCCTGCTGTCTTGTAACATGTAAATTACTTTATTTAGTTAGATTTATGTTTGTTTATTCAATCGTTTGTTCATTTACTCATTTATTTGGCTGTTGTGTTTGTTTGGATGTAAGCAAAGAATTCTTTAATTTAATAAAACAAATAAAAATGTCGCATATTAAAAAAAGAGCAAGAACATAAGCAAAAGGCGTAAGCTAAGACAATAGACAAGGGCATGAGCACGACGGGCAAAAGTATGACAAAATAAGGCTGGGAAAAAAACAGAACTTGAATACTGGTGCCAATGAGACAAACAACACAGGTGACAAACAAATCAAGGTCACATGACATTCAGGGGCTGATGGGTAGTGTAGTCCAAATGTTCAAAAGTTCAACCAGGTGCAATCCAACACTGATGTGACAATTTTGTTTTATTTATTTATCCATTTATTTACTTATTTATTTGTTCACCCATTTTTTGTTGCTTTTATTCATTCATTTCTTTATTTATCTATTTATCTGTTTATTTATTCATTAAGCCATTTGTTTGTTGCATTTATTCATTCATTCATTTGTTTGTCTGTTGCTTTTGTTTGTTTGTTTGTTTGTTTGTTTGGCCATTTGTTTGTTGCTGTTGTACATTTGTTTGTTTATTTATCCATTTACTTATTCATTCAGCCATTTGTTTGTTTGTTGCTTTTATTCATTCATTTGTTTGTTTATTCATTTGTTAAAAAATAATTAAAATGAAATAAAAAAATAAATGTATTTATTTATGTGTTGCTTTTATCCATCCATTTATTTATTTACTTTTCTTTGGTTGTTGCTTTTGTTTATTCATGTTTTTGTTTTCTTATTTAGCCGTTTTGTTCGCTGTTTTTATTTTTTTGTATGTTGACCTATTTTTACTTGCAAGCACAAGAGCTTTTTTCCCCACGAATAGATAGTATTCATCTATTTCCTTAATATTTGTTTAATATGTGGAGGAAATCATGAGATAAACCCAACTGCCAGATACTGCCCTAACTGACCAGAAATATATTTAAGCCTGTATTTATTAGACAAATTGTGTCTGAAGTTGATTGCTTTGCTTTTCTTAGGACCTGATTGCTGAAATGAAGCATGGTATTATTCATCAGTAGTTTATTCATTGTTTTAACTTTAGCTTTAGTGCTAGCTATCTCAGGGGTAATATAGAACATGAGATATGAGATAATATCTATATAATATCTAAAATTGAACAAAAATCTAGTTTCATTTTACAAAATTGTATTTCTGAAGATTCTTTTACTTATAACACTAAGATACAGATAACCGCTTTAAGGCTAAATTCTATAGAACATTAGATCAGGGTGTGTGTGTGTGTGTGTGTGTGTGTGTGTGTGTGTGTGTGTGTGTGAAACTAGAGTTTCAATCAGTTTTCCAGAAGTTTCCAACCCACAATGACACATGAATACAATGGAGAAATGTCTGAGCGTCCTGAGCATGCACAGTGGCTGTCTGACCCTTGACCTTTATGTCATTTCCAGCATTCACATTGTGTTTGAGAACATGAACATAAAGCATGATTTCTTGCACACTCCCAGTATCGCTTTTCGTAGACATTTTTTCGTATACTATACACAGTAAGCTCCGCCATCTTGGCATAGTCACATGATAATCTTACATCAGCTACGTTTTCGGTAAGCAAGAAGCCATTTTATTCTGGATTTTAGTGAGAAAATGAATTAGATCACACTATTCGAGGTTAGTGAGCGAGCATGAAAGGTATGTGTGTGTAACAGCGAGTGACTGGGATGTACAGGATCATGACAGCGTGTGTAGCATTGACACGCCAAAGAGAATCAATGTAATGTTTATAAACATGACTTCCTTCTGCTCACGGTAGAGACACAGGCGTCCTTCGTCCACATGTTTTTGTTTTATTGGACATGACACGTCCTGCTCTTACAGCACACCATTACGATGTTTATTTTGTCAAGGTTTCAGAGTTAAATGCAGTGCTAGTCTACAGAAACCGTTTGTTGTCTCACACATTAAGCTTTTAGCACTTAGAGAAGAAAAGCACCTACTCTTGGGAGGTTTCGGGGTTTAGGTGAAACACACTCACGTTTTCAACGTCTGTGCTGTGGAAGACACACAGCCTTCATATAAAAAAAGATGACAATGGTGTAGACTATAAGCAATTGCCGTCATTTTTATAGCAAATTTACATCAACAATAACGTCCCATATGAAGAATGTGCAATAAATTACAGTCATATTGTAATGCATTCTAAGAACTTTTAAAAATTACAGCCTTTTGCATTGAGTACAGTTTTATAATTTAAGTTACAGCAGCTTGTCATTTTTTTTTTACAGAAGCTTCCTGGCAAATCTTTACAGTGTATGAATAGCCACTAACGAAATATTGATTGATTATTACGAAATTTCAATTAGCTAGCGAACCAAAGACATCACAAGGTTCGGCTAGTTAAATCAAGGGTTTGTCTGTGCCAGCTAAATGGCGCTTGGCTGTATAACCTCTGAGCGAATACACCTGTACAAATAATATAACCTGATTAGCTGGTGAGTCAGAGAGTCAAACTATATTCTCCTTCAAATAAACTAATGAGGGATTCATGCAAGGACCTGAGAGACTTTGCTTGTACGTATCGGAGAACAAAAGGCTGATTGGTTAAAAGCCCATCGGTAATTTTCAGCACATACAGGAGTGGTGTGTGATCAGGTTCATACAGGTAAAAAACACAGACAATTCAATTACAGTTCATTTAAGAATAGTCAGAGCAGCCATGAACATTTCGCTGGTCCTGAGAGTTCGTCAATGGATAATGGATTCTTGTGCATGGACTCAACATCCCCTACTCCTCTCGTTTTAAGTGTTGGATGAGAGGAAATGTATTTCTTGCAATTAGAGAAGATTAAATGTGCTCTCCGAGCCACAAAAAAAGGCCCATCCTAGACGTCTATGACGTAGTTTTACGAGCTGATAACACTAGCCAGATGTTGACACCATGTTATACAGTTATGCAAACAAATCGCGTGTCTACAACGTCTGTGTCTGGACCTTTATACAGAAAGTTGAAAATATTAAACAATCATAACAAAAAGATATCGTGTAGCCACATAATGCAGTTTGGAGCATGTTAATAAAGACAGTAATTACAGGGATGTGCTGAAGTAAAGGAGACAAAACACTTGGGCACATGCACTTATTGAAAAATATTCAATAACAGGGTGAAGTGAGGAGCTACTCTTACCACTCCACAGTTGATTATTTTCCTGAAGGATATTATTCTTCCTATACTACAGCGATTTGCTAGCAATTACTGTCAAACATGGTACATTTTATCCATTTATAGCTACATTTAACGTTGTTGCGCATCCACACTAACAAAGTTTTTATTAATTAAAGAACAGCAATGGGTTTTTTTTCCCCCTTTTATTATCCATTGTAAGTTAAATTCAGTGTTCTGGAACGTCCGTGAAACAAGTTAGCTCCTGATATTACTTATGTTATGGCAGCTATAAACAGTCGTTCCCTCACCAGGCACTTTTTTTCCCCCTCTCTTTCTCTCTCAAGTTAATAAGACAAATGCATTTGTTTATTATTAGGCTTAGACTAACTAGTAGCTGTTACTATAGAAATGATAACTGATTGAATTCTGACCAATCAGATTTGAGAATTCAACAACGCTGCGGTTTAATAATACTTCACATCCGTGACATTGTTATGGTGGATGAGGTCATTGTCACTACCTCTGTTTCTGTTTCTAAGGAGACTGTCCATTTAGGCAACATTTTATCTGGCTTCTTCTTCCTGAAACGAGGTCTGTCCCATTATTATGGCTGCTAGTCAAATGCCATAAGAACCGATTTACCTGCTATTTAATAGCAATAAAGTAGGAATGCGCTGTTACTGCTTAATTTAAAAAAAAAATTATCATTTTATTAATTTAAAAAAAAAAAAAACAGTATTTATCCTATTCATTTTGCCATTTTTATCTGTTAATGTTATTTCAGTCTTCACCAGTCAAATCTTACATGTGTTTTTGGAAATCTGTTACCTGTTTTTCTTGTAGAGGCCCCAAATCTGCTGTTGCATCATTGACGTGTAACCTTTACACGTGATGTAATCCAAATTAAGCCCCTACAGCATGGTCCCCATTGTCCCGAGTTGTTTTTAACCTCTTTAGTGTGTTTGTCATGAACATGGTTGGAAAATAGAGTTGGTAGGAAACAATAAGTAGGAAAGTCCTTTTAAAATCTCCTCGCTTGGTCGTCTGTGAGGCACCAACTATAAAGAGACGAAAGATGCTTTTTCTGTTGTTAAATGCTTTCCCAGAATCTGATTTATAAGCCAGCTGGAGGCTGACTCACCCAAAATCTGCTTCACCATTTGTTTGTGATCATATGCAATACTGGCTGCATTTGGGTTTGGAGGTGTACGTGCTTCACGCATGACTTATTACTGTTATGTTTGATTTTAGTGAAAGCGGAATGCTGAATTTATACATTAAAAAACAATAAGAAGAATTCATTTTTAAATGGCACATTCCTCAAGGAAGTGCGTATCGCTGACGTTGTTGACCTCAGATTTTTAACAGAGCTTTGTCTTCTAGAAATAAGTGACGGTGACCCTTTGAAAGACAAAAAAAGGAAGGGGGAAAAAAGCTTTTCTGGCTTCATGATGGCATTTTAATACATGCTGTATGAAAATCGTGATCCTGTGCCCATAGTAGCCTCAGATTCTTGTTCCTGTATCCCATCTTCATCAAGTTGTCATATGGTGTGCTTGAGATGCTTTTGCGTGGAGCTTTGTGCTTTAATTTTCCTCAGGTGTATTTATTACAGAAAAGTAATTTTAAAAAAAGAAAGAAAAGTATAACTAGCAGTTAGTAAAGTGCCAGTGGTAGTGTTTATTGTACTCGCACTTACAGAGCTATTTTAGACCAGACCCATAGTTCAAGGTCCATAACAATTTCTGATGTTGTGATACTTATGGAAATTTCAGACCCGTTATTTAATCCAAACAAATGCACGTGCACCGATTTGCATACTCTTGATAAATAGTACATGTTCATGTTTGGCATTCACCCAGAGTCCTGCTGTTAGATTCATATTTCTGTGTGTTCGTTCTGTTGAAAATTGTTCTAATGGGCAGGAGACGAGGGTCCATTAGTTCCTCTCATCATTTCACACATTATTCTCACCAGTAACATACTGACCCAGGGTTCTCTTGGATGAGGATAGAGAACCCTGATTTTTTTTGCTGGACCAGGGTTAAGGTTTTTGGTGTATACCCGAGTACAGGTGTGATCTCATCTGTCAAGACCTCTGCGAAGATGAGATCACTCCACTTGTCACCTTTGACCGACTGAATTGAAAATAATAAGTTCCAGATCAACCCATCCTAAATATATTTTAGGTGGTTAGCACTGTCGTCTTACGGCAAGAAGGTTCTGGGTTCGGCCTTTCAGTGTGGAGTTCACATGTTCTCCCCGTGCCTGTGTGGGTTTCCTCTGTGTACTCCGGTTTCCTCCCACAGTCCAAAGACATGCAGATGAGGTCAACTGGCTACTCTAAATTGCCCATAGGTGTGAATATGAGTGTGAAAGACTGTTTGTTTCTGTGTTAGCCCTGCCATAGAGTGATGACCTGTCCAGGGTAAATGCAATGGCTAAGAGGTATAGATAACAGATCTGTGGATAGGTTTGGACCGCCACACATTATCAGTCCAAAGAATGTAATACCTTTTGAAGACACACGGTGGTCTTTAATCTACGTTTTATTTGAGCAAAAAAATAAATAAAAATACAGATAAGAATTAGCAATAATCTGAGACCTGCCAATAAGAGATTGGTTAAGGAAGGACTTAGCAAGGCAATTAAGCAGATTACAGTATATGTTTTTGTGCCAGAAGACTGCACATATGATTACGATTCTCAGATGCTTACTACCCCAATGATCAATACCAAAAGCTTCTATCGGCTGTTGTGCACCGACACATAATCAACACTGACATTCGTTTAGGCGTTGGCTCAGTTAATCGCTCCTTATGTTGACCATTCCTTTGAGCAGTATGCGGAGTCCAATCTGTCTCCAATTATGACTAGGTGGGGTTTTAGAGACTCTCCGGGATGAGCCCGTGTTTTGTTGGCTTTCCCTTGACTCACCCTTAGGCCTTCAGTACAAAGTGGCCCAGACAGCATGTCCTTTTCAGGTAACACCCTGTCGCTGGGGACATCTGGCTAAAGAAGCCATGTCACACAAGGCCCTATCCCCAGTGCTGTGAGGGCCTGCTATCCAAAAACTGTCCATGACCAGCTTTGAACCCAAGACCTTAAGTGATTGATATAAGAGGGAATAAATGGGTGGAAAAGCTCACTTGTAGGTCCACTACCGAGCGAGCACACAGCTCTCATCTTGCCTACAGGGCTGTGGGGATATTCAGTTGCTTGTTCAAATTAGAAGGGTCACTTGTTTAACCTTCGCGATCCTTTTTGAGCGTGATCAATATAGGAAAAGGATCCGAGCCAGACTCCTCTGTGTATGGATGCATGTTTTTTGTTCAAGATCTGTTGCCAATAAATAAGAAGGACTGATTGCGTTTTGGCATGAGAAGAAGGTAAGAAGAAAGTTGTGTGTATCGTGAAATGACGCAGTGCCATTTTTTTAGTCCATCTAACGTTTTTCCAGACTACATTATATAAATAATTAGTTCATGGTTGGTGCTGGATATTGGTGACTTAAGCGATGAAACACTACGCCATCATGAAGGCTGGTTGGAAAGACCAAGAACATTTTTCAGTCCATCATTGCTGAACGTAAAGTTTTGCTAATAGTTATACGTTAATTGATTTGTCGAGTAATTGTGATTCATTTTTGATTTGGAGTAATGTCATCTAATTTTACCTCTTTAATTATAAAAGTTAACATATATTTATTTGTAGAACTTTGGATATAAGAGTCTCCCTTAAAAGCTTGGCAGTATTTGATGAGGCTATTAGTATTTAATGAGGACCGGCTAAAGCCAGTGTTGTGTAGCGTCACAGCATGTCTTAAGTTGTTTATCAGTTGAAGTACTTTTGGAAATACCCCGTCCATGTGAGGACATCACCTCATCAAAAAGTTAAACTTGAGTTAAGCTTGTGATCAGGAGCAGATTTGCCTCGGAGGCCCCTGCTGTAAACAGCTGTTCCGTGATTATCACTTAATTGTCTAAGCCATGGCTGTCTGCATCCAAGATCTATTTTTTTTTTTTTGGTTTGGTTTGGTTTGGTTTTTTTGCTGCTGTTAATTTTTTGTTGTTGTTGTTGTTGTTCTTGGTGGTGGGTTTTTTTTTTTTTTTTTTGGTAGTATTTCTTGTTGAAACAATGGATTGTGGTTTTTCAATGATGAAGAAACAGTCTGCGAATGTTTTTTTCACGCCTTCATAATTATAAATAATTACAGAATCCAAAGAATTACTGTACAACATTATTTTGTGCTTAAAACCAATTCATTTCAGTCAGTCACTCTCATCACTATATTAGTAATTTTCATAATTGTGTTTTATAGCATCTTCTGACGACTTCTAGGACTTACAGTGAGTGAAATATTTAAATTTCACATGTTAATACGATATATAAATTATCAGCGGTATTCACTCTTCATGCTTGTGGTCGTGAATGAACACATACGTCATTGAACTGTGAACAAGCTCCTGCTTTATACACCAGCTTAATTAAAGCCTAAGCCTCTTGTAAGTGTCAGCACATAAGCTGATATTAAAAACAAAATCAACAAGTTATCACAAGTATCCATTTATTGTTATCCAGAATAATATCAATATGGAGTTGCACAGGTTCATATCGTATGGGGTCATGGAGTGTAATTAGGCACTTTGGCTCTCGGGAGGTTTGACTGTAAGCCTTCATACGAGTTTCCTAGTTATGGTTATTAATATAGATAATAAAACACTCATCCTTCTCATTGATTTATCACTACAAAATTAAACTTACTACGAGTTAGCTAGAATGCGGTTAGATTTGAGGTAGCATTGTCAAGATGCTGGTGAACACTGGGCTTGGCTCTAATCTGAGCAAGCGCCGTTTTCAGGATTTGTCCAGTCAGATTAGAACAACACATTGTCATAAATCTGCCTCCTAATTTGGCCGGACTAGGGGTAGGTGGGGTGGGTCATCAGCCATATATAAAGCCGCGTGTCCTCTGGGTATTTTTCACACCATTGGCTTTCGCCTTACTTTTTTTGCTAGTGCATATCCAAGAGTTTGTATCTGTTAAAGCTCAGAACACTTAATATCATTGTTTTATAGAAGTACCTTGTATTTAAGGAATACTTTTTATAAACATCCACCAACAAACTTTTTTGTCGGATTTAACGTTATGCTTTTTCGCGATACAGTGACCCCATTGAATAGTTAAGCAACAGTACACATCGATCCGTGAGCCATTTCGAAAGCCTTAGAACTTATGAGCTTCCTGTTATTATTATTGTGCCTTAAAAGAGCGTAGGGATGAATTACTGTATGCCGGACATGTACGAGATGCCACATGGCATGGCCGGAAGCTACACGGTGCCAGGCGGAGGTGAATATTGCATGTACGGTGGTGACGGATCCACTTATGGCCATTGCGAGTCTCAGCCGCTTCACCACAACCCTCCTTGTGTGGAGCAGACCTGGCAACCCAGCCAGCCGTACCCTGCCATGTACCCAGGCACTTACCCAGGCAGCAATGCAATGTTCAAGAGCGAGTTCTGCGCCATGGAGGTACCACTTAGCCACTACCAGCAGCCTGATTACTTCTCCGATGGCAGGTCAGACTTTTCTCAGATGCAGTGGATACAGGTGCCGCATAAGAAAGGTACCGAGGAAGCGCTTCTGGATTGTGACGCACGCACAAAATAGTGGGCAGAGGTGAAAAAAATTGCATTGTAATGACTGCAAAACCCAATATGGTGCTTTTTTTTTGGCATCTGCATGCTACTAAGTTTGCATTTGTAAAAAAAAAATAATAATAATAATTAAAAAAAAAAATTGCACTCCTTAAAATCTTAAAATGTATTCACTTATTTGGTTAGACAAATACATTTCAGATAAAAAATTTTAAACGGATATTTTGATATATTTATTTTTTTGGCATTGTGGAAATGCAGTCATTCTCAATTGTTATAAGAAATAGGCTACATGTTTTTTCCCATGGACCCGTGTAATCGTTCTGTTCTTTTTACTAGCAGGAGGGTTGTTGTTGTTGTTAATAATAATAATATATTATTATTATATTATATTATGATGCACCAAAAAAGATATAAGTAGTCTTTGCCTTTGTGGGTTTTTTTGGTTCATTTTTTATAAATAATCCTAAAAATCATGAAAATTGATTACAAATGGCTTGCTTGTGTTATTATTATTTGCTACATAAAGATGTTGTACAGCATGGGGACAAGAACAGTGATTTTCCTTCTCCAGATCAAAATTATCGACCTTTATTTAAGGTCTAAAATAATTAGAACATCCATTGCACAGTGTATACACTGATCAGCCATAACATTAACCCATCTGGCTGATATTGTGTAGGTCCTCTTTGCATCACTAAAACAGCTCTCAAGGCATGGACTCCAAGGTGTGCTGTGGTATCTGGCACGAAGACGTTAGCAGCACATCCTTTAAGTTGTGAGGTGGGGCCTCCATAGATCAGACTTGTTTACCCGGCATAACTTACAGATGCTAGATTGGACTGAGATCTGGGGAATTGAGGCTCTTTGAACTCGTCATGCTGCTCAGACCATTCCTGAACAATTTTTGCAGTGTGGTAGGGCGCATTATCCTGCTATCCGCCAGCTTGCCTTCTTCCCATAGTTCATCCTGGTGCACCAGGTAACCCAGAGAAAACCTACAAAGGCACAGGGAGAACACGCAAACTCCACACAAAAATGCCCCAAGTCGGTCAAACGTCCTGCTAGAAGTCGACAGTGCTAACCGCCGTGCCGCCCACAGGTGCTGTTGTAATAAGATAATCAATGTTATACACTGCCTGTCAGTAGTTTTAATGTAATGGCTGATCTGTGTTTTTATTTATTCTGGACATGTTGTAAGATAACTTTTTTTAATATATATTTTTATCTGTTTCTTGTCCAGTGTATTGATTTCCCAGCATGCCAGTTGGGGCACATGTCGAGGAGCAGATGGCCTTGTCTTACTGGGGCAATAACCCTATGTGCTCTTATTGATCATAAAAATCATTGCTCCATGTGTGGAGCAACTGCGAAGTTGTTCCTTAAACTCACCCACTGCATGAGCGTTGAGGATTTAGATTAGCTTGCTCTGCACCACTTTATTGATCTGTACTTTATGTGGTACTTAAATCACAATTAGTACCTTCCAGAGATTTTGTTTTCCTGGTAAGGCTCAAATGTATTCCTAATAACATTGGCGTGTTCATTGTTACTCTTGACCCATTTTTACTTTTTTCCCCATCTGCTCTTATATTATTCTGCATTTCTTATTTATATTTAAAGCACTTTAATTCCACTCTAAAAAAAAAGACTTAAGAATATCGATTTGTTTGAATTAGTTTAACTAACTCCATGCTGATACTTTTTCAGGAACATATTTTTCCTAATGTAGATGTTTGTGATTTGTGTTTCAGGGTACATACCAAGTTACCTGGACAAGGACGAACTTTGTGTAGTGTGTGGAGACAAAGCGACGGGATACCATTACCGGTGTATCACCTGTGAGGGCTGCAAGGTGAGAATCAGTACGGTCTTCCAAAGTGTGTTATTCCTCCCATACCACTCCAGCTCTGAACATTTTTTTTATTTATTATAGAACACCATGTCTTCTTATTCGCTTATAGTTACATTTAAAGTTGTGGAACATCTGCAAAACAAGTTAGTTCCTGTAGCTTACTGTAAGTTATAGAACAGTCATTCGCTCACCAGTTTCTCGTCATCGCTCTCCTGGAGTTAATGCAGTTTGTCATGTTACAAAGAAACTGCAAAGCCCTCTGTCCTGAAAGTTATAGCTATAGATATAAACCTTGCGTTATACCAAAATAACCAACTGATCGGAATCAATTCATTAAACAGGGTTTGTCATAATGTCTAATATCATCTCTAAACTGGTCACACTATCTTGCATATTTATCCGACAGTTTATTATGTGACAATTTATTCACAGATTTGTTAAGAGATCCAGCCAGAAAGCATAATATTTACATTCACTCTTTTTCCAGGGTTTTTTCAGGCGTACGATCCAGAAGAACCTGAACCCGACCTATGCATGTAAATACGAGGGGAAATGTGGAATTGACAAAGTCACACGGAACCAGTGCCAGGAATGCCGCTTCAAGAAATGCATTGCTGTTGGAATGGCTACCGACTGTGAGTGTTCTTTGTGTATTATAGAATGTTTAATGCGACCAGCCTACATAAATAACACACACACACTGTAGAAAAAATACATAAAATGTTTTCGTATTACAGAAATGGAAACTCAAGATAGGGACTATAGCCCATTTTTGAAGCTATATCCAAAATGCAAAGGCTCAGAGAGGAATCCCAAGCCGATCTACTACACAAGTAGTTGATATTTTTATATGCTTCAAAGCATCATTCAGTTGTTTGATAGTGTTTCGTCATGCATCAAGTCTTGATACGATCAAGAGTAACTTTCAACCTCGTCCATTCAAAACCATATAAAATAATCAAATCGGTCCGCCTTTGGCTTCCTTCAGTGGTGCTGGATGACGGCAAGCGTATGGCCAAACGGAAGCTGATCGAGGAGAACCGCGAGCGGCGGAAACGTGAGGAGATCCAGAAGATGGTGTGGGAGCGACCTGAGCCATCGCAGGAGGAATGGGAGCTGATCCGCATCGTCACGGAGGCCCACATGACCACCAACGCCCAGGGCAACCACTGGAAACAGAAGCGCAAATTCCTGGTGAGAATTCACCTCCTCTCCAAAATCAGCATCATAGTGGTGTTTTGTGTCTTGTTTGGTCCTCCATCCAGTCCATACGTTCCATCCCCCATTCCCAGTTCTCAGCTGCCTGCCACTACTTTCCACTTCAAACCATCACTTCCCATGTCCCTGTTCATACTTCCTAGCACCAGTGCCAAATCTTTATTTCCTAACTTTCTGTCCCCTCCCTCTACGAGTACATCCCAGTCCCCAACAAACATTTTTCAATACCCCAGTTGATTTTTCTTATTTCCTACATGCCAGGCCACTCCTCCCAGTTCATTCTTCCTGTTTCCCACCCGTCACACCCCTTTTCCCAGTCTGCAATTCTCATTTCTCCCTTCCCTGTTGCCAGTTCCCTTTCCCCAGTTATTACGCCCCTTACATTCGTCACACATTCCCCAGATCCCCCCTCACTGTTTTTCCCTGTATTAATATGTCCGTGTTTTCTGTATCTTGTAGAGTGGGGGAGTGTTAGCTGGACGCTGGAGACTGTTCCACAAAGACAGCAGCACTTAACTTTAATGGAACATCTTTTTACAGTTTTATCTGCCTCTTTTGCTTTATCTCAAACTCAGTTTTCCTCAGTCAGTTAAACCAAATCAGTCTACTGAAGTGCTCAATCCTTTTTTTTTTTTCTGTCTTCCTCTGATCTTCCGTTTCCGCTTGTCTTCATGTTTTCGGTCTCTAACCAATTTGCTTTTCTCGTGTTTCTTTGAATTCTAACTGTCCTCTACAGATTGACGTCTGTCTCAGGACTTTGCTGTGGGTTTCCATGCCAGATCTATGAACAAACCCATACGCTTTCAAATTATATTTGGGATTTTGTTTTGATAAAGTAGCATTACAGTGACAGTAGCTTGAAAAAATTAGGTGGTTATCTGAAATGGGTTGGTTTTAGCCGTGATTATCGCCGTTATTTGGCCATCGTGTATCTGATTACGGCGCCTAACGTCCTAAGCTCCATGGAAACGCCACGCAATCCCATGACCTCACTTTGTTTCTGTCTGCACTGTCTCATCTGTCCTCAGTTTCAACTTGTTTTTCTTTTAGTTGGCTTGACTCGGGTTCTTCATTGAAACTTCACGATCCCTGTTGATTGCCCAACAGGTCGAGGAAGCAATGCTACTTAATGAAATAACTTGTAATTTATTCTATACTTCTGACCAGAGTGCAGTGGGGGTGAAGGAAACCAAGGTAAGAACCAATAGACCAAATACATTTGAGCTGTTGTGATTTTTATTTTTGTTCACTTTTTCACCCAAAAAGGCGCTCTATGAAATTGTCGGCTGCTTCCATTCTGTCTTTTTTTGTTTGTTTATTTCATTTTTATTTTTGTGAATAGATTGATGTGCTAAATGCTTGAAGCATCTGTTTGCCATGTTTGTGTAGTGCTGTGCTCGCTATGTCAGACTGAGGGTGAACACAGGAGAGGAAAGCTTAAGGGATAGCTGTACTGAGCACATTAGAACCATGGAATGGGGAAAAGAATAAGGCCAAAAGAGAAAGAAAGAGGTCCAAGGCTGGGTTTTTGCGCTGTACTCAGCACCCCTGTCTGCTCTTTCCTCAATCTGGTCCTTTCCATGCTTCATCTTTCACGTTATTCCTGGTCAGAAGGGCGTAATGTAAATTTACCAAGGAAAAAAACCCCAAAAATCTTCACTAGATCAGTGAATAACCCTAGTCAAAGACACCACTATAACAGAGAGCTCAATAAGAAACAGCTCTGCTCCCACTTCCTCTGGTCGTCCTATCGTTTAAGTTTCCTCCTTCTTCTCCTCCTCCTCCTCCTCCTCTTCTTTCTTCTGAATAACTTGGGCACCTCAGCCTTTTTTTTTTTTTGCAATGTGCTTTGTGATTCTGTGTCCTTTTCTCATGCTATTTAGAAGGGAGTGAGGACTTGATGTGTCCGATGTGGTAAATGTCCAAGTGGAAATGGTGCATTAGCTGCCAGTCCCGCTGTTGCTAAGCACCCTGCTCCTCCCATTTCCTGTCATTTCAGGCTGAAGACATAGGTCAGGGGACGATCGTCAGCACGTCGGAGGGCAGCAAGGTGGACATCGAAGCCTTCAGTCAGTTTACAAAAATCATCACCCCGGCCATCACCCGAGTGGTGGACTTCGCCAAAAAGCTGCCTATGTTCTGTGAGGTGAGCGACTACTTTTGTAGGAACCTTGAGTTTCAGAAAGGTGCCGTATAAATTAAACATTGTAACTGAATAATAAATAATCTGGGGGAAATGACTCAGATTTATTGTCAAACACGCCATGCATTGGTACCATTTTTTCCTCAGGCCTGGATTTTTTGTTCCGAAATAAATTAGTAACCTACTTACTATTAATCAGTCAGGAGTGTCACAGAACATGTTGTCTGTGCTGCTGCTGATGAACTCCCCATGTTGAGTTGTACATTTAATATGAGCGCATGCTGCTATGGATTGCTCCTTAACTCATGAGCAGTGTGTAGACCCTGGTGAAAGAAGCCTGTGTACCCCCAGTGCTCATGATGGCCCCCCAGCACTCTCTATTAAATATACCTTAAAATGTTTTATCCGGTTACCTGTCTTGCACGAAGATGCTGCGGTTCCTCCTCTTGATATTTTCACAAAATAGTTTGAGGTCTGATTTGCATTGATGGCCATTATTTATGATATATGTGCATATTGCTGTCATTTTCCATTTGGATTAGCTTATGTGTCAAACGGCAACAGATCTGGCGCATGTTTTCTGAGTAAAGGTTAATAAGATCAGTATTGATACTTTTTACTACTGATAAGAGTAATAGAGGTACATGAACAGTGCAGTTAGTAAAGCTGTACTATCTAAGTTTGTGTAGGTTGTACAATTCTGAAAAATTTACTTGAGTAGTTCATTGTTTTGTGTAGCATGTGACTTCTCACTCATAAAACGGCAATGGAGCTGAAACTCACCAAATCTTTGCGTTCATGCAAAATATTTGACAGCGGTGAATTATTTGAGGAAGAAAAACAAAACAAAAAAACACTACATTAGCTTTTTGATTTTCCAAATACATCAAAATAATTAGGCTGATTGACTTACTGGCAGCCCATGAATGGTGTCCTCGCTGATAAGGAAAGCCTAAATAAATAAGTAGAAGAATTGGAAATTAAATTAAATGAGGTTTTTTTTGCCACTTGCAGCTTCTGGGAGCTGAAAAATAGTATTTATTATTATTATTTTATTTTATGCATTTTTAAAAAGAAATAAATAAAAAATACACACACACAATGTGGTGAATGTAATGTTTGGCGTAACCCGAATGCCGGTTTTGTGCTCCAGCTGCCTTGTGAAGATCAGATCATCCTGCTGAAAGGCTGCTGTATGGAGATCATGTCTCTGCGTGCAGCCGTGCGTTATGACGCCGAGAGTGAGACGCTCACGCTCAACGGCGAGATGGCAGTGACGCGCGGCCAGCTAAAGAATGGCGGCCTGGGTGTGGTCTCGGATGCCATCTTTGATCTTGGGGTTTCTCTTTCCTCCTTCAACCTAGACGACTCGGAGGTGGCGCTGCTACAAGCGGTCATTCTGCTCTCTTCAGGTCCGTATTAAACCAAGTGCAGTTTAAAACAAACAGCTCACTGGCACTCACTGAGCATCGGAGAGGTAAAGAAGTGGCATGAACAAAACATGTGTTTAGTGTTTTTACTAAACCTGCTAATTAACTGGCAAGTCAAGTGTACTTGTGTTAGGAAATCACCAGCATGACGACTCCTAATTTTACAACACTTGTTACACTCAGACCATACTTGAGACTCCCTAAATTTTCCTTTACTTAAAAGGCAGAGTTTGTAAAGTATTTCTAGACCAATTATTATCATATCATTTCAAAGGTACCATAAAAAAACCTGATTCATAACAGTCATGCAATGTATTCGGCATGTTGCGTTGTCTCTGATTTTTCTGGCCCTGAAATTAGCTCCACCCCCAACCATAGCATAGGAGAGCAACTAATGACGCCTGTAGAATATGATTTTTCAGGTTCAAAAAAACCTTTTATTTTGAAATAAGAACTAAAAACGTATTTGAACCTTAAATTGTAGATCACATTCACCCAAGACTAGTATATGATGACACTCAACGTTAGTCTGGCACAAGCGTATAATCCCTGTTCTTCCATATAGCTTTTGACTTGTACTGGGAATGTATTTAAGAGGCATTAGATCAGCTATGTTAGAGCTTCCCGGCAGCGATTACCCAGGATTACACAGGCCACTCAAGGGAAACCTCTCAGTGACTTAGATTAAAATGTGATTACACTTCAGCCATGATAATCACCATCAATAGTTAAAGATTGCAGCACCAGTGTCTCTCTCTCTCTCTCACAGCTAGCTGCTATTGTGTCAAATTCATATGAACAGATATGTCCCATGTGGAGCCTTAAAACCCAATCAGCGACTATCAAGTTACTTGGTCTCAACTGAGAGGTAACTGAGAATGCTGCTCTGCTTTTTAATTGCTTTACAAATTAGCTTCCTTCATTAATAGTGGTGCTTATATCCTTCTGTTTTGCTTACAGTCAGCTCCAGAATCACTGGGACTCAATGAACGAGAGCAAAAGGAACATATAAAATGAATTACATGAAATGAGTGATATTTTGCAGTTCGACTTACTGCTCTGCGGAGTGAATAAAATACTAATTGGACCTAGTTGAGATTGATTTTGGATCGAGATGGCAAGGGATTAAGATCTAATTATCCTTAAGAAAGTTTTGAGCACAGTAACAAAGAACGCTCAACAGAAACACTGACATCTGCACTATGGGAATGTTATCAGTAAATAGAGTTGCAAATTCTAGTCAAAAGCAATCGTTCAGTGGCAGTAATACTCATGCATTAGTGCAGCTCTTCCGCAGGCGATCAAGCGCATAAAGATCAATGTACAGTTCTGTGCAAAACAAGGCGAACAAGAACCCAGAGCTCGCAGTTTCACAATTACAGTTTCATTCTTGGAGTCGTCAAGCTTCATTATAAACTATTAGACACTACAACTGGAATGTTCAGTGGCCGTAATTCTGAAACCAGTTTTACAGAATTAAGCTGCAACTTTGAATATGTAAAATATGGTGTTAAAATAAATCTTAAAACGTTTAAGTGTTCGTCCCCATTCAGCCAGAGAACCAGAGATCAGAAGTTCAGATGATGATGCCAGGAGTCTGAGAGAGCAGAACTGGTTCTCTGGGTGGGAGGGATGCCATGCTCTCTCCCTTCTTTCAATGCCATGGGTGTCTATGAGCTCATGAATGTGGAAGGGGGTGGATAGCGTTTTCCTCCGAGAGTGTTACACCACCTTGTGCATGAAAAGATGCAGTTGGCTGGCTCTACATGATTTGGAGGAAGCATGTGTCAGGTTTCACTCTCCTGAGTTGGTAGCGGTTAGATGATAGAGGAGAGCTAACTGCTGGATGAAATTAGGGAAATTTTTAAACTGGTATGATGAAAAACATTTTATACATCATTTTGCTCGTTTCTAATGAAGGGTGCTGGATTTGATTTTACTGGATTCCATATTTTCAGATTCTTAATGGTCTATGTCCTTTGCAGATCGCCCAGGACTGACAAGCGTGGACCGGATCGAGCGCTGCCAGGAGGAGTTCCTGCTGGCCTTCGAGCACTACGTCAACTATCGCAAGCACAAGGTGGCGCACTTTTGGCCCAAGCTGCTGATGAAGGTGACAGACCTGCGCATGATCGGCGCGTGCCACGCCAGCCGCTTCCTGCACATGAAGGTGGAGTGTCCCACCGAGCTGTTTCCTCCACTTTTCCTCGAGGTGTTTGAGGATTGACCAAACCCGCCCATCATCATGTGACCCCACACGCCAGTGGCTCTTAACCACACCCAGCCCTCTTCGGACATGTTCAATGAACTCCGTTTTCTCACTACTGAGTGCCGTTGCATTCCACAGATTTAACAGTAGCTCTCGGCCCTCATTTCTAGATGGACCATTCCTTTTACGATGCGGGTACATGTGAATAGCATTTTTTTTTCTTTCTCTTTCTTGCTCTCTCTCTGTCTTGTACATTGTTGTTCTCAGTTACTCGAGGTGTATTTTTGTTGTACAGTTTGGTGAGTGAGTATATCTACTAGTCACTGGCGTTGGCTCATCACGCACTCAGTTGTGTGATCTATGCATATGTATCATGCAACATTCCACATCTAGTAGTCCCACTTGAGGAAAGGTTTAAAAAAAAAAAAAAGAAAAAACCCTGCACACAAGATAAAGCTCTGCTCCTTAAGGTTTTCACAATATCTACATGAACTCAGATCGAGGAAACGATTTGAAAAAATCGTTTCATTCATTCACAAGTTTACACACACAAAGACGAGTTCTCATGCACTGTTCACATAACATCAGAACACAGAAAGGATGTAATGTAAGAGGCAGTGAGCATAATTTACCACAAAACTACGACAGATCAAAGCACGCAGGAGCTTATTTAGACGCCAAAATCTGCTTTCATTGAAGATTGCCACTGTTTAGGTGCCAAAAAAATTGAGGATTACTACCACGTGTTCCCGAAGGCGTGTTTTTCCCGTTTCATGCCCCTCCAACCTCAGATCCTTCACTCTGCCGGACCGTCTGTGACTGTCTCTCTTACCTCGTAGGAACTCTTATCCATTTTATATATTTTCACAAGTTAGACAAAGGTGATGCCTCCGCTCGGACTTGTTGGTGCTATGAGTTTGTCTATTTATACCTCTTTTCAGTCAGCCTCAGAATTTGGATGATTCACACACACACACACACACACACACACACACACACACACACACACACACACACACACACAACAGAGAGGTG
>JAQQZX010000021.1:7848728-7860517 GCA_030068355.1 Notoglanidium maculatum
ACACACACACACACACACACACACACACACACACACACACACACACACACACACACACACACACACACACAGCAGTGAGTGGTGAGGCATGAACGGCCCACTGCTTCGTAACACAACGTGACCTCTGAGGTATAGAGGATATGTCGAGGAGACACTTTCAGTTTGTCTTTTTTGTTGTTCTTTTTTTCCATGTGACATCATCCTCTGACATCATCCTCTGACATCATCCTGTACTGCGAAACATTTTCCACATCACATACCTCTACCATTCATTAGGAAATAATGATAACTGGTCATTTTGTATAAAAAAAAACAACAACCGCAACAATTTGCCTCAAGCTTGATTTTCTCTGTAAAAAGTGATGCCTTTCGTAAGCAATAGATTTGCTCCAGTGTTTTGGCTTATTTATGACTACACACACACACACACACACACAAGTATGTGCACACCAAGCACAGACTCAGAGGAAATGCATAGACAATCAGGATGTGAGGTGAAGGACAGAGAGAAAGGTGCAGAGATGTTCAGCTGGTATTCAATGAATAGTTCAGTCAGAAATACTAGTGCTGCTTACGGTGAATGCACTCAAGTAGCACCTGCTAGCATTATGCAAATGACATCATGCTAATAGGTCGCAACCATTCACAGTTAGCAAGTTCATGTTAACATGATTGTATGAACACTTCCATTAAGGTCATGTATTAAACTCTCATGCTCATCATAATACTGTACTACATAGTGTCAAAACAGAATGAAAATACAGGAGGCCTACTATTTTCACTCACTGTTAAGTATAGTAGTATGTGGTTTGAGACAGACCCAAATGTCATCCCAGGTTACAGATCCACCCATCTGGATGTAAAGAGAGAGCTGTCCATTTACGGAGTTACAGTGAAGAGGTGAAAATGCATTATTTTACAGTATAAAAGTATATTTTCTGCAGATATTTTTACAGATTTGCATATAATAAAATTTCCCCATTCCACCAACAATGAAATAAAGTTCTATTCTCAGAAGCCTAGCAAAAACTCGCACTGTCGATAAGGTGGTTTAATGTTAGTTATTTGTGAATTCTTTCTAGTGTTACTTCTCACCATTCCAAAAAGAATGAGCCAGTTAGCATCACAAAGCCACTCATCCTGATTTAATGCCCCACAATAGAGGTGTGTATCGGGACTGGGGTAAAAAGGGAGTCTGATTTGAAACTTGTAGGACAAATAAAGGCCATGTTCTTTAACATGGAAGTGTATTTTTATCACATTTAGTGCATTCATTCGTCCATCTTTCAGTAACTGCTTTATTCTGGTCAGGGTCATGTTGGTTAAATTTCTATTTAATTTTTTTTATATTTTACGACACACAAAAGGATCAAAAATATCACCATGAAGTGGGCGGGGTTGGTTCAGCTTTTTGCAGGAAGACATGATTGTCAGCTTTTTGCAGGAAGACAGGATTGGTCAAACGTTCTTCAGGAGAACGTTCTTCACAGGAGAAGGTGGGGTTAGTCAAAATTTTGCAGGAGCAGGGGTGGTTGTTGAATTTCTGCAGGAACAGGTGGGATTAGTCAAACGTTTTGGAGGAGTAAGTGGGATTAGTCAAGATTTCTGCAGGAGCAGATGGGATAAATCAAAATTTCAACAGGATAAAGTGGGATTAGTCCGCTTCTGCAGGAGTGGTTGGGATTAGTTCAACCTTCTGTAAGAGCAAGGCGGTTAGTCATGCAATATGAGCAGGTGGGATGGTCAAACTTTGTACAGGAGCAGGCGGGATTAGTCAACTTTTCTGTAGAAGCAGGTGGAACTGGTCCAATTTCCTTGAAGAATGAGTGGGATTGGTCAGATTTTCTGCAGGAGCAGGCAGGATTGGTTAAACTTTTTGTAGGAGCAGGGGGATAAGTCATACAACAAGAGCAGGTGGGATGGTCAAACTTTGTGCAGGGGTGAGTGGGATTAGTCAACATTTCTGGAGAAGCAGGTGGAACTGGTGCAATTTCCTGCAAGAATGCATGGGATTGGCCAGACTTTCTGCAAGAGCAGACAGAATTGGTCAAGCCTTTTGCAGGAGTGTGTGTGATTAGTCAAAGGTTCTGAAGGAGCAGGTGGGACTGGTCAAACCTTCTAAAGGAGTGGATGGGATTGGTCAAACATTCTGTAGGAGAAAGTGGGACTGGTCAAATGTTTTGCAGGAGCAGGGGGGATTAGTCATACTTACTGTGAAAACAGGCAGGATTAGTCAAACTTTCTTTTGGATCAGCCAGGATTGGTCAGACTTTCTGTGGGAGTGGGCAGAATTGGTCAGAATTTGGGTCGTTTGGGTTGGGATTAACAACGGTCCCGCGCACACCTCTTCCCCAAAACTCCCAAGCCCTTTGTAGGAAAATGCAGCTCTTACCTCCCTGTGCATCTGTCTGAACTGAACAGTCTGAGATAATGCAAACTGTATTTGATATCCTGTAGATCGCAGGGTGTAAAATGAGGCTGGATTAAAAGGTGAATGAGCTAACTATGGATTCAATTAAAGGGAGCGCAAAAGCTAAGCTGAGCAACGTAACCTAAATGAGTGTCCAGTGTGATCCTGGGTATATTTTTCCTAAAGAACCCATTAGCTCACAAACCCATAGACCTATAGCTTAATGGTAAATCCTCCTGCCCTACTGTGACTATGAAAAAAAGCTGAGTCCAAAAAGTGTAAAAAGTTGAGATTTTTAAACTGAATTTAATGTGTTGCACAAGGCCACTGTGAGACAGTGAAGCCTGGAATTAAAGTTGGAATTAAAAAGCATGGAATTAAAGAATTCTGCAGGTTTAAGACATCTTCTATTTTGGTTACCCTGGAAGAAAAGTTGCACTAAAGAACACAATCCTGTATCTGATGACTGATGGTGAATGTACAAATAATAGCGAAAGAACTGATGATGAATGCGAATGATGATGATGGTAATGTTTGTATTTAAAATAAAGTGGCTCTGGGAATAAAGATGGTTTGAGAAATGCTTGGAAGATGTGTTGTGTTTGTGGCTGCCTACTTACATGTGATCCAACTCCCTGACGTTTATCAGGCTAAATAATCCCCATAAGAAGTTGCTATTAGGACTACAGGCAAGAAAGCCTCTATAAGGATTTTGACTTCTTGGTGCTAATATCAGTTTTGTTGTACAGGACTTTTATTTTACAGTGTTTATAACAAACACTGCTGAATAAGTTGCAACACTTATGAATCAGTAGTCCATTTGATGTGTCGTTATTTGTGCTTAAACAAGACCTGCCTTAATAGCTGGGGTTTGAAGACGAGTACATTTTCTCGTAAAGAGCAAACGCACATTTACATCTAAATGGGCAGGAAGTGGACAAAACCAGAAATTAACAGACACACAGGTACCCTGTATATAACAGGTATACTATATGGCCAAAATTATATGAACACCTGACCATCACACACATATTTGGTTCTTGCCCAAACTGTTGTGAAGCACACATTTTTATAGGTTGTGTTTGTATGCTGCAGCATTGCACTTTCCCTTCCCTGGAACTAATGAGGCCAAACCTGATCCAGCAGGACAATGTAACTGCACACAATTCGAGTTCCATGTACACATGGTTTGCCAAGGTTGAAGTAGTAGAACTCGTGCGTCCTGCACAGAGCCCTGACCTCAACCTTACTGAACATTTTTGTGATGAACTGGAACAGCGACTGTACCCCAGACCTCCTCACCCAACATCAGTGCCCAACCTCTTGTGGCTGAATGAGCACAAATTCCCACCACAACATTCCAAAATCAAGTGGAAATTCTTCCCAGAAGAGTGGAGGTCCAATGGGGACTAAATCTGAAATGGGATGTTCAACAAGCACTTTTGGGGTGATGATCAGGTGAATATTTAACAGAATGTAATTTCCTGAGGGGGAGCCAGACTCTGCAGAACAAAACAGCTGAAAATTGTGTATACCGATTATACATCTTCTCTAGGCTAAATAGTTTAATATAATCAAGACAACATCAACAAAGCACTCCAACTCACAGGTTCTTTCTTAAAGCAACACCCTGTTTCCCCCCCCTATTCTTATCTGGTTAGTATTATATAATGTAAATTATGTGGAATAAATCAAAAATAATGTAGCAAGACAAGTGTGATCTCATTTTTTTTTTGCTGTAATATCTTTCCTAAATCTTGTTTATACACCTACAATTTTTGTCCAAAAGGAGTCCTTTTTGTTTTGTTTTTCTTTGGATAAACTGGATCTCATTGAGTGGTTGACCTCATTTCACAAAAAACAGCTGTTTTTTTTAACACCATTTATACACTGCTGCCATCTTCTGGTTACACAGGGCAATTGCATATCTTTGTAATGCAGTATTTCTATTGCTGTCCCCAGAAAGTTGCAGATTATACTGCCCACTCTAATGGCAACCCCCGAAATGGTAGGTTATTCTTTAAGCTGAACAAGCACTATTCGGTCATGAAGTCATGTTCAACGATAAAAAGATTCTTGGCAACTTGCTCATAAACGATGTCTGTAGAGAAAAGGAAACAATGCCTCACACAATGATAAAACATTTCCCTTGCGTCTTGCCCATAAGGGCCACGCAACTAGCCCCATCATTATAACAATATAAGGGACCTATGTGGGGCTAGGGAATGGTGGCCAAGTTGTATCCCACCTAGGCCTCACTAGTGGCCCACATGGTCTGACAAAAATAGGGTTCATATAGACCCCATGCTCAAATCTTTATAAGCTCTATTTGGGTGGCCGAGCTAGAGCCAAAATCCAGCCCATCACTAAACCCATATGGGACCCTCCTGGAAATGTTGGCTAGGAGCACACAATGACAATTAAATCTACTCTAATTCATTCCATATCCAAGATTTACACACAGTTACAGCGCTAATGGTCAAGTAGAAATCAGGACTGGCAGACTGACTTGACTACTCAAAGCAAATCATGTTTTAAAAATTCTCATTTGACTGCAAACCATCTCTAACGCAGCCACTTCTAAACTAATCATCAGCACAACAATATTTATTTCTAGATCAGTTGTATTAAGAAAACAGTCCCATTCTCATGAGATATGATCTGGTGATCTTGACAGAATCACACAATTCTACCAGTAATACAGTGTTTAATGGCCCAGTATGGCAACTTCAACCTTCAGAAACTGTAAAACACACATACACTCACATACCACTTTATTTTGAACACCTGTACATTCTTGCAATTATCCAATCAGCCCATCATGTGGCAGCAGCACAGTAAAATCCTGCTCCAGTTTTGAGCTTCAGATTAAGTTTATATCAGATTGGGGAAACCCAGTGTTGATCAGTTAGTTCAGAGGAGACTGAGCAGACTAAGAATGAGGTCAAGGACCAACTAAAAGTAACTGAAATAGGAATAACCAAACTGATTTTGGAAAAATGGTAAAGTGATTCTGGTACTTGTCTCAGATGATTGTAAATGGGGCATCTTCCAGCTATCCTGCTGCTCTGAGAGTCTGACTCAGTTCACCATTCACTCTGATAGCTCTAGGCTGCCATCTGCCACCATCTTTGACAAAAGATCAGTGCTCCAGCCTTGCACCCTATTTGATTTGCTGCTTAGAAATGGTCATAAAAACAAAATACAGTTTTTAAGATTTTTTTAAACTACATACATCAATTTTAGAAAGTAGCCTAGCTGTAGCTTATTTATTATTATGTAGTCACCCTAGCTGTACAGCCATTTAAATTGAAAAAGTGATGTCAGTAAAAAAAAAAAAAAAAAAAAAGCACTTTAAATCTTTGGCTGAATATTGCTAATCAAGCTATAGGATGAAAAATAAGGAATGCCCTTAATAATTACCACATCGTAACAACATTTGCTACAACATTTTGATCAAATTTAAAATAAGGTTTTTTAAAAAGTACCCTAAAATGTGAAGTCGCTCAGCTTTGCTAGGGTATCCGATCTCCTGCACCAAGTTCCTACACATATTGTTTGCGGTTTCACTTGCGCGCATTGTTTCCTTGTTTTTGAAATTTGTAGTGTCTGCAACTCTTATAGCAAAGTGTTGCACAGTTCACCAAACTCTTAATTGATGCTCTAGATTCAAAATTCTGCTGAAAGCAAACACTGGCTTCAAATCAGGTTATACCCGAGTATACAGTGCTACCAGGGCCAAGACCACTTACAGGCAGTAGATTGAGGATCACGTCAAGAATACAGACACATGACACATATTGCGAGGCATTTACATCATTACAGATAAAAGAGGAAGAGATGCCTTCCCACTCAGCATGGATGCCTCACTTGCCAACGAACTCAACAGTTTCCGTGCTTGCTTAGAACAACATGGAAACACCAACAAAAGGCCCACCTCAGATACATGACCAAGTACTCACAATATGCCCCCAATCAGTCCAGCAGTCGGTGGTGCATTAAGACTTCAGCAAACAGTCTAGCAGTCGGCACTGTGTTTTAGGCCTTCAGCAAACAGTCTAGCAGTCGGCACTGTGTTTGAACTGCAGCAAATATTACAGCAATCAGCTCTGGTTTAGGACTTCAACAAATAGTCTGCACTGAGTTGGAACTTTAGCAAACAGTCCAGCAGTCAGTGCTGCATTAAGTCTTTGGCATACAACCCGGCAGGCGGCACTGTATAATCCATTATAAAACAGTCCAGCATATTATGTAGACAGCACTACATGTTAATATAAACATTCATAATCACCAATGATGGTATATATAAACATACTTTATAATTGGCTTGTTAAGACTGGTATGGCTGTATATCGCATGACAAACCGAGCCGTGATAAGAAAATAATCTAAGTAGGGGGTAGTGGCAACTGGCTTGTACCTCATGCCACATCACACACCCTTGGTGTGCATTAGGTTCATGTAATAGCACAGACTGGCATGTGTCATTCCTCACTTAAATGTACATACAACATTGCATATAGTGCTATATTACTAAGGACTACATTATACTTAAAACAATTTTTTGCAACCCTAGGTATATTTAACTAGCAAAACTGGACACTTTAGGGATGCTGTTCTGATGTAAATGGATTGTACATGGAGAGAGCCTTTGTACATACGTGTATATATATATATATGTAAGTTATGGTCAGAAGTTTACATACATGGACATGAATGCCATCTTGGCATAGCAATATTGAGCTTTCAATGACTTCTTTAAACTGCCCTTTATCTGAGACAGAAAAACAAACATCCTTAATAGAAAAAAATGGCTGCACCTCCCAATAATGTGTACTTACATACAATTGTTTGAACTGATGATCTTCGATCTGCAGTTTATAAATGGGTCCAAAAGACATTCCTGAGTTGTGTAGATCCATGATCCTCTTTCTCAGACCTGCACTGAGCTTTTCCTATTGTAGTGTGTTGCTCCATCCAATGAGCACTGTCAAACAAACTCTTTTTACATTCAGAGAAGCTACCAGCTGTAGTCAATTATGATCACGAACAGGAAGTTAAGAGGCCTTGGCAAGTTAAAAGACATTAAGGAACTTTCAGCACCACTGAATTAATAATCTAAGTGGGTGTATGAATAATTTTGACCCTTCGTCGATTTCAGAAAACGAAACGAAAATAAATTAAAACTCATGCACTAAATCCTCGTTGTTGTTTTTCACTGTTTATAGCGTATGTTGCATAATCAATCTGCCCCTAAAGAATAATAGTTCAGAGAAGCCCAATATTGCCATGACATTCATATCCATACTGACCACAACTGTATATATATTCTGTTTTATTGTATTCTATTGTTTTCTTCCATTTTTTAATGGTTTATTCTATTCTAATTTCTTATTCATTCAATCATTTGTTACAGAGCTCATTATGTAAAGGTGGTGGTGACGTGTCATGTGTGGCTTTGTTTAATGATTAATCACATTTTCAGATTTATGGATACTTTATCAATACTAATTTTATCATACTTTATCAATGAGCCAATGCAGTTTAGTATTCCCAGTGAATCTAGCCTCATGCTGTTTGGTCCGCTTCTGTGTTCAGGCCACACGGTTCACCATGACGTTAGATTCATTGAGAATGCTAGCCCGACGTATTGTGGACTATATGTGTGCTTGGCAATCAGATTCTGCCAGCCCCCCATGTGCAGAATTGGCATGTGTTGAGAAAACTACAACCGACAGCCGTGATCCTGCTAAAGCTTGCTGGCGCTATGGGCATTTCAGAAGTGGGTTATCATTGTACAGCTGGACCCCAAATGCTGAGGGCAAAAACTTTTGAATGAAGTGAACACATCAGAAAGAAGAGTTTTATTTATAGTTTTTATTTTATATGTAATATATATTATTTGTGCATATATATATATATATATATATATATATATATATATATATCTTATACATATAAATCTAGGTATTTTGCAACATACAGCTTTAGGCAATCCAGTGCTGACAGATGCTCAAGATGGTTACTGAGAGGAAGCGTAAATGTAGTCAGTACCTTAGGACACAAACTGCAAGGAAATGTCAATGTAATCAGCACTACTATGACTGAAAAGTACATCTTCACTGCAAATACAATCAAGTGTTAACAACACTACAATCATGATGAGGTAAGTTTGATATTTCAATCAAACCAAAAATCTAATTATTTTCAGTTTCCACAGTCTCATCCCTCTTGAAGTGAAAGCACTAGTCAGTAATTGGAATACGTGCTCTAGTACCTTGTATGTCTCCTGCGATTGCTCCAAGCTCCAATGTGATATGCTTGTGTGTTCCACTGAAAACTGAGCCAAGACGATTTCTAGGATTTGTACTGAACATACTTGACCAGAAAAAAAAGAAAAATAAGATGACAAAACTGAAATACAAGTGGGAGAATAATTAAAGGAAAAAACACCCGCTGGTTCCGGCCCGCCACGAGCTCCCAGAACAGCTTTGGTGAACCTTGACATAGATTGTACTGGAATTATGAACACCATTCTTTTAACAGATTTTCCTCATATTGGTGTATTGATGATGGTTCTGGTCGAACACACTAGTCAAAAATCTCCCATATTTGTTGGAGTTGAGATGTGCTAAACAAAATAAATAATAAAAAAAAAAATTATAGCACGTTATTTACATAACGTTCATCCTCATCAAACCATTCAGTTGTCTGTAGATGCGGTGGGGTCGTCCTGCAAGAAACCACTCCTGTCATTGTTTAAATTGATCAGTCAGAAAACCTTGTACTGATTGGAAATGACCCTTCCCTTCCCAGTGGATACATGGACCCAGACCATGCCTGCAAAATACTCCAATAGAACAGCGCCACTGGTTTTTCCTTTAATTTGTCACCCATCTGTCCAGAACTGAAATCGCTACTCGATTAAGAAAAAACAAAGCAAAACATCAGCCAGGACTAACGCCTCACTCTACTTTTCATACCTAACCCCTCAGTAAAAGAGACAAAAATGTTTTCTAATTCTTAGCATCGATAAATCCTGCCCTTATATACACAATCTGATCGTGTCGGCCACCAGGGAGTGTTTGACTTAAAAGAGTTTTCAGAATGATTTGACTGGGTCCCATTGATAATCATTAAACAGTGCATGCAGGCTAACTTATCAAGTCTGTTTCTAAATCCCTGTAACGTAGAAACACTGCCAGAGCGTTTTTTTTTTTTTTAATTCAATTCTACCAAATATAGTCCTATCATTCACAAAACATCTACACAGCTGCACCATTATGCTAAACTAAAAATGAGCGTCATTTTACTCGGCTAGGAAAAATACATATTAAACATTCTTATCTCTCCGCAGGTAAAACAGCGACACTGCATCATTTTACCACCCATTATAATAAAAAGCTTTAATTTAGCAGCTACATTCATTTTATTCATCTTATCTCTGGTTCTAGCTTTCCTTTACTTGTGTTTAGCGTAACATAGGATGTATGGAAATATCCCGCCATTACCACACTCCAAAATATACAGGTTTGTATTAGGCGCCGACTACTTAAGTGAAAGAAACGTTCTCCTATGGTACCTACATCCACCATCGTACACAGCATCTCAGTATGAAGACAGCAGCATCTCTCAAATCATAACAAGACCAAACATGAACAGTAAACATGAGTCACATATTGCACGGACAGTTTAAGTCTAAAATGAAATTCAAGAAGGTGCGTCTGAAAGAGGACTGCATACGCACACGGTCTCTCCAATGAATCCCGACCCCTTTATCGTTTCCTTTTCGGTTCTGCTTTACCACAAAAGTCACACCATACACCTTTAGCTCCACGTCTTGCTCCCTTCCACCTCTATATCAGGCCTCCATTTTGTGAGTTGGAAAGATTTGATTTGTTAAACGTACAGATATCTGGAGGTTCTGGTGGTTCCTTGAGGAGAAGAACTGCCTTTCATGGCTGGACCTTGAAGGCCAAGAGCTGCTCCGAGTGCATGTTGTTGAGCGAGCGTAGCTCAGGCAGTTTGAGAAGCAGCTTGGTAAAGATGGCACTCTCGTTCGGGTGGCTCTGTGTGATGAGGCTGCGCAAGGCGCGGAGCAGCGACTCCTGTAGCGCTTCTACTGACTTCGCATTCTCCAGGCCTGAGCGGTCTGAGGAAACACGAGGTATTAAATCTTTACAAGCAAAAGTACTGCTTCTTGAACACAGGCAAATTCAATGAATATTCCTCTTTATTAGATCATAAGGTTACTGAACCTATTTGAAATATTTGTACTCATTTCCAGCTTAAAATGGTAGAATCCAGTTGGCAGATGATTTTGCTGAAGGAAAAGTTTTAAGCCAGAAATTAGTAAATGTGTCTCGAGACATCATTCATTTTGCTATATAATAATGTCATTATGAAAAATCTTAAATATTTACACTTTCAACATTTTTTGTGTACATACTGTAACTATTTTTATTGTTAACCATTTATTGCATTGATTTCTTTTTTAAAGTGGCATTTATTTATTTCCTGGAGGGCTGAAGTCCTGTAGAGTTTGGTGATTTCCCTACCAAAGCGAATAGTGAGTTGAATCAGGGGTCAGGTTACTCGAGGGGAATCTAGCGGTGCACAAGTCTTAAAAACATCGACACATTCTAAGAGTGTCACGTGTCGTGGAAACGCTTCACATTTCCTAAACTAACAATACTTTCTGCATTAATTAGAGTGAATAATTCCGCATAAATAAATCATGGGTTTTTCATTAATAAACCATAAGTATGGTTTAACAAAGTTACACATTTATTAATATTAATTAAATAAACACACCTGCACTGACTGTGTATTCAATCCAAACTATAAATTCACGTAAATTACCAAAAATTTAACTGTGGAATGTTCATAAATGAACTCTGGTTTAAAAGGTATGAATATATTTTATCGTAACTTTTTAGCCTCAATTCTTCAATTAAATTTTATAAAATTGCCAACATGTTCCTTAAGGAGGTGATTCGTATTGGTCATCATGGCCTTGGTTTTATGTACAGACAGGATAAATTCTGGCTTATGGAGATGTTAATAATAGGAAAATGGACAGATTTTGGAAAAGGGAAATTAAATGGTCGTGTGATTTTATTTTATTAATAAAAAGCAAATAGATTAAATTGCAAAGGGGTTGGAAGGGTGTAGTATTTATTACTGTTAGTTTACTACTTATTTTCTACTTTGTTTAGATTTGTTACTGGCTGTTGATCACTACTCAGTCTGTAACTAATCTTTGTCCTGAACTGCTGCAAAATGGTATTTTCCCAATAGGACGTATAACGTGTGTGTGTGTGTGTGTGTGTGTGTGTGTGTGTGTGTGTGTGTGTGTGTGTGTGTGTGTGTGTGTGTGT
>JAQQZX010000021.1:7860617-7871140 GCA_030068355.1 Notoglanidium maculatum
TGTGTGTGTGTGTGTGTGTGTGTGTGTGTGTGTGTGTGTGTGTGTGTGTGTGTGTGTGTGTGTGTGTGTGTGGAGGCAGGCATGTATTATCTGCGTGGGGAAATGACAAAACATGATGTAAACAGTACCTGCAGAGACGAGTACAACAGCAGTGAAGAGACTCATCTCCTCCTCACTGAGGTCCAGAGCACGCAGCTTCTCGCTGAAATCCAGCATAGAGTTGAGCAGGTCACCAGCACCCATAGAGCACAGCGTCTCCACACTGTACTTCTTCCCACTCAGAAAGGTCACAGTGCGTTCCTTCACGTCAAACAATGATGCAAAACGTACCACCAGCACCTGCCCAAGGAACACAAAGCACCACATGACAACGCGCATTATATAACCAAACCAAACAGAGTTTGAAACCCCTGTATCAGAGCATATATTAAATAGTTCACTATATATTTGGTACATACCTCAAAAGTACCCGCTTTGAGTAGACTAATCTGGTCATGCTGCGAAAGCTCCCTGAATCCTGGGATGCGCTTGGCAAACTCCACCACCTCTCTTACGGCCGGAGTGAAGCTCATGGAGAACTCCTCCCAGATAGCGTGGCCTGATTTATGCGGGTCCACGTAGGGAGAAGTGTTCATGGGACAAACCTGCTCCAGGAAACAAGAGCGGACGTTGTGACCCATGCGTCAAATACTAACAATACTAACTAAATCTTACTGCAAAAAATTGCATGGTATGTTTTGAAAAAAAAAAAAGACTAGTGTTCCTACATTTTCTTGAAGTCAGATGTACTCACCAGATGCATCCTGTTGCCACCACTCCATGCTGGACCAGCACAGCTCCCATTGGCTCGGGGTCCGTTGGAGTTGTAAGCCCGGAGCGACTGGCCGATAACAGAGGCAGAATATGAGTGACTCGGGTCAGCATTGGCAAGCAGCTGGACATGGCACTGACCACTGGAGGCACTGTTGCTCACTCTAACAGGGCACTGGCTGAGAGAAGTATCTTCCTCCGCTGTGCGAGGATCCTGAGGAGTGCAGAGTAAACGTGGGTGCTGCCGAGTTACAGTAGCAATGTTGTTATGATGGTTCCAGACCTCTTGCGTGTCCTTCATGATGTGTTCGTGACCTGGCCTCATCCCCGTGCCAACGACCTCCTCTTCTCCACTGTCTGTGGCACTCGATGAGTCAGAGCTTGGGCTTGTGTCCATCGGGAGCGAAGGCTCAGGATCATTGCTCAACTCCGACTGACTGCTTTGAGGGGAAGAGGCAGGCGAGAAGGATGGAGGAGCATGGGGTGTGGCCCCAGAGGTGAGCTTTGCTGGACAAGGCGCAGTCTGGCTGCTGGAAACCGGAGGACTGCCACCATGCAGCTGGCTGTTGTTCATCATGTTGTTCATGGCACTCTGCATCTCTAGCAGCATGCGCTGTTTCTCTCGCTTCGGGATTCGTCCGAAACGCACAGCTGGAGGTCACATAAAAGTACAATGTGGTTTACTATACTACATACCAGCATCCTGAGCATATGATCATGCTAGAACAAGACTGCAAAGACACGTCTGAAACTGCTCTCTATTGGCAAGCTTCTTTTTTTCAGAACTACAACCTGTTTTTGTTTTGGGTTTTTTTTGTAAGGCAAAAAAAACAAAAAAAAAAAACATTTGCAAACATGCAAATGAACTAAATACACCACTGAAATGATGTGAACAAATTAAAATAACAAAACAAACTAAATGAACGTTTTTGTCAGCATCCAGGCTCAATATTAATATATGCTTCTCTTTTTCATGAATCTCAAGAAGCGGTTTAAATTCTGGTTTAATCCCAAACATGAAAAGGAAAATAATCCAGTTAGAGAGTTCATTCTGACCGCGGCATTTGAGTGTCGCTGACATTTTGACAGCCGGTATGCGATTACAAATGGAATTGGTTAGGTTTTGTCCATTTGCTACATTTGTGAGGAAAATCACACTTAGCTAACAATCTTTTAGACATCTGACTGTTTTATCGCTGTGTTCGTTAAACTGGTTCCTTATACAACATGATCGTGATCAACATGAGGAAAACAGCCTGGGCAAGATTTCAAAATAAATAAAAAGCATTTTCTTCATATGATTCACCATGTCATTTTGTTTCACCATTTCAATCTTACAACCCTGTTTCCAAATTAGTTGGAAAGCTGTGTAAAACGTAACATTACACACCATTTCTAATCACTTGTTGCCCCTGCCCAAACTGTTTTGAAACATGTTGCTGGCATCAAATTCAAACTGACATACATACATCTCACTTGAGTCTACTGACAGTTTCAGACCTCATCTCTTCACGGTTTCTCCTTCACCCTTGTCCTTCACCACGGGATATACGGTCATGAATTCCCCATCTCAGCGTGTGGCGCGGTTCAAAGCGCTACCTATCATGTGGTTTTGTTTATGCCATGTGCTTGTGTCTGAATGTGTGTTTTGCACTGATTTTGAATCATTTCTGCACCTGTCCTGTGATATCAGGGTATGTTCCACGATCCTACCCACCTCTTCTCCACCCTTGATTAATTCGATTTAAACCCCCTTGTGTCCATTTCTAGTCGTGTCTAAGTCTTATCAAATCCAAGCCTTGCTTTCAATGTCCACGTGTAACACTTCCTTGCTTACATTGTCTCCGAATTAATTATGGATATGCACGGTACGATTTTATTCGCCCATCTCTAACTAACAACTCTCTGACTACACAGTCGCATCCTGCCTTAAATTACGGCACATTACAGATACTGAACATTCCGTGGAAACTTCTCACGCCTACATTTCCACGATCACACCTTAACCCACAATGGCCACCTAAAGACAACAGCATTCATGCCAGAACATCCTGTTCAAGAAAAGGAGCCACGCCGATGGAATTCCCACACGAGCACAGTTAAGCCCAAATGCTTTTAAAAGCACGATCAGCAAGTTTTCTATTGTCATGGTTAGCTACACAGTGTACCAAAAACAAACAGATGACACGGCTTGACGTCAGCATTAATGCTTTCTCTTTCGGTGCGCCTTAAAAATGTAGACACTTGCTTCAGATAACGTTTGAGATGATGGTAAAATTAAAGGGCCATACACAGCATTCTTAAATAAACAGTGTCGCTTTACTGTGAATGACAGTCAGTACCCTCCAATCATTTAGCCATTTAGAGGAGTACTGCCTTATAAGGATACTTAAATACCGATAATCATTTAAATGTAATCACCTTACAGGGAAAATCTGTCTAGAGTACAACAGCCTATTTTTAGCTTAATGGCAGTCGGGTAAATGACTATAATGACCATATGACTAAACAGCAATTAGATGGAAATGTGATCTGAAAAGGTGAAGTGTAAAATTACATATCGGGTGGCATTGACTAATAAAAAGTTATTAAAACATCTGGCGCTCAGATTGGTTGGTAGAAAGTTATAGTATGCATATTCAAATGCATATCGTGTGATAATTTAGGCCTAGTCTACACTAATAAATGTAAAAGGATCTGAAAATCATCTCCTTTAGCGCTGTGGAGTGAAACGCAGCAGTAGTGGCCCTACAGTGGAAAAGAGGCTTAAAAAAAAAAACTCCAAGAGGTAGAACTGGACCTGGTCCAGGTGCTCCTATAAACCCAACCCTACCAACACGCAACAACAAACCCACCAGCCTGAAACACGTCATCTCAACTCCACCCCACGTAGGAGCAGCTAGACAAGACCCGGCCCCACTCCCTGGACTTTTGGGTGTTCGGCAAGGTGTACTTGGGCTGTGGTGTACACTTGCAAAAAAAGCTTAAGCGTCCTGTCCCAAACCAGTCATGGAGAAATCATTTGATGTATGAACGTCTATCACAAACTGAGAGCACTCACCATCTCTAGACATGCCGACTAGCAGACACTTCTTAAAGCGACACTGCTGGCATCGATTCCTGTTGATGCGCATGATGGGGCAGTTCTCATTCTTAAGGCACTTCTTATACTGGATGTTCTGTTGGATGCTCCTCCGGAAGAAACCCTGATGGAAAACAAGGCAGAAAATAAAGGAAATCAGCAAATCAGCCAAGGACATATAATGAGGTGTTCAGGGCATGTATACCCAGCTGCAAGCTGGTGACTGTGGTGAGGCTACACATGGGGTAGCCCCGCCCAAGGGTTATTGTTAGGGTTAGGGGCGGGGCTACACGTGTAGCCGCACCTCATGGGTTACGGTTAGGACTAGGGGCGCAGCTATATGTGAGGCCACGCCCCATGTGTAGCCCTGCCTCATTCACCAGGTTGCAGCCGGGACCTTCTGCCTCGTAACCGTAACCACGTAGGCAGCAACGAATGCAGGACCATCAGGACTGTTTGCGAGTACAGGCAACAGACTTTTGGGATAAACAGAAGTCCAAAACTATTTAGACAGAACCTGGGTTCTCCTGGAGTTAAGAGTGCTGTGAGAAAATGGTTGAAGATCTTTTCAATTGTGGACAGGCTTCAGTTGGACAAACAGCTTGAGTGGTCTAGTAAAGTCAACTCTATTTATGCTGTCAAATAAGACAATGCCCTTGCTTGTAAGCAAATACTCAAAGTACTTGCTATGCAATGAGTTTATAAAAGTGGAAAATGTTTGCTTTAAAAGCAGGACTGCTTCACCTCCTTTACTTTACTTAGGGAGTTTATCATTCTTCAAAACTTCTTGTTTGTACAATATCATAGGCATTTTTAATAGGCATCATAATGAGCATCCTGAGCGCGATCCAAAGAAGCCTATTTAATAAACATTATTGTCTTCGGACATACAGGTAAAGATCCTTATCTATAGATTACCAGGATTTTGTAATGAAACTAGCATAAATCATTTACACTGACCAACAGTACCGAGTCACTGATGATGGCTGTCACTGTCTGCCTGATGAGAAGGCCACACGTCATACTAAGATACTAGGGTTGGTACTTTCTACCTTGAAAGCAGTTACTGATAACAGGAATACTTTGCAAGGTTGGATTTATTGTCATAATTATGTCCGAATTTCAAGATCCCACTCCACATCGCCAGCAGGGGCTAAATGATATCATCACTCAGTATCACTGATGCCTGAAAACACTATTGCTTATTCTATTCTTCTTTGGAGCGAATTGGATTAATGATGGAAACACAACAAAGTAATTTTGTACGGATGGACATTACATACTTAGACTACGCACAAACTAGGCATTCAGACATCTCTCTCTCTTGCTCATATCTTAGGATTTATATAGAGAGATTGAAACTGCTTAAATCAGGTATCACAGTTTCATAGCACTTTTCCACCAATTGTGTATCATAGGAATTAGTTCCATGTAATGCCTAAAGAAGCCTGGATTGCAAAGTGATGAACAATGAACAAAGTTACAGGACACAGACATAAAGGAAGACAAGAGACTCTTAAAACGATGACGAAAAGGGAGAGGATGAAAAGAGTACCAGGAAGCCGTCATTCAAGGAAGCAAAAAAATCATGAAATGCAATTCAGGCTACACCGGATCTGGATTTTTGTTCGGCTACAGAGAACACTTTATGTGATGTTGGTAAATTCTTCGTCCGAAAAGAAATGAGTGTGAATGATTGTACTGGTTTACGAGCTGACCGATTTTGCTCTGAAGGCTTGAGTGTATTGTTAAGCAAGTCATTCATTCTTTCATTCTCACAACAACAGTGTAGTGAATATTTTGGTCACTTACAGTGTTTTTTTTGCTTTTTTTTCCTCTTGTAAACGCTAAAAGTACAAGGTAAATAAAGGCGTCAATAAATAATTCATGGCATTTCTATTCAATTTCTATTGCGGCCTCATCACGGCCGTGTTCACGATGCGGTATGAAATTTTTCTTTACGGTTGCTCCATTTTACAGACATGAAGAGTTGATAAATGTCCAGGATTTTGCCTGTGTGTCGCTCTGTACGGGATAAAAGGAGGGAGGGAGATGACGGGATTGGAAAATGCAGAGCTGGAGAACGTCAGCTGTATATGACAGTTATGTACAGTTAAGTGTTAGTGCAAGAACCATCACACACTCAAGCATGGTCTACTTTTATAATGTCATCATGTGCTGCTTCCTGATAATGGAAAATAATGCAGATGAAGAAAATGTGACCTTATTAAACAGATTAACAAATATAAAATTGAAAAAAAGAGAGAGAGAGAACACGACAGAGACAGGGTTTTCATGGGTAATATATAATTTCAGAGACGATTCATCATATAATGGAAAAAAAAAAGGAACAAAAGGTCAAGCTTGACACCTGTGGTTGGAAATATCGCGTCTCACATTCAGACTTCTTTAGGTGTGTTTTCTCACCTTGCAGCCTTCGCAGGCGTGAACACCATAATGAAATCCTGAAGCCACGTCTCCGCACACTTTGCACAGCAACACCAGGCCACTGATCTCTGCAAGAGCATCGAATTATGAGTCACAGAGCACCGAGCAGCGATAATTCATGAAGCGTAGTTGTTCAGAATGATTTAATAAACTCAGCTGCTGACATGCTCTTTCCTGACAGAGTGTTCATTGTTGTCATCCCTTAATAACCAAAACCTGATATATACAGTAGTTCTTGGCAGTGGACCATACTGTGGGTGTAAATGTATGGATTCAAGAGTCTCTTTGTCTCATTACTACTTCTGTCATATTATACTTACTTACATTCAGAAGGCAATGAGTGAGAAAAGAAATAAGAAGAAGTAATTTACTACATGCTAATAAAGACCAAAGCTTTTTAAAAATGACATTTAGTAGGCATACTCACTGGTGATACCAGATTTGGCGGTAGATGGCGAACGCGTCTTGGATGTGCCGTGACTCTGACGCTGGGAGAAGCTGGCCGCGTCCACCTGCCGTCCATTGGGGCAGTTGGAAAAGGACGCGTTAGGTAGAGAGGATGAAAACTGGTAGCTGTTGTTGGAGCTGTCGCTGTGGCACGACTCGGGGCTGGAGGATGAACTCGATGAGCTGATGTAAGCTATAACGCCTCCTGATGGAAAATTACATAGGTAAGGGGTGAAGGGATTAAACTTTGAATAAACAGTCCAGGAATCAAACACTCACGAATCCAAATATGAAAAATGTGCACTGCGATACACCTCAGCATGAACAGAGTCGACCTGGAAATAACGAGCAAGCTGTACTACAGGATAATATGTGCACTCTGGAAGCGTATTCTGTGATTTTTCCCCAAAAGAGCTAATAAATGGGAACACAGAAACCCATTCTGAAAGATTAAAACTGCAGCACCTTGAAAATCCTGCTGATTTTTTCAGCCACCATGTCGCCCTCCTTTACGGTCAACCTCTTGCTATTTTTAAACAGCACACAGTGACACATATTAGCCGTACATCAAGAACGGTCTAATCTACTCTTCCTGTTACCAGATACCCAGTAATATCCATCCAGGTCATTCGAGAAAGTGGATTTATTTTAGCCGAAAATGAATCTGAAATGGTGAGAAAACAACAAAGGGGAAATATGAGCGCTGTTATGCACTATTTTCTATATGAAAACCAAAAACTGGACTTTGTTTTTGCAACTTTTGAACAAGGGAAAAGAAATTCAACTCTTTATTCATTTTAAACAATTCATTAGTACTAAATATAATAAATAAATATCAACCATGCACAAAAATCTCTACTAATAACTGCCATCGATCTGTATTGTATGTTCATTAGAAACAACTCTACATTAGTAAATGCACCTGACATACTGTAGAGTTATCACTTGCTGTTAAGTTATTGTCTAGTATAATATTAAAAGCAGTGGTTCTCAAAATAGCGGATTGTGATTTTTTTATTTGAAAATATGTGAAACAATTTTTATAATATAGCTTTGGAAATTAGAACCTACCCTTACCATTAGTTATTACAATTAGTTATTATATTTATTTACTTTTCTGTCTGAGGAAAAATCATGAATAAAAAGCTCCGGGACTAATACGCAGTCACAACGTTATTGTACACTGTACAAATGCTGTAAAGACGACTTCCAAAAATAATGCAATTAAATCTTTCTACTTAAATGAAAAATACGATAACGTGCACTACACAGTAGTAAACTAAACGAAGTCAGTATTTGGTCTTATATTCCCCTTTGCTTTTGTTCTTCTTCTTAAATAGTAGTCCAGCTACAGTGTGTGCCGTTTTATAAGGCACTGTAAGCTTTACTGAGCATCTTCTGAGCCACAGTTCTTCTGGAGACTTTGACTGTCACACCTGTTCCTTTTTTTTTTTTGCAGCAAAACCCAGGAGACTTCATTATATAGTTTTTTTTGTCTGAAAAGTGCTCTGTAAGTGGTAATGTTTGAATGTGTGTCTGGTTTTTTTTTTCCCTTAAATTATTTTGCACCTAGTTTAACCTGAATTCTGCCCCATTCTCTGTGGTTAGGTAACTCTATTACATAATTGCCCTTTCGGAAGGGTGCAGCTGAACAGACACGACGGACAATTAACTCGAAATGAGAAGAGTGAATCGATGAAGTCCATTCTGGTTAGAAAGGTTCGCTTCAATGGGAAAAGTGTGAAATGTGGAGTAAAAAGGTATACTTTTATGTAGAGATTTCAACAGGTTTTGCCTGAAGAAATTCCAATGCTAGTATAATTATGGTGAATAATTAGGCTATTTAATAGTTAACATGACAATTTAGTAGCTACTTGATGACAAATGTTTCTAAATAAGACTTTTATACCTAAAATGAAATGCTACATCTTCACATACAAAATGGCTGCATTGTTTAAGCCATTGTTTAGTACTATTATGCTTGTTTTGCAGCAATAACCAACATGTGTGTTATTTAGAGCTTTACATCATCCAAAAGTTAGAAATGACCTAAATGCATATATTAAGTAATTGAGAGTGAGAGAGAGAGAGAGCTCACAGACAGAGAGGTGTTGAACGCACACTTCAGAAGTAGGTCACCTCTCCCTCTCTCTCAGACAGACTGTAGTCGCCTCACGTGTATCCGCAGCTCAGAGCCTCACCACCACACCGTGCAAAATTATGCAATACCTACGTCACGGCGCTCTCGGACCAATCAGAGCGCACGCACGGGTAGCGTAAACACACTTGCACATGGCTAGGGCGAAGTGTCCATGTGAATTGAGCAACTGCAATGCCGTCCAAGGCAGATGTCTTGTGCTTTAACAACAGCCAGCACTGACATGATACTATTAACCCAGTTAGGGTTTTAAGGTCGAAAATGACTACGCAAGCACACAAACACGCAAACAGTACCTAGATAAACACTTATCTTTGTGTGCTGCTAACAATAATAACAATAATAATAATAATAATAATAATAATAATAAGCATTAATGCATAATTTTTTTAATTGAGCAGCTGGAGCACGTAACAGGAAGCGGAAAAGCAAAATAACAATCCATACACTCCATGTTCAAGTTTTTTTTTTTTAAAGAATCTTACCAGCCTTTGTTGAGTCCATGTCTTCCAACAACACCGAGCTGTTTCTCTCCTGAATTTCTGTCGCGTTCAAAACTTCCTGCTGTGAAATTAACTAGTTTTTAAACACCGAGCATGTTTTCTTTTTTTTTGTCTCTGAAATTACGAATAAGCCAATCGGATAGGCTATCCAAGGTTTAAACGTGTACTATTCAGCTTTGTTCCATCTGTTGAAGCTCCAACTGAGAGTATTAAACAGCTCCTTTACACAAATGAACGATTCGGTACACTCCTTCGTGAACGCTGCACGACTGGACTCGTTTGTCTTCCAGTTACAAAAAAAGAACGCGCAAATTCACAATAAAGCTAAATGTCCATGAGATAAGGGCTCGACTAGACTAACAGGTCGACTCTGTAGCGCTGTGCTGACTGTTGTGTTTGGAGTAAAAGTGCTCTCATTGCGGCCCATGTGACCCAGATCACCGGCTCCTCCTCCATCGCGCTTTTGCATTGGTGTCAATGTAACCCACTGACACACTTTCACAGCGCAAAGTAACGCACCATTTTCAGCTCAGGCACGCACTCTAGGGCTCCACAACATGAGAACACACGCACGCACGCACACACGCAAGCACGCACGCACATTGCACGATGAGAAAATTAGAACATGCATATAGGACATGAGATGATTTAACATGGCCTATATAAGTTGAAATCCCCTACAGAGTAAAGCAAATGCTGATCACGAAACGAGGAAGTGCTGGATGAGTAAGCTTATAGCAAATTTGTGACTACACTTCTTCAAGAACTACACATGCATGCATGTACTTGTAGTATTCATTTTTGCATGCCATTACTGTCACGTGCAACCTACTTACATCAAGTAATTCAAATAATATATTCTGATGCATCCAGCTTGAACCCTCAACATGACAGAGTCAGACATGAAATGTAAACATACTTAAAATACATATTTTAATACTAAATTTATTCAGACATCATGAGATTAGGCAGCGCGGTGGTGCGGTGGTTCGCACTGGCGCCTCACAGCAAGAAGGTCCTGGGTTCGATCCCCGGGTCACCCAGGGTGCCTTTCTGTGTGGTGTTTGCATGTTCT
>JAQQZX010000021.1:7872756-7898202 GCA_030068355.1 Notoglanidium maculatum
GTACCCCGCCTCTCGCCCGAAGATGCTGGGATTGGCTCCAGCTTCCCCGCGACCCAGATGGGTAAAGCGGTATAGATGATGGATGGATATATAAAGTAAAAGTCAGAAGTTTACATACAAATACACTCATTCTGAGGTAGTCCTTTTTCATTATTCCATCCACTTCGCACCATCCACTGTTACCACCACCATGCTTAACAATTGGTTCAGTGTTCTTAGGGTTGAAGGCCAATTAATTCTCCAAACATACCTCTGGTCATTGTGGCCAGACTTTCCTCCAGCAAGCTTTTCCTTCGTCCACTTTAGTTGAGCTTGAATGTGTGGATTTTGCCAAGATATCTGTATGTAAACTTCCGACCGCAACTGTATTATTGAATATAAAGTGTAAATTATAAAAATGTGAGAACTATGGGAAATCTGGGCAATAAACAAAGTTTTAGAATTTGGGGGAATTCTAAAACAAAACAAGAAATGCATTTTGACCATTCCGTATAATACTGAAGTCACGATTTCTATTCCTTTTTTTTTAAACAGACCAAGAAGAAAGGCCGCTCTAAAAAAAAATCAGAAATGGAGTGCACACGAACAGCATATTCACCACAATGGAACCAAATGTACCACTGTAACAAGATACGAAAGATGTGGGCTGTGCAAATATTGGGAAGTGCAAATATTTATGGTCTCCATTTGGGACCACGGACAACAGCACAAAATGAGTCACAAAAGCAGACGCTCCATGTAGAAATGGTGGAATCGGACAGGTGTCATAGCAGTAGAAGTGTGAAAATCTAGCATCAGGATAACATCAAGTATCAGAAATACACATACATGTGTGTCCTCAATCGGCAGAAACTTCCATATTTTATTTCACTGCTTAATTATTTACATTTTAGTTCAAAACCAAAATGGACAACAGTTAAATAGCAGGAGTAAATGATAATAGTGAATTTTCCAGGCTGCCTATGTACAAAAAAATCAAACATGCATCACTATAACATGAATCCTGAATCGGGCCATACGTGCCAGAGAGCTGCACTCTGTTTTGCATGACCTTGTGGAAGGCTTTAAGCATGAGGTAAGAAAACAAGTCAAACATTCAGACATTTGCAAGGGAAACGATGGCATTTCACCATCCCCATGTTTTGCAGTTTGTGCAAATTAGAGTCATTTTTTTCTTCCCATCTTCCCCCAAAGTGGAACATTTCTACACTTATGAACCAGGAATATACTGTATTTTTACTTGTCTGGAAATAAAACCATTGTAGTTCGAACACATGGCCAAATGAGGCAGACTATCCAAAAGGTAACTGCATAAATTGCCAGTTAGAATTTCACTTTGTTATACAGTTAGGTCAAGTATTGATGCAACTTTTGTAATCTTGATGCACTATTTGTTATCTTCTCTCAGTAAACTACCATAATGGATTTGAAGCCATCCAGAATTGCAACTTTAATTCAGGGGGTTTAACAAAAATATTACCTTAACCGTTTAGCAATTTCATCCACAGTCCCTCCCTCTGCACCACCTGAAGTCTGGAGCCCATGGACATCACCAAATGCTGAGTTTCATCCCTTAAGAGGCTTTTACTGCAGGTTTGTTGGTCTTTCTGCTTTCACCTTTGTCTTCAGTGAGTGAAAAGCATGCTCAGTTGGGTTGACTGACTAGACCATTTAATTGCATGCTATTTCTTTGCCTAAAGAAGCTCTTGGTTTGCTCTTATATTATGTTTTGGGTTATTATCCATCTGTACTGTAAATTGCTGTCCTATCAGTTTTGCAGCATTTGACTGAATCTGAACAGAAAGTATAGCTCTATACACTTCACAATTCATCCTGCTACTTCTATCAACAGTCACATCATTAATGGTCCCCAGGTCCCCTAGTAGCCACACATGTCCATGTCACCATGTTTGACAGTCCCAGAGCATAGCGCTACCGTTGATAAAGTGTTCCTCTGGTGTTCATTGTGGCCAAACGACCAGAAGGCTTTTTTTGGTCCGTGTGGTCAGTTGCAAACTTTAGCTGAGCTTGAAGCTTCTTTTTTGGATGGCTGCCTCTCAGTCCATGTCGATAAAAACTCACTTGACTGTAGACAGTGATCCAGCAGCTTCCAGTTCACGGCAGGACTGTGCCTTGGTGGTTCTGAGAGTGACTCCTTGGGTCTTCCTCCAGACCTTGGCAAAACGGCTACACCTCCAATTAACTTGAACTTTTCAAACAAACCCTTTTCATGTGGTGCACAGAGAAGCTACCAGCTGTAATCAGTCATGATCACTACCAGGAAGTTAAGAGGCCTCAGCAAGTTAAAAGATATTTTGGAACTTTCAGCACCACTGCATTAATAATCTAAGCGGATGTATTTATGTTTGACCATGTATGTACTGTATAATTCTGACTCGGTGTTGACATCAGGAAACTCAAATAAATTAAAACGTGTGCATCGATTTACTGTTTTTTTCCATTAAAGATTTTTGTACAATCATTCTTCCCCAGAAAAAGAACAGTTCAAAGAAATCATTGAAAGCCCAATATTTCCATGATATTCAGGTCCATGATGACTGTTACACAGAGCATATTTCTATTGTTCAAGACACCATTCTATTGCCAATGGGTAGAATACAATGCTTAGTATCAAGCAAAGTACAATCTACAAATACAAAACTAACTAAAATAGCTGAAATCATTTATTTACTACCCCAGTTAAATGTATATCGCACAGCGTACGTACCGAAATGGCACAATTCACTAGAGTTTTTTCCTTCTTTGGTAATTGTGTTCTGAATGACAACGTGTTCTTGTTAGAAGGAAACCACTGCTGGTGTTTTTATAAAACAGGTTTATTTTAAGACATGTTTGTGATGGCTTGGTAGTTGTAGTACATTTGTTTAACAAATTAACAGTTTTACTAAGCTGCATGTGAGATGTATTTAGGTTAGAAAGTACTAGACAGCCCATGAGGCTAGATTTGACGAACTGCACACGGCAACCACTTATAGTACATACAGTATTTACTTTAGTCTTACCTGCTATTTGTATCTAGGTCACATGACAGGGTTCAGTTTATTTGTCGTCATTCCACCAGCAGCCTGATAAGAAATCAAAATGTCCACCAACGATGCAGAACATGCTGCACAGCTGGTAATTATATATTCTGGCCCCTTCTGCTTTCCAGACCTGCCTGACCCATCCCCGGGGTCCTACTCCTGGTTGGCGTCATCACTTAGAAACCACTGGTTTCTGTTAAATACAGCACCATATAAAGTGCCTCAACATACTCCTAGAACTGTGATGATGCCATTGGACTGCTGCTGACATGAACGGTTCTGCTACAATGGCATAGGACTCGAAACGAATCACCATGAACAGTCTTGCACTTTAAACTTGACCCTAGCATTAAGTGTATTAGTTGTAATTGCACTATACAGTGTGACCCAAATGAGGACGGGATCCCTTTTGAGTCTGGTTCCTCTCAAGGTTTCTTCCTTCTGCCATCTCAAGGAGTTTTTCCTCGCCGCTGTCGCCACAGGCTTGCTCATTAGGGATCTATATAGATAAATGTATAGATTCATAAGTTTATATTCAGAATTTACATAATTTTGTGAAGCTGCTTTGTGACAATGTCTGTTAAAAGCACTATACAAATAAAAATTGAATTGAATATATTTATAGTTTTCACTAAAATATAAAAATCATGAAACTATGACTAATACGCTAATAGCAATACTAACTGGACTGGACTAATACTAACACCAACACTAGCTACCGTTTCTTAGCTGGCTACAAGAGAGTTAACATTCAGCAAGATTCCCAGACTCTGCTTAACCATTTCCCATGCTGTGGGAAAGCTTGAAGGACTGGGACTGCCATGATTAACTTGCTGAGAGTAAAAGACTGGATGCACTTTCATTCACGAACTTTAAATTTTCAACACTGAAAATTCATCCACTGCACAACAACAACAAAAAGAAGACAGCAGGAGGTAAAGTGACCACAGAAAGGTACTTTATTGTGATAAATGTACAGATGCGCAGCACACTCTTTAGCGGTAACGGTGCAGCTGCAGAGTGTTGCGTCTCCTCCAGGCCGCACGGCGAGAACCACCGATGGTGAGGTGGAACTTGTGGCCCTTGCCCAAACCACGGCTCTTCTTGCCGGCTGACGTGAGGCCACGCATTTCCCTGTGCTTGTGCACGGCCTTCGTGAGCCACTGCGTGTCGGGGTTGCGTCTGATGGCCTTGTGGAAGGTGTCGACCAGGATCACCTCGAAGAATTTGTATGTGGAGTCTTCACCCACCCAGTAGGAGCTCAGCACACGGAGACCGCCGCAGTGACGGCCAGCCCGCTCCTGAGAGGAAACATCACCTTCGGTTAATCCCACCTACAAATTGGTTTCAGCCTCTTTTATGACATCCACCTATTCTCACACCTGCCATCAGGAGGAACCTCAAGAGAAAACGGCTCGTCTTTTAGCATGTTTTTGTCAAACGCGCTACATGTCTAAAGCATTTAACAGTTTGATTTTGATAGCTTGCTACGGCAAAATCGGAGACGCGTGCTTTTATTTTTAACTGGAGGGGAATGACACCAGTTACTTGTATTTCAGGCAGCAGTTACTTTTACTTCATGTTGACTGTATCTAGGTGACCTCTGACCTGAGAATTCACAAGCCTGAGTTACACAGAAAACCAGGAGAGAGAACTCATGGGCCCTTTGGTTGGTTAAAAGAACTGGAGGAAATATTACTAGTATGTCGCAGTCACACCAGAATTAAGCCTCCTTGTTTTCATAGTGACACCAGACAGCATCAGCTTCTTACTAATGCATGCGACGGTGTTCTGGATTCAAAAACAGGTCGGAATGTGCTTTGTATTTGTATTTAAAAAAAACTGCATCTGTTTTAACAGGCTGCCATTAATGCTTGCTTTGTAAGTGGTAATTTGCAGGTTGGAATGACGTCATATTTCACCTCAGCACATTTACCTTGCAAAGATTGGAGGGGAGGAAGAGGGGGTGGGAAAAACCCCCAAAACAAAACCCCACACCCATGAACACCACTACTTTTTCTTTGCTAGGAACAAGCTAACCAGCCAACTGTAATGCATGATGTATAATTTCTAGGCATGTAACGATTGACCCAATTAACAATTTGAGATATTGGCTTCATGATTCAATTTTGCCACGAAATTAAAAGGGGGGGAAAAAGAAGAAAATTCAAATCTTTATTTTCCCTTAAATATTCCTTCTGTTACATTAAAAAAAAACACATACTTTGGCGCATTTTCTTAACCATCAATTATTTGCAAACATTAGTAAAGATTAAACTGCCTATTAAATAAAATTTCTTTTATTAAAATGATAAGTTAATAAATTCTCTTAAAAACCAATAAAGCCTAAATGTAGAACTTTCTTTAGCTTTCGACGGTCTGTAAAAAGACAGCTCCGATTTCTTACATTTGTTTGTAAATGATCACACAAGCTAGTTCTCATTTTAGATGTTTTTCGCAGCAGTAGAGCTCGTTACTTCCGCCTACAGTCACGTCACGTGTATTCCCTCTATTCTATGTTATTGCACCCTCTGCTGCTTAAATTGTGCAATTAAAGCTTGGAAACAGATTAATCAGTTAGGGTTTTTTTTTATTTAATTTCCATGGATTCGAATAGTCAAACATTCCAAAACTTTCCTCTTTTCCTCTAATCCACGAACTGTTCAGTCGATGTTATAAATTAAACGTGGTACTTTTACGTTGACTAAAGCAAATATTTATTCCAGTACCAATCATAGGTTTGAACGCAAACTTCTCGTTCACAACATTTTCTTTATGTTGACTACTTTCTACACTGGAGCAGTACAGAAGATGTCGAAACTATGAAGTACCACATATGGAACATGGGGAATTATGTTGTAAGCCAAAAAGTCTTAAAAGGCAAAATCTTTCATATTTTAGATTACATATTACACATGAACAGTAAGAAGCGCTGCTTTGATTTGACGTCGCTCTTGAACTCGTAGTTGAGAAGACTACCAAGTTCACGAGTAGGAATTTCAAGTTAAGGGGTTTTCTTTGGATTGTACTTTTTAAAAGTTTACTTGAACGCAGCATTTTCTCTCGCGATCAATTGCACCTTATAGAGCATTTTGTATTACGATTATAGATTTGTTAGAATTTCTTCGCGCGCCACCGGCTCCAGCAATGTCTGAAAATCTCCAGGAGGTTTGGTCTTGATGCACATCTGCCCGGCGTTTGAGGTCCTGCTGCTGCCTGCTTCCCTATTTATTTCTGGAGCTTTATTAAGTTATCTACAACACGTGCTTTTATTGTTGCTGAACCTACACAGTACCGAGTCACGACTTTCAGTTGACGACGTTATCATTGTCCACAACACGGAAAACCTTTTCCACCGAGATTTGAAAAGCCTGAGCGGCTCATGAGGAACGTACCTCGGCGATGGACTGCAGGCTACGAGCGAACTTCAGCTGGTTGACACCATGGTGCACGGGCTTGCCGTAGGTCGCACCCTTGGGAACGGGGCGTTTGCGGCCGCCACGGCGCACGCGGACCCGGTAGATGACGTAACCTGTGAGTGAAAAGCACACGCTTCAGAAGGTAAATCCAAAATGCAGCAGCGAGAACTTCAGGAAGTATGGTTACATCATCATAACATGAGCAGATTTCCATGATCCTGAAGTCCATAGATTCGCTGAACAGAAAATGATACCACAGAGAACTTCCATATGCACATTGGTCTACTGCATCAGCAATGACACTATATAAAATATAAAAAAAAATTCAGACACTGAGCAATCTTTGGTCACCGTTCGCTGGTGGTGAGCACATCACATCACATGACGCGACACGTTCCAAGTCCGCCATTCCCAACTCAACAAAAACATTTCACAGCTAAAAAGCGTAGTGTAATCCCCGTTTGAGGCGGACGTGCTCACCTTGCTTGGCCTTGTAGCCCAGTCTCCGTGCCTTGTCAGGTCTGGTCGGTCTGGGAGCGCGGTGCAGGGCGGAGAGCTGGCGGTACTGCCAGCAACGGACACGCAGCAGAAAGCGCATCACATCCGACTGCTTCTTCCTCCATAACTCCTGCATGTACTTGTACGCACCCATGATGCCTCAACTGTGCAAACCAAAAGGACACGCAGAAGAAAGTCAGCATCACAGCTCAGGTGTAAACACTTTTACACAAAAATATTACACACATGTGCCTTCTAATTTCACTTATACTTTTAATCACCACAATTGTTTGAAATCTGCTACATCTGTCTCGCCGCTGAAATCCCCTGCATCCTTCTTTACTGGTGGCGCAAAATTATGACGGACGATGATGTAAAAGTCGCATGAATCGCAATCTGCAAGGTCTCACTTCCAGATAGTGAATATGCATATTATTCCAGCGCGACGTTCAAAGTCGGCTCAAATTGGAAGGGAATTAATATTTGTTTACTCTTCACACATCCATGCAAGTAACAAAACCACCACTATTTTTGGAAAAAGATCAGATTCAGGCCACTTTTGCCTGACTTTTCTGACTATGTCCAGTTCTCTTGTCAAAGTTGCTAAAAATGAACAGTCATACCCAGACACCTATTCACAGGCTGTGTTGAAGTGTCTAAAGCTTAAATCCTTAATAAAAATAGATCTGTTTAAATGACAACCTCGTCTCCAAGTGATGCATGAAGACTTGACAGAAGCAGCTCAAATTGGAAGCAGTACATTTTCAAGTAAAAACGTCTTGCTTCCTTTGCAGAAAACATGAATCTTAGCAGTTTGAGGTTTGTTTTCTGAACATCTCATGAACTTCCACACAAGCTGGAATAACCAGGACCTTCACCATGCGAGGAGGAATAGTTAGCTTAGCCGCTAAACTACACCATTCACACAACAAATAGCAACGAAAACGCCTCAATAACAACAAATACGCCTTAACACATAAATATACTCATTGTTAACTCTAACAGTTGATCGTATACTCCAGAAACCTGCCCAGGCGGAATAAACGAGCTACAACAGCACCGCTAGCAACCATCTAAAAGCTAAATATCACACAAAAACCGTGTTACAGCAGAAAAATATCGACATAGTGGACAGCGTTAAGGTTTCCGGGACACATCTAAGAAATAATGAATTGTGATGGCATTATTTGATATAAGATTTATAACGGATTCTAGCTTGAGAAAAATGGAAAAGGTTTTCTTACGTGATGGCGTACAAACCGGAAAGAAAGCACCCACTACCCAGAATGCCTTATGAAAAGCTCCTGACGGAACTTCCGGTGCAAACGTTCATGGGACATGTAGTTTATTATCGTCTTTTGCGCTGTACTGGAAGGGTAATCAAAGCAACACGAAACAAATAGCACTAACATGGTTCAGGTTTCGTCTGTATGAGAACACATTTACGATGTTTGCGTATGTTTGTGCTCCTAAGGACAAACAGGAAACCGGAAGTGATTACCGAATTTGATGGAAGGTTATAAAATCGGTATCAACAACAACAGAGCAGGTTGAGGTTAGTACTCGGGTTTTTAATCCAACACTGAGAGTCGCACACGACTGATGTCATCATTGTGAGAAAGGTATGTTTGCCTTTGGTTCTTGTTATAATATAGATGCGGCCATAAGCAGAACCTTTCCGGTTTAGATGCTGCTTTCGGTTTCGTTTGTTGAATGACTTGTTTATCACGTTAGGACCCATTTTTTTAAAATGTACAGCTCTTCATGAAGCAATATTGTAAGTATTGTTTCTACTTTACCTTTGAACTAATCATGGGTATTTATGTTATGATTAGAAACTGGCTCCTGCATTAAAATGATATAAAGAAGCATGAACAGCACCAAATCTCTCACACTCATAAACACTTATCTGGGACATCCTACATATAGAGTATGTTTCTTGAGTATTGTTTTCTATGTTTCTAGAAAACTAAATTTTCATTTTTATAAGAATGAGACATGCACAGGATATTAAAGGAAACAGTTAATAACAAATAAATGTAACAAAAAAGTGGGTTTTAAATATATATTTATTACTTACCAACAACCCCGACCCTTCACACAGGCTGTTTTCTGTTGTCCCACCTTGCAGACAGTCATTTTGCACGCCAAATATAATAAAAAAATACATGGTGTCTGAAAACTCTGGATCCATAGACATTGCACTAAATCATCTCTGGAGGTAACATCAGTTCTGATACATTAAGAAATGTTCAGGGTTGTTATATTCGGCGTACGCACGAGTGTCACGACGCCCAAGGCCGTCAGGTTGTTGTAATATTTGTTTAAAGAAATACCTGGCTTTCCGGACAGCCTGTATAAAGTAGTGTTTCATTTCAGCGTTTGTATGGTCAAATCGTTATACATGTCATTTTATGGGTGAAAACATTCCTTTGCATTATTAACCGTATCTTAAGTAATAATAATGATATCGTTTTGTCCAGGCGGCATGGTGGTGCAGTGGATGGCACGGTCTCCTCAGAGCAAGAAGGTTCTGGGTTTGAACCTGCCGGCCGACCGGGGCGTTTCTGCCTGCATGGGTTTCCTCCGGGGAATCCGGTTTCATCCCACAGGCCAAAGACATGCAGATTAGGTCACCTGGCTACTCTAAATTGCCCATAGGTCTGAAAGGTTGTTTGTCTCTGCGTTAGCCCTGCGATTGATTGGTTATCAAAAACCAAGCAGCCTTGTAACACGCAGGCTAATTTTTGATACCTAAGTGAAACGAATAAAAAAAGTCCCAAAGAGCAAGATAATTATTTTCATGTTAAGCTATAGAAAGTCGTTACCTTGTGTTAATGATTACGAGGAAAAACGGAAACTACACGGAACTACATCATAACTGCTGTTTATTATTAGTTTATAATAGGAAAAATTATTTATCGTTACATAGTAAACAGTGTTTCAAGGTTGCTGTGTCTCTGCAGAGCTGAATAAATGCGTTTTTTGTTTGTTACTTCGCGAAGAGATTTGGTCTTTCTGCTCATCGTCTTTATACACAAGCCATGCTAAATGCCACCACAAGCTGAATGTCTCATCTAATGTTATAGTTTTGTATATAGTCACTTTTTTGCACATTCCCTGGCGTTTGTCCAATAAAATCCACTCTAGGTAGGATATGTCCCGTCCTCAGGGGTACATCACGCTCTGAAGTAGCAAATCTGTAGCAGCAAGTGAGTGTGAAAAGGAGACAGGAGAGGGCTTTGGACCACTCTACGTATTTATCTAGTTCACTAAGATGCTGTTAAGTGTGTTGAGATTCTGAGGGGGCGTGGCCTAATCCCACAGGCTTTTGTGTAAATCACTTGAACACGCAGTCACGTTGATTTCCTATTTTAAAAGGATCTGCATTTGAGAAATGTCGTCACTGAGAAATGTTGATCTGTGCTTATTCTTCATCTCTCTGTAGGGCATTTTCCAAAGGCACTATGGGTAAAGGCTGTAAGGTGGTGGTGTGTGGCTTGGCCTCTGTTGGAAAAACGGCGATTCTCGAGCAGTTACTATACGGAAACCATACCGCTGGTCAGTCCTGATGTCCAAACACGCACATGGTGAAACACTAACCGTTTGTTTTCTGATATGTGTATTTATTCATTTACAGTACGTATCGCCACACGTGTGTGCACTCAGCGACTCACTTTTGGCCTATTGGAGTTTTTTTATTCCTGACTATTTCAATTTTATACGTGTTAAATGTACACTCCTGGGCAAAATAAAATGAGGCAGACGCACTACTGCAAAACGTTAAGCGTTGAAATGTTTAAATGATATAAAATTGAAACTAACTTGTCTGGGGGTTCAAAATGTTCCAAAATCTCTTCCGTTTGAAGACTTTAACATCGAGCGGAACAACACGGACTCTTCTTCCTGTAAAAAGCCGTCTGCAGGTTTACCCACAAGCCTTCAACATTTAAAGGGAATCAAGGTAAAAGCCGTCCGACACCGATTTACTTTATCTATCTGTTTCATTCTTGCTCATTTTCCTGACCAATGATTTGCTGTCGAGGCCATTAAACGCTTCATGTTTTGCAATACTGGGTTTGCCTTATTTATTTATTTTGCCCTGAGTGTACACACTGTCACAAAGCAGCTTTACAGAAATCTGGACATAGATTTAAATCCCTAGTGAGCTAGGAAAACCTCCGAGACAACACGAACCCTTTGAGAGGAAAAAGACACAAAAGGAAGCGCATCCTCTTCTGTGACGCCGGATAGTGGGATTATAAACGATTCCTCTTCCACAGCTGTATACTGTAAAGTCAAACATTACCAAGTGTGTTCAAAGGATGCTCAGTATGAGCAACGTTTCACCCACAGAACCCAAACTAGCTACTAATAGATCCGAAACATTTTGTATTGTATTAAAAACAAATAAGCTCCACCCGGAAACACATTAAATACACTCACCGGCCACTTTAATAGGAACACCTGTACCGCTGTCATGTTCTCTAACCAGCCAATCGTGTGGCAGCAGCACAACGCATTAAAGCATGCAGAGCTTCAGTTAACGTTCACATCAAACATCAGAACGGGGAAAATGTCGCCTCAATGACTTTAACCATGGCATTTGTTTGATGTGATCTGGATCTGTAAAATTTTATGCTGCCACACGATTGACTAAAACACGAGTGGTAAAGGTCAGGTTTCACTGGTAGCTGTTAAAACCAGAAGAGCAAGAGCTTCATTTCTCACTCACCATTTTCCAGCGATGTTTAATGTCATATTGCTGCAAAAACCAAGTTGGTAGTAATGGAGATGCCACGGGACTTAAAGCACCTATCTGACGAGTTACCCGGCAACCCGGTGAGCTACGAGATGACGCGCACAATGCCGTTGACCAGGCAATTAGCTTGTAATGTGATCTGCTTGAGCAGAGTGTACAGATGAGGAGGTGAGAGAGCTGGACAGACGAAAGGATTAAAGTGCTGCTGCATCACTCTCTTTATGTGGTTAATGTTGGGCCCTTGTTTATTTGTCTTTTCGTTGCTGTGTGTATGTAAATGTTTGCATAAACCGAACTAAAAAGTTCCGCCAGATGTTTACAAGTGTTTACGTTACCAGGCACACGCACGATCCCGCTGATTTACATGTAGCCACGCCCACAAAACTCCATAAAAGGTCAAGTGCACAGACAGCTGTGGGCACACAGAGCAGCGTAAACGGTATTTTCATTCACTTCTATGCCAATAAATATATAATATTAAAGGGGCCGGCTCACCCTTCCCAGAATCCTCTGCGCCAAGTAGAGAGTCACCGTTATCGGTGCCATCGATATTCCAAAAAACAGACATAGATGGTAAATTGTAACTTGTGAATTTGAAGCTATTTTGTCAGATCTGTATTCTACATCCTTTCCAGTCCGATTCCGTTTGGTTATTCCGTTGAACTGGACTTGGCCACGCAGGAAAGAAAAACGAAGGCATATTTTGTCCGAAGCTTCCTCGTTTAACGTGTAGATGAAGAAAAAACTTCGAGATGGCTTTCGAAGGGATCACGCACAGTGACTTCGTGGATGTTTTGCCGCACATGGAGCTAGCAACTAGTGATCTTGTGCTTTAAAAACAAAAACAACGCCCTGGATTGTGGAAAGGCCGACCCAGCCCCTTTAACGATAATAAGCAAGCGCCAAATCTTCCATCACCCGAGGCGTGTGTTTATGGCTTACAGTTACGTACTGACAGACCGGCCCGTCCTCCGTTTACACACTGCCATTTATATTGACATGAATGATTTATTTATGGGTTGGTGTTATTCATTAATCAACGCCAATAAAATAAAACAAGATGTTCTCGATGGCGCACTTCATCCCTGAGCCAGTGACCTAGGATGAGGATGTGTTTTTGACGGAGGCTCTGGACGAAGGTGTCCGACGAATGCTGGAAATGTAATAAAAAATGAGCAATTTAGATTCGACAGTATAATGATATATAACAGGGCAGTTATCCATGCAAATAATAGGATTAAGTTAATCACGTCAGGGTTCACATTAGTTAGTCTGCTCATGCATAAATGTACACACACTCAGGAGCACAAGTAGGGTACTAACGTTTATCCTGAATGTACACTTCCTGTGTAAACACTCATACGAACACTGATAAATGAGGCGCAAAACTGTGATCCGACGTGAATTGAGACCGACGTGATGGGTGGGAGAAGCTGAAACTAAAAACATCGACTCAGAAATAAATATTTTGCAGAAAGTGATCACTTGTTGATTATAAATACTGACATGCAAGTCATTTATGTGTGAATTCGTTCATCACACACACCTGTATATGTATATATATGGATGTATGCAGTGGTGGTGTTTTTTTTGTACAATGAGCTGTTTTACTGTTCAGGCGCTGAAACAAATGAAACCCAGGAAGACATCTACGTGGCCTCGGTGGAGACGGACCGTGGCGTGAGAGAACAGTTACGTTTATATGACACCAGGGGGCTCCACGATGGCCAGGAGCTGCCGAAACACTACTACTCAGTGGCTGACGGCTTTGTTCTGGTGTACAGCATCGACAGTATGGAGTCCTTCAAGAAAGTTGATGTCCTGAAGAAGGAAATTGACAAATCCAGGGATAAAAAAGAGGTACGGAAAGAAACCTAAACCATGCGAGGGACGTCTGGTTCTTACATTTGTAGAAATAATGTGTCTGTTATATTCCAGAAATCTCATTGTGAGTTGCAGAGTTCACCTGGAAGTAGTGGTTTATTTCAGATTACTGCTTATCATAGCAGTGTGTCATTTGCACAAAAAAAAAAGGGGGGGGGTTATGGGAATCACCAAAGTGATTCTTTTCTACAAGGCCATATATATATATATATATATATTTTTTTTTTTTTCTTTCTATTATTACTAGGTTCCGGCCTTGTTTCTTCTGAATACCAAACGAAAAGGTTTTTAATGCGACTAAACGTACGGTTCTCTCATCTGTCACTTTTTTGTACTTTTACTTAGTCTCTTTGAAAGACAGGCATACCTATCGCTGCGTGTGCATCACTACCGCCTACCTATATTACGTCCTCACGGAACCATGTTTATCCGTCATATTCAGGACTCCCTTCAGTCGTTTTGTTGTTTTTCCTCCTCCATAACTGTGTGACATTAATTTACACGCATTCACCAGCTAGCTCTTTCAGCTTTTCAAAACAAGGCGATCTCTTAGCAGAAAGAAAGCTGACTGACTGGCAGACAGAAGGAGGCACGTAACGCCGTCTTCAGTTTTACCCAAAGGACACTTAGAAAGACATCCATCTTTATCTTGCCTTCTGAACGGCGCACAGCAGCGCGAAGTAACACCGGCTCAAAGAAATGGCCCGTCTGTGCAGCTTCCTCTCGAATCAATATTTGGCATATCCACAACAACAGTGTGTAATTCAGCAGTTTAGACTGCGTGCAAATGAACAGAGGACTGAGAGTAAGAACAGCTGCCGTCTCAGACTCCGCTGTTGGGCCCGTGAGCGAGTAAATACTAGGAATGATGACCTATGAGGAAGCTTAAGGGAATCCTGTACGTTCCAGATAAACATCTCGGTGTTTGAGTAACACTGCATGATGCTGTGAAAGGTTATTATATGTAAAGTCAGTGTCTAGTTGCTGCATTGAACTAAAGTAGGACTTTCACTTAGGGACAGGTGAAAACGTCTCTTTGGGCATATCAAATATTAAAAAAGGGCATATTACAGCTTAAACCACAGTGCTGTTGAATTCTCAAATCGGACAGGTCGGGATATTTATAACAGCACGGCTCAGACAGTAGTTCCAGCTGTTTTAATGCCCTGGGTCTAATGTTATTGTATCTATAGCAAGAACATTCACAGGGATTTGGAAGATGCACACTCTGTATAATCTAAACATAAACATTGTTACAAAAAAAAAACCCTATTGTTGAGAAGACGTCTCCAGTGTCGGTGTGAGCTTTCCACCATGTTGCTTTCAGCTGTTTCTGTGTAACATGGAAAAAAAAAAAAAAAAAAAGAGAGAGGCTGGAAAGGGAAGTGGTATAGAGTTGTTAGCATATTAAATGGAAGTGTAACTGAAGGTCATTCTTAAATTAAAGGTCCACTATGTAGGATTTTAAAAAAGGTATCCATTAGCGGAAACGGAGTATAGTGTGCGTTGTATAGTTATGGAATTCGTAATTATGCATTTCATTTCATTAGTGTATAATTACCTGTAACTACGAGTCGCTGTTTTCCACACGGCCGCCATGTTGTGCTGCTACAGCACCTCAGAATAGAGAGCGCCTTTCACATTTAGCGTTTCTATAAGCAGCAGCACGAATTCGTAAAGAAGCACCGGAAAGATAAAGTAGCAGAAAGGAAGAAGAAATTATGAGGAATCGGTATTTCCTGGTGCTGGCTAACAACCCAAATTTGCATAAAATGGAGGATCATACTTTTTATTTAGCATATTGGAGTGCGCTAAGTGTAAGTACGCTACAGGGACCGGACTACCACCATGTGTGTTAATGCAGGCTTGGAAAGGGACAGGGGCGTTCAGGTGTTTCAATCCTACATACTGGACCTTTAATACAAAACGCAAACAAAATTGCTGTGGTGTAAACACTTCACCATCAACACATGACATTTAGTTGACGAACATCATAAATGGTGATCATCTGAGCGACCCTTTAGCTGTGTTGCTTGTTGTCTCTGCGTGACAGGTGATGGTGATCGTACTGGGCAACAAGTCAGATCTGCGCGAGCGGCGTCAAGTGGAGCAGGAAGTGGCTCAGCAGTGGGCTCGGGCCGAGAAAGTGAAGCTGTGGGAGGTGAGCGTGACGGAGCGCAGCTCGCTCATCGAGCCCTTCACCACTCTCACCAGCCGCCTCACGCAGCCTCAGAGCAAATCGGCCTTCCCCCTGCCTGGCCGCAAGAGCAAGGGAACTCCCTCCAACGACATCTGAGCTCGAGCCCTGGCTCAGCCGAGCACATCTGGATTACCAGTAGTCATTAACATGCACCAGTGGGTTAGATTTCAGTAATAAATGTAGGAGAGTGGCCGATCGTCTGATTAAGCTTATTTCAGAACAAGTCAGTTTTTGAGGAAAAATAGGAGTCTATAATTCAATAATGCTTCCACGACAGTAAATAAGCTGTTTTAGCAATCGGGTGTCTGTACAATACTGCCGTAAGTGCTTTCATTTCAGCCGAGCTTCCAAAAGCATTTTAACAAAACCTATTACAAACCTTTAAAGAAGCTTCACCGAGCTCGGGCACGTTGCAGTTTAGCCAAGCGCGTCAGCAGGCACAGCTTTAAGGTATTACTTTGATCATTTTGTAGCAACAAGTGAAATAACTATTTTGTTTACCGAGCTACGGCGTCGCGAAGCCGAGTGTAGCAGCGCGAATGAGTTGTGTAGAGATTTATATTTATCACTGTGTTGCAGTGATAAAACTTTGTGATTTGGCACTCGTATGTCATGTGAACAGCAGTGAGGAACGCATTAGGCTAATAAATAATAAGTATTATAAGTAATAGACACGTCTTTTCACAGTGCCACGTTATTGCTGCTGCACTGTAGAGATACTTAGGATTCGAAGCAGTGATTCTTAAACTTTTTATAGTCTGTAAAAAATGTCCACACTCCGTCAGTACAGATTTATTTAATAATTATTCAATTTTCCTGGACAATTTTTTTTTTTTTTGTTGTTTTTTTTGAGTTATTGAAGTCCGGATTAAACCAGTTCGCTTCAAGTGACCAGTCTAATCGCTAGGGATGCAACACTACAGATACCGGGATCTCCTATCAGTCCAATATGTACTGTACTATGTGATAAACCTACTGTCTGTTTGTCACACTAATAAACAAAACTTGAAATGACATCGATCTGGAGTTATAATTAATGATTGTATTCAAAGCAAAGCAGTCTGCAAACCGGGCCTGAGGAACTACAGCATCTTTCTACTACACAAGTAACCTAAAATCTAAAACAGCTTAAACATAAAAGTCAACTGCTAGCAGCAAAATCTTTCACGGTGGGAGTTATAACCGCTCTTACCAAATAAGTTGTTCATGATCGTGACGTGGGATTCTGACGCAAGGACGAGAAAACCTACTTTATGTAGAAGTGAAACGAACTCACTTCTCCACAGCAGCCTTACTCGATCCAGCCACACTTTAGTGTCCACACTTATGGACGGTCAATTTAAGTCATGAAAAGCACTGTGCACAAGTCTCAGGTAAACCGTTATAGTTATTCTATGAACTTTGCATTGTCGGTGAAAAAACATTTTAGATTTCCAATCACCACATCTCCAAAAAGTTATTCATATTTGAAGTGTTTGACAATAAAGATAAATAAGTAAATAAATAAATAATGAAGGCTCCCGGGTTTTGCTGTAAAAACATGAAGCAAGTGCGACAAAGGCTCCGTTTACACTTGGTTTAAAAATGAGTCTTGGGTGATCGGATCACAAGTGGACAGCTGAGACACATCGCTGTTCACACCCGTCCGTCTCTCCAAGGTGTTCACTTGTGTTTAGATTTCATTTCCACTAGAAAGTGTCCAGTGCACGGTTATGTTAAAAACGTTAACCCTTCAACATACCTTCATTATTTTCTTGCACTCCAACCACGAACATCAGTGCGCCTTTCCATTTTGTTTTTTTCCCTCCAAGCATTCACAAGTCATCACCGAACCAAAACACCTCATCCCGCAGTGAGGACCTACGGTATTTTCCGGTTACGTCCTTTTCGGAGACGCATTAGCGTTCACACTACAGAAGCTACAGGTTATGTCGCAGGCCACCTCGCCAAGTGGTTTGAGCGAATGCGTCTTGGAGGTCGTTTACACTTACACTAACAGGGACCAGGTCTCCAGAAGAACTGAGGCAGTCTCAAAGCTGCTCCGTAAAACATACAGCTCATCTCCTTTGCACTAATTGTACCTGGCATTACTGTTTAAGAAAGGCAAAGGGGCGTTACACCAAATATCGACTCTGTTTAGTTTATTACTGTTTACTGCAAGATGTAGTACTTTTCGTTACAGTTGAAAGATAGCTAGATAGAAAGTACTTTAAATTTATAGCATTTCTTTGCATGCAACACTTTTGCACAGTATTGATTTGGGCGTCCAAAAAGTCGGGATCCGTAGGTGTTCCTCCTTACATGAAGGTTCTGAAATAAGACCCAAGATGGCTTTGAAATGAATAGAAGATTGAAATCAGGGTCACAAAGTCCAAGCCCAGCAATTCTTGTAATATCTGTATTAGCTTTTTTTTTTTTTTATCTGTGGTAGCTTTTTAGACTATTTGTTGTTCACAAAAAAACACAAATAAATGGTGTTTTGTACCCGACTCAACTGAACACCAAAACACTAGCGTTGGTTTGTTTTAAACTAGTGGGGGTCTCACTTCTCTGTAGAAATGGTCATTTGTCTTGAACATTGCATATTCTAGACCCTAATATTGAAAAATTGGGGCATTGGAAAAGTACATTATTTCTTCCATACTATTTATTTAATATTTGAACACTCGATTCATAGGTCCTGCAAATTGAAGTGGAATTTTTTTTTTTAAACTTCTGTACATGTGCATAAATTTACACATGAATGGGTTAAACCAAGTACTGTTATTTTTAAAATAAAGCCTAGCTGTCCAAGAGCATGAGCAACCGTGTGTGCTTGCACATGTGTATGTGCACGTGTTCCATGCCCACAGCGTCAACCATGGAAACAAACAGCTAAATAAAATGCTCCATGACGCCCCTTATTGCTCGATAGTAAGGAGGTTGTTCATCCTAGTGTCAGTATCGATGAATACAAAATGCATCCCAATTAATTTAAAAAAAAAAAAAAAAAAAAAAAAAAAAAACAACCCTCAGCACCAAAATAATAAAAATAGTCCTGGACCCCTAGCTGTGCTTCAACCCTTCATTGAGAAGCACTAAAGCTAACTCAAGCTCTTCCGCCTGATATGATCCAATATAGCAGAATAATACAGGACTCTTGTGGGTGAAACCATCGCAACTCCGTTACTCAACTAGAGAAATGCAAGCACGTCATTTTACGAGTGCGTCTGCGGCTGGTTTGGTTATGCAGCAGCGAGTAATCATTGCTGACAGAGTGCATGTCGAATGGAACTTTAATAAGCAGAGGGAGAGAAATACGTTGTACAGTCAGACATTGGACCAGGATGTCAAATTTTTTTAATTTATTTATTTATTTTTTTTTACACGCAATCAGGATTGATCATGGCCCATTTGAGGCCCTAACTAAAATCAATTTACAAGAGCCAAAAACAAAATAAAGGAAGACATGTTAAGATCCATTATTGCCAAAGTAGGATTCTACAGAGGTGGGGCGAGAGGAGGAGAAAAAAAAAAAAAAAAAAAAAGTCACATTAAATGACAAGATCAGGAAATAAGACTTTAATTCCACCATAAAACACTCCTTGTACACTATCCTACAGCTGATCCCATTCCCGCCCCAACCCAAAACCACCCGCTTACCCTCCCCTCTCCATTATACATCCTTCCCCCAGAGCCATCCCTCCATCAGTAGCACTCTTCCCTCGTGGCGTGTGATTATGTGGCGTAGCGCTTGGTCCACTGTTTGGCTATCCTGTCGTGCTCCGGTCTGTTGTTTGTGTACTGAGTGGCGATGCTTCCCACCAGAGGGTCGGCTTTAAGAGAGAGTGAGCAAGGTCTTGGTTTAAAATGAAAACAAAGTATGAATCTAAAAAGGGTGTGATGATTAAACACATCCATGGGCCATCTCAAACCTCATCCTGCACTAAACAGTTCACATGTGTAAAATTCCACCGACTAATCTTCACCATGTCATATTTTCCTTTGCAGAGACCATAAATCACTTTCTGCAGAATATAATAAAAGCAAGATGTCTGCAGCAGCATACATGAGCATTAAACAGCTGGATGAATGCTCACACCTGTAACTGCCAGAGCTATGTAGCCTGCTATATTCTAGGTCTCGTTATGGGCCGAGCTCCGGCATACAGCCGTGAATGGCAACGCCGCAGCTTCAGCCCAAGACCACATGAAAGACTAGTTATTCATGGGTTTTCATCCCATCATGCTCCAAGAGTCAAAAGGTCACGAGCGTCGCTTTACAGTCCATTACAGCCTGTGGTAGCTCAGCCGTTACGGTTCTGTGCTAACGACTAAAAGGTCACGAGTTTAAAAATCCCAGGACCACCAGAGAACAAATGAGCAAGATCCATCATCAATAACTACTCAGCTGTGTGCTTGACTGGACTCTGTTTCACATGTAGGTCACTTTGGAGAAGAAAAGTGGCTGGTTTTAATCACCCATTGATTTAAAGAACATGTTAACACAATGGTCCTGGAGAACCCCCAGTCTTGCACATTTAAAGATGTTTTCACACCTGCGTGTTGTGTGTTTTCGGGGGTGTGTTTAGTGAAGTGGGAAAGCAGTTTTTGTCCAGAGAACTGGTCCTTGGTCCTCAGTGGCCTGGGGTCCTGGCATGGCATCAACTTCCACACACATTTGTGCCACATGCTGAGTAACATTACTGGTTGAACTTCTGCTTAAATGTTTGTGAAGCAAATGCTTACGCCAAGAGCATCTTGAACACACTTTGTACCGCACTGCATAACCAAAGTTAGGGGTAAACAGAGGTGGGTGTGTGTGTGTGTGTGTGTGTGTGTGTGTGTGTGTGTGTGTGTGTGTGTGTATATACACACACACACATACATACACACACGTATCCAGATCAGCTCACATGCCCCCAGAGCAGGTTGGCGCAGGCAAAAGATGAAAATGTGCAGGACAGGAGTACTCCAGGACTGAGGTTGGGAACCTGTGCTTCGGATTCTTGTCTCAGTGTTCAGATGCAGTTGCACTGACGAGTCTTTCTTCCACTTTTTTTTTTTAAAAACATGAAAGCAGTTTTATTTGCTCTTTCTGGAAACCCCCCCAAAAAAGGTCTCATCTTGGATCGTATGCTTTTCTGTACCCAAATCACACCATTCTGAACACAGCACCAGTCAAACACACCTCCAGCTGCGCCCTCTTTAGAACAAACCCATAACTACAACTAAGTTTTTAGGAGTTTTTAACTCCATTTCTTTTTTCCTGCAGACTAAAAAGTTACAAACTGGGCCTTGCCTTCCATCAGGTTCTCAGGACTTCAAGAAATTTAACTAACAGGAGGTTATTAGGCATCTTACCAGGGTTGCAGTCTGTGAGGAGAGAGCAGATGGACAGCAGCACCTTGGAGATGGTAAGCGCTGGGCTCCAGTTGTCCTTCAGGATGTCCAGGCAGATCACGCCCTGACTGTTAATGTTGCAGTGGTAGATTCTGGTACGAAACGTCACCTGGGAAAAGACCAGACGCAACCTCGGGTTATGTTTCCCCATTAGCAAAGAGGCCCACTGACCCAAGCCATTCTTAAACTCTGAAATACCGTTTCCATTTTAATCATTAACACGGAGGGCTGCACAGACTAGTCGACTTGTGCATTCATTAATCCCTGCTGTGGGTGTTGAAGCGGTCGACAAAACAGTGGTGAGGCTGGGAGTAATGAAATGCAGGCGAAATGTGCTTCATTAGTCTAGTAATATTTCAGACTGCATGAAGCAACCGCTACACTGTGCGTACACTGCACACTCTAAAGAGAGGTTCAAAATTCTCTTCTTTTTATGGAACATCATTTTCATACATTTATGGTTCATTTTTAGAGGTGGGTAATTTTATTAAATAGCAATCCCACCTGCTCCTGCAGAATGGCCAAAATTATGTGCGCCCCTGACCCACTCACTTGCGGGTGGGCCTTCTTCAAACTGTTGCCACAAAGTTGAATCTTTGTATGCTGTTGCATTACACTTTCCATCCACTGAGATCCACCCATGAGGCCCAAAACTGTCCCAGCCGAACAATGCCCCTGTGCACAAAGCGAGCTCCATGAAGATATACTGGGTTACACCCAAATACTCATATAAAAAGCAGTACCGGCGGTGTCTCTGAATACGCAGTAGGTACAGAACCCAGATGGTGTGCTACAGTTACAGTATGCAAAAGGCACAACACTACGCTACAATACACTACACGCCACCATCCCTTAATTCATCTGGAGCCTCTGAATAAACCAAGAAACATTTCCCTGAGAGGAATGGAAGACCAAGGCGAAGCCGGTTGCTGTAGGGTCCAAGTGGCGTCTCCGGTGACGTACATGAAACTGTTTGAACATTTCTGACATTGCAGTTTTTAAAATATTCACAGCATATATATAAGGTCAAAGGGCAGACAAGATGGCAGCACAATACATTCGTATTGTGTCCTTACTACTCGCTCGCATATTAATTGTATGTGCTACCGTGACCGTCGGGTAAGTAGATACTTAATTCGGATTCAGATACAGCCACGGTTTGCGAAGTTTGGAGAATGAGTGTCCTGCACAGAGCCCCGACCTCAACCCCAGTGAACATCTTTGGGATGAACTGGAACGCCGACTGCACCCCAGTCCTCCCCACCCAACATCAGTGCCTGACCTCACGACGTCAAACACAAAACCCGACAACCACGCCTTCCCAGAAGAGTGGAGGAGAACAGCAAAAGGGCGAAGAGATCTTGAATGGAATGTTCAACAAGCACAAGCACGTGTGATTGTCAGGTGTCCACATCTAGTACTTTTATGACCGACTCACCATTTTCTACTGAAGTCAATTTTACAGCAGGCGTGGCTTTACTCGATTCCATTAGCACCCACTTATTGGCAGTAAAAACCTGCCTGCTCTCAAACTGTTGGGTCCTGCAGCGTCCCGGTCCCGATACACACCTCGACTCAAGCGGTAACTGCTTAACGATTTTGAAAGCACGCAATATAAAAAAGCAGCTTCTTTGTTATTCGAGATAAAGCTGGAAATTTATATCGAGCCTGTGAATAGCCGTTAATCGAAGTGTGGCTTGACACGTTCTTTACTGGTATTCATTAGAATTTAACTACACTAATAAAATAAAAACAATGGCGTCCCAAATCGGTCTGGAGTCTGGAAAGAGGCATCTAAAATCAGTCACTTTTTAAAAATCTACTAGTCAACCAGTAAACGTGCGTCGAGCGTGCAACCCCCGATATATTTACAGAAAGCAAAACCTCTTCAGATGTTTGGGGATCCTTTTTGTGACAGATGTGTGTGCAAACAGATGTGCCAAACTAAAAGACAAGTCACTTAACACGTATTTCCCCTTGTCATTCTGAGGTTTAAATGAGCCGAACAGCTCTGCGCTCTAATTACAACGTTTAAAATCAATGTTTCCATGTTCATTATGGAAATCGAGTCGAGTCGAGCATGTCATCATTTTGAGGGGAAAATAAAACGCCACTGCAGACCGTTTTGTGAATCTACTAGCAACATTGAGCAGTAACCAAATGGATTACGGCAGAAAGAAGGGAGACACCGATCAAATGATCACACTAGGAGTTTAAAAAAAAAAAAAAAAAAAAAAAAAAAACACCTTCACAAGCTAGGAATATGGTTCAGTACCAGCAAGCAGGAAAATTGGAAAAGTGTGTGAAGTCCCTCAGCCAAAATACTGTGCCAACAAAAAACCTGCTACAAATAACAAGCCTATAAAGCAACACAATAGGCTCATCACCACTAAAATATCCAGTGACCTCATGGCTTTGTGTAAATGTGGCAGCACGGTTATTTATTTTTTTCTCTGATCCCTCGGCTATGATCTCCACTGCAGCTTTACCCTACACTGCCATTACGGTGCATTATAAACATAGCGGTTTAACACTGTTGACATACAGCATGAAGACGTATTAGTCTCCTAGCTTACTGTTTTCCTGACCTATTTTCTGCAGCTAAATGTTATGATCAGATAAGACGCCACATCACCGGAATACTGTATGAAGAAACCGTTTTTTTTGCTCGAGTTCAGCTCGAACAGCATTTCGCGCCTCCAGAACTGGCCTGAGAAGACTGCCCACATACGGTCTACATTTGCTTGCCATGGTCCACCGCAGGTTTTCAACATTTCCTGTAATTGTATCATCTTAAAACATCAGCAGTGAGCAGCAGGATTTTGGTATTGGCTTGCAATTTGGCAGAAAGATGCACGACGGACTCTAAAGCGAAACAAAACCGCACCGCGAGAGCTCTGCATGAGGCGCTTACTTGCGGGGTTTGACTCGTTAACCGGAGTAGAAAATTAGGGCGCCGTCTCACCTTGGGCGGCTTGAAGGGGTAGTCTGGAGTGAAAGCGATGTCGAGGAAGAAGACTCCTCCCTCATACACGGAGCCTGGAGGACCCAGGATGGTGGACCTCCACTCGTAGATGTTGTCTCCTTTTGGGCCGGCGCTGAGAACACAAGAAGCGAAATGAGGCGTGGACTTTAAGCTCAGGCGATGCATCGCCTAAATGTCAGACAGCAGTTTAGACCTAATTTTAATGAATGACTTCTAGAAACAAAGACGAGGTTTCGTGTCTGTAGAGAATTAACGTTATACCTATTAGATGTGTAACGATCAGACAATTCACGTCGACGCATCAATTTAAAAAGGTGCCGACTGCAACGAATCGACGTAATCAAATCGAATATTACTGATTATAAACCGATTATGGAAAATGGACTGGCATGGGAAAACTTCAGTATGAATATTTTAGCACGCTATCGAGGAGATTTGCCAGTAATACTGATGCTTAAAATGGCTTCTCTGCATCAGTTTGCACCAAAATCTGAAGAAAGCTGGTCACAATCAATCAGAGGCTCATTCAAAACACCTCAATACCAAATCGTTGCCTGATGACTCAAATTGTATTTATACCAGATTAGAATCAGTTTTCCTGCCAGTCTTTCCTCACCCAGTTCATTACGGTTTTATGATAAATCTCCAGCTATCTCTAAAGCTGATCAGACTTTTTCAGTAACCTTGAAGACATTGTCACTCATCTGAAAAGTTTCACCACTGCTACTGAATAGCGGGAAAGTCCCTCTTTACTTAAACCTGCGTGAGTCACACCGGTAGATTTATAATATTTAATGTCTCAAGAAGCCTGGTGGTATGAAACGCCGTGAAACTGCCGTGCTGAACGTTCAGATGTTAGGAAGCGTGAAGGCAAAAATCATATGAGCGCTGTACAGCATTTACAGCCAGACCGCTTCAGCTAAAGATTACTAAAGAGTAGATTTTTGCTGATTCTGCCTCAAGCGTGGGCAAACCTGTTTTAGAAACCGGTTTGGAAAGCAAATTGAAATTCGAAAAATGTGAGCAACATCACCGTTTATAACAATAGCAATCACATCAAATTTAACCATATACAGCTATTAAAATAAAAAAAAATAAAAAGCGTATTTCATAGTTGTGCTGTTCTTAGGAGACACCTGTAACTAGTTTGAGAGATCAAGCATTAGCATTCAGCACTCAGTAAAAGCATGGCATGCAAGACACACAGACGACCGAGTGTAAAGTAGTAACAATTGAAGGAGAGAATTATAATTATTTATTTTTATATATATA
>JAQQZX010000021.1:7898302-7910090 GCA_030068355.1 Notoglanidium maculatum
AACTCCACACAGAAAGGCACCCTGGGTGACCCGGGGATCAAACCCAGGACCTTCTTGATGTGAGGCGACAGTGCTAAACACTGCACCACCGTGCCGTATATTTCAAACATGTTGGAAGCTTTAAACGAAAAATTACAACCTTGCTGAGATGTTGACTGTTGATTGGATGAAGTACAAAACATTATCAGTTCATCTGCTGTTTATAGTGATAATCCCATATCAATCCTGCTAACAAGCAACCACTCGTTCTTAAGATATCGCGCTAAAGAGGATCAAAGACAGACACGCCGACGGATGTGACGGTGATCGTGATGGATAGACAGTGATGAAAATGGGCCTCGAGTTCCTGACTGTCAAGATCGTTGTATGACAAACAGGAAGGAAGAAAAACTATTTCAGACATCTGAGCCTGTTTGGATCAATTTCAAAATCTAATCAGTTCAGCTGCTGGTTACAACAAGAATGCCAAATAAATCCTACAAACATTCAACCAGTCGTTCTTGAGATATTGCACTAACGAGAAGCACTGACGTACGAATGGAAAATGTAAAGCGCGGAAAAACACACCTCGTGCTCGATTCACTTCCGGGAGTTGGGTCAAATCGTTCTCACTGCAGTCGACCACACTGGAATTTGCTTGGACCTGGTTTTGATGAGCATCGGATCGACCAGACTAAACCCTGCAAACGATGATGTTGGAGCTGGCAGCAGGTTGAGAATGACGCTGTGTGTGTGTGTGTGTGTGTGTGTGTGTGTGTGTGTGTGTGTGTGTGTGTGTGTGTGTGTGTGCATAGGAGATCAAACTGCTTCAAATAGATCGCTTCACTTGTGTTTTGCTTCTCCAGCTCTCCGTTCAGCTCTAATCATATCATAAATGAAGCTTTATTAACATGACTGCCAGATGCTGCATAAAATAAGCACGGAGATGAAAGAACAGAATGAGGCTTACGACAAACAAATGAAGGACTTGATGACGCCCAGCTTTCCTGATTGCTTGGCCGCTCTATAAACCATCTGGACACGTTCCTGCTGCTGGAATCTTCTGGTAGATCACCGGTGTTTTCCAGCCCAGTCCTCGGGGCTGTTCCAGATGGTCCACATTTCTGCTCCCTACACACCTGAATCAGGTATTTTGTGCTCATGATTGATTGGTTCAGGTGTGCTGAGAGGTGGGAGGAAGCAGAAAACGTGGACCATCTGGAAGGACCCTCAGGACTGCTGATTGCAGTCGGTTTGCGAACACGGCTGCATAAAAAGCTACGCAGCGTCCTGTTTCTCGTAGCCGGTTAATAAGAAATATGCTCTGAAATCTTCAGTTGGACATCATGAATCTTTTATCAGACTTGCAGGAAGAAGTAATGGACCTCCACTTTGACTAAAATAAATCAGTCAGAAGGCTGGAGGGATAAAATACAGTATATCATGTATACGAACAATATAAACGACCGCATGAGCGGACTCCTGATTTACTCGTGATCTGAATAATGAGCTCAGTGGACTTCCTGTGACCATAAGCCACTGAAACTACTGCCACCTCATTCTTGTAGCGACCAAGGCTTAATCCATATTTCGGAATATTTGATCATGCTTATTATAAGTCGAGGGTTAGGGTTAATGTGCAAATAGCTACGTTTACTCACAGCCTAATGAGCCGTCTCTTCAGTCCAAGCAGAAAAACAAACATTCATGTACACGCATTGAACACATTAAACCTATTGAGGCCAATCTGAATGAAATTTGTGACTTTTTAATAATCCGTTAAGGGTAGCGTAAGCAGTTCTGGAGAAGGAGAGATTGTTGAGATTTGAACTCAACAGCCAAACAAATACACACCTCACTTCGGTGCTCCTTCAGAAGCTCCGCCCCACAAATCCGTGTATGCGCGTTGCCAAGGCAACGACACTAACAAGACACCCCCGTTTCCACTTCTCCCCTTCCCCGCTGTCCTGTGATTGGCTGGAATAGTGTTGTGTTGCACAATCCAAATCCACTTTGTTTCTATGTTTCCCAGGGCTGTGTACAAGCACCGGATTTGTTTCAGCACTCAGAACAGACCGTGAGGAGATGTTTGCTGAATTCGATAAAAGTGTAGTGGATTAGAATCGATGACTGCACCTTTAAATCAAATATGAGAACAGTCGTGTAAACATTTCTGTTTACAGAACTGATTAAACTTAAGAACTTGTGCAGCTTGTTTCAAATATTGGCTTTTTAATGTTAGTAGCATTTCTCAGATGGGTAAATGGTGCAAATATGAAACGCTGAGCAACTTTACTGTGGTCACAAACTCTCGCCTGTTCGTTCAGTAATCCCACTTTGATGAGGTTTTGCAAGAACGTTCCTTCCCCCATCTCATGCAGCTGTTTGTCCCGTGGTTTGAGCTTTGAAAGGTAAATGGCAAGTTCAATTAGACTGTAATTGCACCTGGAAGGCGTAAACGCTAAAGCGGTCTCTCTCAGTGGAAAACGAGTTTGTCTCACCTGTTTGCTCAGTTCACTTTCCTCCACCTCGCCAGAATGTTGTAAAATGAGATTTGAATGTGAAATGTGATGGTGCATGCTCACTGTAGCGCGTTTGAAGCGTCAATGAACTTTATGACCACTCTCCCCTCTCTCTCCCTCTCTCTCACACACGTTTTTTTTTTTAATGTGTGTGCGGCAGCTGCAAGTATTCAAATAGTTTTTCGAATAATGCCTTTTAAAAAAATTGAATAACAATCGTCTGTCATTGTTAGGTGAAGGTAAACAGATCGGTTCATTTCTCTGTGTGTGATTTATCTTTTGCTCTTTATTGCTGATTAAGACAACATAAAACAGGCATGCTACGAAGGCCAGGGTAGCTCTTAATGCTATAACATGATATGACACGAGCTATATAACAGCGACGAATCGAATGCTCACATTTGCGATGAGACAGTCCAGGCCTCTAAAGAATCCCTTATTTAGCATGTAGCCCTGTTTCCACGGTAAAAAACATTTACAAGGTCAAAAACGCCGAAGTCGAAGCAACATTAACATCAGTCTCACTAAACGATTTAACGAAATCGTCGCCAGTGTGCTTCCCGGAGTTATCAACGCATCTTGAAGTAAGTGTCTCGACGTGTCATTTTCCAAAACGTGCGGACACGGCGCCGACGTGTTATTAAAATTCAGTCAGACACGTCATCTGGATCTTTGCCTGGAGCTTTAGTGTGATGTTTTAAATTGTCATGATCACAAATGAGCAGTGTTACGGTTCGATGCTGCAAATTATTACCAGAGAATAACCGTGATAATTATATGACGCCTGTTTTTATACAAGAATGGCTGTTGTTCGACATCGCATGTTGTATTACGTATTAGTTATATAATGTGCAAAGCAGAATGTTCTTGGGAGGACAGAGAAGGAGGAGGAGGAGGAGGAGGAGGGGAGGAGGGGAGAAGAAATCTGTGAGCATATCTGTGAGTAGGGAGAGAGCGAGAGAGAGAGTGAGAGAGAGAGAGAGAAAGAGAGAGAGAGAGAGAGAGAGAGAGAGAGAGAGAGAAAATAATAGTGAGTGAGTGTGACTGAGTGAGGGTGCATGAGAGTGAGTGGGTAGTGAGAAGGGAATGAGCAGGAAGTGAGTGAGGAGTGAGCCGGAAGTGAGTGAGGAGTGAGCCGGAAGTGAGTGAGGAGTGAGCAGGGAGTGAGTGAGGAGTGAGCCGGAAGTGAGTGAGGAGTGAGCAGGGAGTGAGTGAGCAGGGAGTGAGTGTGGAGTGAGCAGGGAGTGAGTGAGGAGTGAGCAGGGAGTGAGCCCAAGAGTGAGTAAGTAAGGAAGAGTGAATGAAAGTGTGAATCAGACTGAGCAAATAAGCAAAAGACTGATCTTAGAGAGTGAGCATGAGAGTGACAGCATGAGCAATAGTGAGCACAAGAGTGAGCAAGTGAGGACCAGAGTGAGAGCATGAGCAACAGCGTGAGCAGAGAGAGTGCGCATATGAGTGTGTGCAAGAGTGAGTGAATGAGGAAGAGAGTGAGAGAGGAAAAGACAGACCGAGTGAGACTGTAAGCCAGCGGTAGTGTGAGCGATGGACTGGGCAAGACCGTAAGCTGGAGTGTGAGCGAGTGAGGACGAGCGTGAAAGAGTGAGACAGAGTGAGAGTGTGAGCTACAGAGAGAACAGAGTGAGCAAGAGAGTGAGTGAGTGAGAGAGGGCAAAGGCCGATTTATACTTCTGCATCGAATCTGTGACGTAGGTACGGCGTTGGCGGTTGCGTAGGGTGATGCGTTTATATTTGTACATAAGTTCGCTCAAACTTTCTCAAGCGTTTTAACTCGTGTACTCAGTACAGGCAGCTTGAAATACCCCCAGGGTTGACGTTTTTACGACAACAGAAAGGAAAAAAAAATACCATTTTCACTACAAAAACAACTAAAACAAATTCAATTCAGTACTTTTTTATTCATACATAAGCCTACATGCATGTACATGTGTGTGTGTGTGTGTGTGTGTGTGTGTGTGTGTGTGTGCGCGAGAATGAAAGAGACACTAATGTGCATTGGGATGTTAAAAAAAAGTATACCAGTTCTAAAATCATTTATTTCTCTCTTATAAAAAATTATTTCTCTTTTATAGCATGCATTAAACAGGCGAAATGAAAATGAGAGCGGTGCGGGCTGCCAGAGCTCGCTCCATTGTCATGGCAATGATAAACAAGGCATGCATGCTCACAGGCCGTATGCAAGGCTAGCAAGGCGCGGGCCTATCACAGCTGCTGCGGTCTGCGTTCGCGTGGTCACATTTCCGGAGAGGTGCAGGTCAGACTGCGGTGTAGGTTCAACACAGAAGTATAAACTGTCCTTTTGTGTTAAATTATTAGAAAATGAATCAACATCTTTTGACCAATCAGATTTGAGAACACTGTGGTACAACTGGAATGAATCACTTTGTTATTTTTTGATGAACAAAGTAGAACTCCTGAATGAGAAACACGAAGAGAGAGACGGAAAGAGAAAGACAGAGGGAGAGAGAGAGAGAGAGAGAGAGAGAATATGCAAATGTCCTTTCGGGATCCCACATTGTTTCTCTTTAGCCAGCTGAGAGATTCTTATCCAAACAGCAGCAGAGCCATGATGAAATGATACGGTAGTTAAAAACCAGCGGCGCACGCCGAGCAGAGGAGCCGATATAACGTCTCTGCTGTGCTGCTATTTACAAACTCTTCCAGCACGGCTGTCACGTCCAATTAATTAGCCTTCGTCAGGGTGACCAAAGCGATTAAAATGAGAGGAAATAGCTCTGAAATGTCAACAACGCCCTCCTTCCAGTTCGATGCCAAATTCATTTCCAGCACGGCTTTTTTTTATGGGCGCTTCAGAATCTAGGAGAGACGGGGTTAAACGCCAGCGCTGTGCTTCGACGATGTCACACTCAGCAAACACGCCTGGATTAAACCCAACTGTATAACAAGGAGCATTCCAGGGTTCACACCCACACCCACACACACACACACACACACACACACACCCACCTCGAATCTAACGCCTCTGCACCATCTAACAGACAACGCCGTTTCACTCTACCACAGAGATTAACACGTTCTGAAGGCAATTAGAGCAGACGCTCATGGACACAGAGTGTATTTAAGCTCATGGTTCATAAATTCATGGTATTATATATATATATAAAAAAGGGAAAAAAATTGTAAATGGGGCTGGGCGATATTACAATATGCTTTTCAGGGTTTTATGATATTTTGTTACAGTTTTTAATACATTTACCAAGTAAACGGAACTTGATCGAGTAGCTGGTGACAGACAGAGCTGCGTTTTAACTGGTGCCGTCAGATTACGGTGCACACAGTGACTAACCATGAAACCGTGACACTCTAACAAGCCTAATCGTGAGGGAGGAAATCCAAGTGGAAGCTCTTCAAGTGACGCTTGTTCTTCTCTAGAGATATACAGTGTGCATGTTCCACCAAAAGACTTGGACCTGTGTGTGTACTGTGAGTAACGAGCATACTCAAAGCAGTCATGATAACATCTTTGATCCATCTATAGCTTAAACACATATTTTCGAGAGGATTTAACAATGTCCACAGGTCTCACAAGTCGGGCTTCTGGCGTCAAAATCCGGTTCGCCACAGCGCAGTAGAGGCAGCTGGATATGAATATGAAAAGACAAGCGTCAGAAAGATTACACACGTATCTTCCGTGAGAGTGGCCACATCGATGCGCTCTGACACTTGTGTGAACACAGCGAGCACTCGACATGCGGCTCGTCTCAGAAGCCGTACGAGTGGACAGGCGAAGCTTCACATTACATTAGCGCATAAAATGGAGCTCTAGAGAAGTGCATTCTTCACCGGTCCTTATTTCTGTGGGAGACAGCACAGACCAGGAACAGCATCCAAGCATGGCGAATCAGCTTTACAGCACAAACCTGTTGCCAAGCCTAACGAACCTCACACACACACACACACACACACACACACACACGTGTGCATACACACAAACACACACACTTAATATCCATACGAGGACCTTCCACTGACATAATTAGTAAGACAGCTAATTAATGCTATGCCTAAACCTAAACCTCACCAACCAAAATAAAACCTTTTGGCTGTTTTAGCTTTTTTAATGAACAACAAGAAAAAAAAAGGTTGTTTTCCTTCTAAGGACCAGCCAGATGTCCCCACATCTGGTCCTCACCAAGATAGAAAAACACACACACACACACACACACACACACACACACACACACACACACACACACACACACACACACACACACACACCCTGAGCCTGAGCGGACATGTAAAGGCAATCAGACAAATTGCGGTGAGCTACTCCTTGTGACTACATGTCTTTGCAGAGCCGCCCAGATAAGATCATCATTGAGGTTAATAACTTTTGGACCAAAGTTAACATTCAGAGGAAAAAAAAACGAGACGTACAGCTGAGAGGAACTTTTACTAAAGGCAGGAATACACTGTGATTTTGGACTGTCCCACATGAAAGAAACCTGGTGATATCTTCGACCCTAGCTTTTTTTATTTAATGTCTCCAGCTCTGTAGCTGGGCTCAAATCTGACCAGCTGTTTTTAGCTAAACGCTAGCTAGCGGTCATTTACCTGAAGACAGAGAATCAGCCAGCTAGCTAGCTGTCATTTAGCTGAAGGCAACTCATCAATAAGCTAGCTAGCTATCATTTAGCTGAAGGCAACTCATCAATAAGCTAGCTAGCTATCATTTAGCTAAAGGCAGCTCATCGGCTAGCTAGCTAGCTGTCATTTAGCTAAAGGCAGCTCATCGGCTAGCTAGCTAGCTGTCATTTAGCTGAAGGCAACTCATCGGCTAGCTAGCTAGATGTCATTTAGCTGAAGGCAACTCATCAATAAGCTAGCTAGCTATCATTTAGCTAAAGGCAGCTCATCGGCTAGCTAGCTAGCTGTCATTTAGCTAAAGGCAGCTCATCGGCTAGCTAGCTAGATGTCATTTAGCTGAAGGCAACTCATCAATAAGTTAGCTAGCTATCAATTAGCTAAAGGCAACTCATCGGCTAGCTAGCTAGCTATCATTTAGCTGAAGGCAGCTCATCGGCTAGCTATCTAGCTATCATTTAGCTAAAGGCAGCTCATCAATAAGTTAGCTACCTATCAATTAGCTAAAGGCAGCTCATCAATAAGCTAGCTAGCTGTCATTTAGCTAAAGGCAGCTCATCAATAAGCTAGCTAGCTGTCATTTAGCTGAAGGCAACTCATCAATAAGCTAGCTAGCTATCATTTAGCTGAAGGCAGCTCTTTGGCTAGCTAGCTAAACTTTATTGTTTCCCGAAGAGAAATCTGGAAAATAATTTACACAAGCTGGTAAAGAGGATCCGCAACAGAAGCTGAGCCAGTGCATGTTCAACAAGAGTCACTGACTAACAGCCGGTTTTCCCCAGTATGTTTATTGTGGGTTTTTTTAACTACTTATCTCAATTTGTTGGACTACTTCATGATCCCTGCACTACACTATTGATTTACGTTGCCCTTCTCTGTATTATGCAAAGTCCTGGTCACTGCAGGCTACACGCATGCTATAAACATCTAACAGAGAACTGACTGAATCAGATGATGTGCAGCGTGGAGAGGGAATTCACTCGTTGATGGAAAATATGACTTGCAAATGACATTCACAGTTCATTTGCGCTGCATATTTATGGGCTAGTAGCGGAGAGGTTTCTAGATCTTGATGTGCCGTGATACAGCTCGTGATACAGCTCGTGATACAGCTCGTGATACAGCCCATGATACAGCACAGTTCAAGCCAACAGGAGCAAAAAGATAGCCTTGCTAAAACATTTCCAAACATCCATTACGGTGTAAAACCAACAGCATTAAGTGTTTCCTAGTACCGCAGTCCTACCTGCAGTTTGGAGGAGGGTCAAGAGTGATCTCCGCTAGCTCCTTCTGAATCCTGCCGGAAAGAGAAGAAAGTTTTAGAGAACCAATGCATTTATTTATACATAGGGGTCCTAATGTAAACAAGATTGTGATTTCAACATGCATACTATTATTATTATTATTATTATTATTATTATTATTATTATCATTGCAACACTCCAGCACTCAGTACTTTGTCTGTAGCATGTAGTCATTTCAACATGTTTCCTTGTACTGATTAGACAGTGCAAAGTTTGCTAAAAATCAAACTATAATGAATTTTCATTACTAACAAACATAAATACAAAAAACCCTAAGTGGACAGAGCAAGTAACCAGAATGGCTTTTTGCTGTATTATACCGGTGCTGAAAAGTCAGATACATGAGGAATAAACACCCCCAAACATGCTGTTACAGGAGATTAATCAACAACAGGGTGGTGCGATGTGGCTTGACACGAAGGAGTGATGACCTCGGAGTGGATTAGCCTTCTATAACTGCACGTTCGGAAATGTTTTATTCCTCTTCTACCACAGCAATCAGCCAACATTTACCAATTTTTATATATTAAAAGGTGACACGTCATAATTTTTATCCGTTTACAGTTACATTTAAATGCCGCTAGCTCCTGCTATCACTTGTGTTCCCTCACAAGCCTGTCTTTTGTTCTCTCTTGAAGTTAATAAGACACAAACGCGCAACTTGTCACGTTACCAAGAAAATGCAAAAAAGCCCTCCGTCCTGAAGACTTCCCCATGGTGGAAATATTCACCTCTGACTGTTACGACGCACAGACACCCGATATTCTTTTTTTTTCTTTTTTTTTTTTTAATCTGTGTGTGTAGAGTACAGGTTTAACTAAATATCAAAAAAAAAAAAATGTTGAACTGTAAGATGGAGTATTCAGGGTTTGTTTTTGGGTAAGAAAGCTTGCCAGCTTGAGACTAGGTGTGCGGCATCGCGTTACACCCCTAATCCAAAGAGTCCTATAGGATGGAACGATTGCTAACAGTTTTGGGATTGTATCAGGAATCGCAGATACATTCCATGAAAAGCTATCAAGTCATTTAAGTGTCTTCCGGAGAATATGCTTCCGGAGAAGTACGTGTTTCCAGTACAGAAGCTGCTCTTCAAGACAGCGCACATGCACATGCAAACTATTTTTTTTATAACGAGTTTAGTTACACCTAATAACTCGGTACGTTTATTTCCAGTCCAGACTTTAGTGTTGCAGTAATCCTGACCTAAATGGTTCATTAAGACTAAATGCTAGCAATACAGCTGACTCGTAACCAGCTTCCGGGATTTTTACGATGCAACAATGTAATTTGTACATTATGTGTTACATATGTCTGTCTGGCCCCCTTCTCCTCATCCGAAGCCACAGATGATTATTATCAACTGGTGCATGAAAGGACAATGGCATCTTACACACAATCTTCACAAGACTAGCGCACGCTAACCAAGCTTACCTTAATCAACACCTTCTGACCAAGCAAACACTTTGGTAAGACATTCTATCCTGGCTATTATTGTTAACCTATAGGTGTGGACATTAAATGTCAATCTGAAGTACAGTTAGAGAAACTGCTTGTCCGTTGTTTTTTTTTGTTTTTTTGCAATCTTGCAGTTCTTTATCAAGGCAGCAGGCGTGCACATAAACACAAGCTCCAAGAGCAGCAAGAACATGGGACAAGCAAAATCTGCCACTTACATAATCAAGCAGTAAAGTACCGCAGCGTGCACACACACACACACACACACACACACACTTCCTCTCTGCTGAGCATGAAACAATGAGGGTCATTATTACCAAACAGCGCTTGACAGTAAATATACAATAAGCTACCAATAACAATAATGTTTATTAAACATTATCTACACATAAGCAGTCTGATGCGTTATGAGATATCGATTGTATATTTGGCAATAAAAATGGATTCGATTGCCCAGACGGCACCGGAAAGCCGACGGGGAATCGTCCAGGCTTGGCAGCTTAACGCTGCACTGGATTAAACGCCTCTGGTTTGAGCACCGTTTTGCAATCTGCAATGCTCTGTGTGTAATTGGATAGCAGGATTTCCTGAGGCAGCACATTTCTGGGTTCCAGGGTCTGGCAGGGGAAAAGCCGGAGCGCTGATGAAGAGGTTTTATTACGCTGCCCTTCGCCTCACATTTCTAACACGCACTGCAGCTTCCACGGCCTGCTATGAACAATCACCCAAAAAAATAATTAATAAATAAATAAATAAATAAAGGAGTATGCCAGCCGATGTCTATTTTTATATCACAGCGTGGTTGTTACTTTTCTTTAACAGCAGCTCCAAAAACGCACACGTCCATGTTAATGACCTCATTGTTGATATTGTTGTTATAGTAACAGCTCAATTGCAGGAACAAAAAAAAGAACTAAACAAAACGTGTTGTTCAACAAAGAAAAACTAATTTGTTGACATGCTGAAGCTTCCTGTAAGCAGACGTTTATTCATGTAACGTTTTTATTTCACATTTAACATCACTGAATGTTTCTGTAACATTCAGTGCGCTTTCTGACGCAGGAATTTACTCTTTCGTGTAATATGACGGTGTGTTTTTTTTTTTGTTGTTTTTTTTTGGAGCGCGGAAAAAAGAGAGGTAACTGCTGTAACGCAACCGATAACATCTTTCACAGACTCCACAAAATGAAACGACTAAAAAGAACAAAGTTTCATTTATTAATATGTTAAAAAATTGCTATCATTTAATTGTGGAAAAAGGAATAACATGACTGGAAAATAAAATGTGAGATGTGGATTATTTCTTTCTCATCATGTGGCAAAACTGTAATTAATATGTTTGTATTAAACATCTTGGCGTACCGCAGTACCCTCTGTCTCTCAGCCCTATACACTCATCTTTCTCACAGAAGAGTAAAAACCACTCAAAGATTTAAAAAGATTTGTTTCTGTTTTCAGCTCCAGTGAAGAGGAGGGCGAGTGGCAAAAAGAGCGTTTATAGTCAATACTCCCTCTCTCTCTCCTCTCATCCTTTCTCCTCTCACTTGTACCGGGATCAGACAATGACACGATTTTGTCGTGGCTTACAAATTTCCAGCAATATAAACATCAGGAACGAAGAACGAGCCTCGTAGTGTGACATAATCGTGACATATTTTCTCGCCTAGTTTGACAACTCCTACGACATTTGTTCTGTAGCAATGATTGACAGTTTCTTGACCCTCCTTCGTATGGACGCGCAAGGACGTGAACGATGATCAAATCTGTACTGCTGCCAGTCTCCCGATTGAGACATGGCAAGAATTTATGGTGCTAATCTTACATGGAGGCGGCACGGTGGTGCAGTGGTTAGCACTGTCGCCTCACAGCAAGAAGGTCCTGGGTTCGATCCCCGGGTCACCC
>JAQQZX010000021.1:7919626-7932447 GCA_030068355.1 Notoglanidium maculatum
GTGTGTGTGTGTGTGTGTGTGTGTGTGTGTGTGTGTGTGTGTGTGTGTGTGTGTGTGTGTGTGTGTGTGTGGTTGCTTGCAGAGAGGCAGTAAATAGTGCATAACTAATAAGCTAAAATAGGCCAAAATGAATGGCATGCTATATCTGAAGGCTAAAAGCACTCACCTTTTAATAAACATTAAACCTGTTTCATTTCATTGACATTAAAGTTGTCTATGATTTGTGAAAACTGCTAAAAACCCTTATATTTTTCATTTTCATTTTTCCTTTTTTTTTTTTTTTAATCTACTGTATGTAAATGACCAAATTTATGTCTTGAGCAGCAGGCAGATATTTGAAACAGATGTTCTTCTCTACTTTTACACCTTTCTCATGTTGATCTGAATTGAAAGAACTTTTCATCCCCAAGGAGACAATTAGTTCCTGGACCATCAATTTCATGCAGTCGAGAAGTCAGATACACACATCAGCTTTCAGCAGAAATGACGAATACGTTGCAGAGAAAGGTTCAATAAAATGGGATGGTAATTAAAGAAAATGAGGATACACACATATGCATGTATCTGTAGTAAAGAACTGCAAAAAAAAAATAAAAATCATAATAAATATCAAGGAGGATTAAAAGAAAGACGCAGGTCCCGGTCCTGTTACTACACCACTTCACTTCAAGTGTCACTCGAGTTTCCACACTTGTATCATTAAGCACAGAGAGGCCTGAGCTAAACAAGTCCCTGAAGAATCACTTGGCAAAAATGTCACTCAGTCCAGATGTACCAAATTATTTGTGTTCTTGCTTTCCCCCATTACCTACCCCCTCCTCAATGTCATTACTTTATCGACTGGTTCGTCTCTAATATATTATTTCTATCATGGTGCCAAGTGTTCTCTTGAAGGACTCAGTAACATGCCATTCATCATTTTTATCACATGGGAATAGAGTGTTAGTACTGAGTACATCATGAGAGGCTACTGAGATTGCTCATTAGGTAGAGTGAATAACAAGGCCATTAGAATATAATACAATATAATAGGAGCGGAAAATATGCCTGGCAGCCTGGGAAACCCCTTCACAAGGTCAAATTCAGAGATATGAATGTACTACAGGCTTTCCTGAACTGAAATGCGCTTCTCTGTTCTCAGTCTTAGTCAGAATTAAAGTTACAGCTTTGGATATCCCCCAATTATACAATTTTATTAATAGTAATATATGTTATTTATAGTAATATATACAGTAAGTATAAGATACAGTGAAGTCCTAAAGTCTGAGACCACACTAGATTTTTTTCCATTTAAAATTGGAAATAAAATGGAAGGAGTTTAAATTTTGAAACATTCAAAACAAAGAAAGTAAATGTTTGACATTGTGAATATTTAATATATTTACGATTCAGCACTATTTCTAAGTGCCTATTTAAACATAAGCAAATCTGTAATATTGACTTTGTTAAATGATTTGTACGAAAGGTTAGATTTTCCTCACGTCTAATCTCTTCTACTGAAGAGTGTTTTCAGATGACACTCTGATGAATTTGATCTAAAATGGATCATGAGGTTTTACACAAACTTGTGGAGTCCCTGTCAGCTCAAGTGCACACTATGATTGAAGCAAAAAGGAGATGTACCAAAAACTGAGAAAGTCATGTAAATATTTCAAAGATTCTACTTTTCACTTAAGCTTATTTATTTATTTATTTATTTATTTTAATTATTGCATTAAATTAGAGAAGAATGCAAAATAGAGCATTTTCAATAGTACTCTCAGATTTATGGACAACACTGTACATGCTCACTGGCCACTTTAATAGGAACACCTTCACCCCAAGGTCATTCATGCAATTATACAAACAATAATGTGGGAGCACTTCAATGAAAAAAAACAAACAAAAAAACAAATATGCAGATACAGGTCAAGAGCTTCATAAATTTCCATCTATCCGCCTATTTGATCTGTCACTTCACCAGTACACTGACTTGGTTGATGAAGCAGAAACTGTCTGAGAGCCGTAGCTTTTCTCTGCCTAACAAGGCATGCCATAAGTCAAGATCAAATATCAAATATCCTGACCTACTTGTAACATCCCATCCCTGTGATCACCCAGATGTAGGTTAGTGTTAAAGTAAACAGCAGTTTCACATCAACAGTTTGTTAATGACTCATAATTGGACCATAATTGAGTTCCTTGGCGTTTGGTAATGAAGTAGGCCTGAGAAGGCCAAGCATGCATCATTTAGCATTTTTATAATGCCATGACCTAGACATCTCACAGAAAGTATTTTACAGTATTTCTAAAGTATAAAACTACAGAATGCTAAAATATTTTGATCCAAAATATGAACCAACGTTTCGTCACATTCTATACGTGTGTCTTAGATCAACGCTTTGTTCTTGATCTGTTTTTCCTCAAGCCAAAGAGCAAGATATTAGGATGAAATAAAATTTAAAAATGTTCAAAAATGTTCAATGCTAAAAATACAAATCACAAAAGAGGCAAAGACAGTTTGCTAAGGTTCTAATCGACGATCCCGGTCGTGCCGTTCACAGAGGAGTCGATTCTTTTAAATTCATTTTTTAAACAAACTGGTGTACTGAAGGCATTTGGAGTCTTTTACTTTTCTTTTCTTTTCAGTCATGTAGACAATATTGCTACTTGTGCAGTGTAATAAACAATTTTCCAACATCTGAGCTGTACATGTAAGCTTTTACTTGTCACAAAGCTCTCTAAGCAATTATGAACTAGCCAGCATCTTAGCTAGCTGCCTAAACTAACCGGTATGCTAAGGCGAACTAGCTTCTCTTGCTAAAGTAGCCATTGTTGACAAAAAATCAAGTTGTGGCTTGTAAAGGACAGTGTTTTATTAAAAGGTTAGTGCTTGCAGACTTTAACAGTGGGAGAAGACATTCAGCAACATTAGAGCAGTTGAGGTAGCCAGTGAGCTAATGTCCAGTCCAGGAGCTTGGCTAAGCAGTTGTAGGCCAAAAACCCAACTGAATGAGCTCATGTGGTTAAATGGAGAGAGGGCATTGGAGAGAGATAGCTGGTGTTGCTAGCTTGTGTGTTTAAAGTATATTCAAGTCAATCTTGGTCAAAACTATTATTTTGTCATTTTGTCTTCATCATGTTTTACAGAATTGAGCCACAGTAACATCTGAGAGATTTTCCCAGACAGACACACAGTTTAATATTCTAAGCTTCTTATCGGGGTTCAGAATGAATGGGAAAAACCTTATAATACTAACATCTCAATCTGCCCATAGTGTTTATTCAGATTTGTTGAGTTTGTACACGTCTATCTCTACACACTCTTCTTCCTGATGTTAATGTGCTAAAATATTGGCTATATAATACTGACCACAAGAGGGGGTAAAAGTAATTATTAAGTTGAAAGAATATTTACTGATACTGTATCCTAATAAAAGTTTTTATTATTAAGTGAAATATATTTTCCAGGCTCGCGCTGCGATTGTATTGTTGTTTCTATGTTCTTCGCTTTCTGTGAATCTTTTATACTGTCCATATATTGTTGAAATATTGCATCTTTTTTTTTTTTTTACCAATATTTTATGTTAAAGACAAGCAAATAGTGGTTAGAAAACACTACATCTTTAATTAAAATCACACTAAATAATTACAATGAAAATGTGAATTTACAAGACAGGAGAACTGGAAGTAATCATGTAAGCTATACTGTATAAACAAGTTCATTCTTAGAAAATAATGTTAAAATATGTCTCTTTTATTCTATGTTATTCTATTGTTATACTGTAAACAGTGTTACTCTACTTAGAGAATGGTCTAAGCAGAACCCTGTCAGGGCAAAGAACACTTCAGGATGCTAGTTATGTACACTATATGGTGAAAGGTTTGTGGACATTTAACCATCACACTCAATTAGTGCTTGTTGAATATCCCATTCCAGATGTATTCCCCCTTCACTGTTATAATAAGCTCCATTCTTCTGGGAAGGCTTTCCACTAGTTTTTGTGGGGATTTGTATTTATTCAGCTACAAGAGCATTAGTGAGGTCAGGTACTGATGTTGGGTGAGGAGGCCTGGGGTGCAGTCGGTGTGTCAGTGGGGTTGAGGTCAGGGCTCTGTGCAGGACACTTGACTTCTTCTATTCCAACCTTCAAAAACCATGTCTTCATGGAGCCTGTTTTGGGCATGCTATTTCCAGTGAAGGGAAATTATAATGTACAAAGGCATTCTGAACAACTGTATGTTTGAATCTTTGTGGTAACAGTTTGGGTCAGGTGTCCAAATACTTTTGAACACATGTGTATTTGATAAGTTATTTTCCAGATTCCTTATTACTTGACTAGAAAAAAACAAATGTGCGGCGATCAACTTGTCTACAGAGTAGAACTAAATTAGCAAGTGTTTCCTTCCAACCGGCTCGGCCAGCGTTTTGGCAGCTGATGCTGTGGAATAACATGCGGGGCTAACATCTGAATTAATTTTTTTTTATTATAAGGAAACGTTTAACTGATATAAAATATCCGTATACGTATATTTCTATATAAAATATTTTGTCACGTACACATTTAAGACGAAGCCGGAACCTTAGTGCTTGTCTTATGGCTACCCGGGTTGAATTGTACGCGGGACCAACTTCCTGAGTCGTTGCACGCGCGTAAGCTAGCTAAATAATACGGCTAGTGAAGTTAAGGAAAACACCGGAGCGGGTCAAATCCGTTTCTCATATTATTGTTAGTAAGTAAGCATTGTGATCATGGAGACTATTTTAGAGCAGCAGCGTCGTTACCATGAGGAGATGGAGAGGTTAATGGACGCCAAAACAAAGGAGATGCTACACAAGAAAACGACGGTATTTATATCTGAGCTAGCTGGCTAATGTAGCTGATAGAAATGGAGCCCTTTCTGTTAGTATGAATGACTGCATATAGTTGGGCGGATATTAATTAGTAACAGAAACCTATATGGTGTAACTTAAGGTGTGGTATAACGTTTTACTCTAGAGAGTGAAACCCAAGAGCTTAGCTGTTTATGGCCAGTGAATTATTTTGGTGAAACATGATATAAGCTTGTATTAATCCTTTATGAGGCCAAACGTTTGTGGACATCTGACTGTGACATCTAAACCAAAATACATGGTCAAGTGTGCACAAACTTTTGGCCATATCCTGTACAACAAATGTAGAGTAAATAAATGGCTTCTACTTGCACTATAACTACTGAGCAATTTAGGACAAGATGATTTGAACTTTATGTTTTAAAGCAAATGCTTATTATTTCCATTCCACCAATCATTAGTGTGTCTCTGTTTATTCCAGTTGCGTGACCAGATTAACTCTGATCATCGTACACGAGCCATGTTGGACGTAAGTAACGTTAATATTGTTGTTGAACTGATGCTTTAGATTTTAATTAAGAAGACTGACCATTCTTTCTTTCTACAGAGGTACATGGAAGTGAGTGGAAACATCAGAGATGCGTATGAGGACAAGGATGGGTGAGAGTCTGTTATTTTTCTTCCATCATCCTGTAACCTTTTGGCTAGCGCTGCATTAACCTTGTTCATTTTCCCCCACAAATTCTCCGTGCCAGTTTAAGAAAGGAAGAGCTGAGCGCCATATCCGGTCCGAACGAGTTTGCTGAATTCTATAACCGGTTGAAACAGATTAAGGAATTCCACAGGAAGCATCCGAATGAGGTGCTCTTGCAGCTTCAGTGAATTTTATTTTATTTTTTTATTTTTTCTTCTTCTTCCCTTTTATCAGAGAATTTTGCTCTCACACACACATTCTCTTCCACGCAGATCTGTGTGCCCATGTCAGTGGAGTTTGAGGAGCTGATGAAGGCTAGAGACAACCTCAGCGAGGAAGCACAGAGTAAGTCATGCCTTCTGTTATACAGCCACATCCTGTATACATCTGATTGGTCAGGAGGCGATTGATTTTATTTTAACAGCGGCTCTGACGGTAACTTTGGCTGTTATTCATGTCCCAGGTTTACGTTCATCTGCTTGTTCTAATGTGTTATCATTTCTATAGTGACGGCTCATTCACAGATGCTCCATATAACCTAAGATTAATAATAAACAGGTTGAAAAACATGTTGCTGTTATTAACAAAGTACATGTATATGTGATACGGTGAAGTGTTTTGGAAGACGTGTGTTTTTTTTTTTTTTTTTGTTTGTTTTTTAAACATTTTTGGAAGGAGTCTCGCATCAGTTGTGTCTGTGTGTGTTTTTTCTGTCATATTAATGTCGAGGTAGTTAGAAACTGGAAAGGGAATGACTAATGTACAGAAAGTGACAATGAACTTGTTTTACAGGCAACAATGTTAAGTGTAACTGTAAATGGATAAAAATTACAACCTGTGGTTCTTGAATGTAATCATTCCTGTGTATAGGAGAATTAAAATACTTGCTGTTATTGGAAATTAAGAGCAAGTGGGATAGAGACAGTGAGTCTAGTTCATGTAAAGCTGTTCTCTTTCTAATTTTTGTTAGCTTATGCAATAAGTGTTCATCTTTTTTTCTCTCTCTTTCATTCACCGTCTCCCTATCTTTTCTGTCTCTCTCTCATTTTTATTTTTGGGGTTTGTACAGATCTAGTAGAATTCACTGATGAGGAAGGATATGGCCGCTATCTAGACCTCCACGACTGCTACCTGAAGTACATCAATCTAAAAGGATCAGAGGTACGGCTGCAGTTCAGTTTCTCCATCACCTGTTTTCTGACTTATTTTACAAGATTTAAAAGAGGCTTTTTTTTTTTTGGTGGCTTAATATCATGCTCTGGTTGTAGAAACTGGAATACGTCTCCTATTTGTCATCCTTCGATCAGCTCTTCGATATCTCCAAAGACAGGAAGAACGCAGAGTATAAAAGGTGAGTCACGTTCGTCATCTGTTTTTCTGTAATGGCATATTGGGATCTATGAGAGTGTTTTTTAAAAAAAAAAAAAAGGGAGTAAGTTTCTGGTCCTTGATTACTGCACAATCAATAAACGTTTTTAATTTTAATAAAATAAATAACAAAAATCACAAAAAAAGAAAAAAAAAGGTATGAAGTAAATTAGATAAATAATGTGTGTAAACAAATAAATGAATCAATTTTTAATTCGTAAGTCAACACATCACTTTTTTTATTTTATTTATTTTTATTAAAAAAAAATTTTTTAAACCAATTATTGAAAATTACTCCACACCTTCTGTCCAATCAGATTTGAGAATTCAGCATGGCTGAGGTGTCGAAATTGTATTTAATTGATTTCAGGCAATGCTTTGAAGCAGAGTTTGTGATCATGTGCTGCTCTGTGCAGGTATCTGGAGATGCTGCTGGATTACCTGCAGGGTTACGCAGACCGAGTGAAGCCTCTGCTGGATCAGAACGAGCTGTACGGGAAAGTGCTGATGGACTTCGAGAAGAAGTGGGAGAACGGCACGTTTCCTGGCTGGCCGGTGAGTTTCACTTTAACTCCGTGAAACATGTCGTGCACTGCAGAATCCAACCTTTTCATGCGTATGGTGCATGCACAAATTTAAGGCTGTTTTTATATTTAGTAGCTTTCCTGTGAAGGAAAAACAACTTAAATTGTCTAATTGTTGATTTGTGTACGTGTGTGTGTGTGTGTGTGTGTGTGTAACAGAAAGAGGCTAGCAGTGCTCTAACCCATTCTGGAGCTCATCTGGACTTGTCTGCTTTCTCCTCCTGGGAGGTAAAAAGCTTACACTCACTCTCGCACTCGGCCATTTCTGTAACGTCCTTTATTTCATTTATTTCAGGTAGGGAGACATTTATAAAACTATCAGGATCCAGATGTGCAAAGCTGAGAAACAATAGCTCAGAAGACATGCAGCTATAATTATTAGGTGCTTTCACATGTGCGGTGTTTAGTTCATTAGTGCAGGTGAGAACACAGCACTCACACTCGGGCCAGACTAACCGAGCCGAGCTGAGAGACGTGGGCTCGGTCCGTTTTCACTCGAACTGTAGCACGTGTGCGTCATAAATCAATCCAACTGCACAAGATGAACCGAACATGGTGTATTCCCACATCTGTGCGTTTTTAAAAAAAAAATTTTTTAAACCCCTGCTGACGTGAGCTGCTAAACTCGCGTCATACGAATTCGTGGAGATGTGGACCAACAACGAAAACCAGAAAATTAACAGTGAATGTGGGCCGGGAAAATATTTTAAACTAGTCATTTACATCATTCAGTAATATGTAGAGCGTAGCACCGCGTTCTCAATGCTTGGGTGATTTTCATTTGTATGCACTTTTGCTTTTTTTTTCATGTTGCTGTTTCTGGCTAATAAGTGAAAGAGTGTTCTGAACATGTTTTTTCTTTTTTAACTATTTTTTTCTTACTGTTTGGTTACATTGCAGTGAGAAAACAAACCAAAAGTATCAAATTTTGATCTGATTTAATCCTGAATCTTGACCCAGGGGGTGAATACTTAAGCAACAGCTTTTTATTGTTTATTTACAGTGCGTGTTTTAATACTTTGGTGGCACCAAAAAAAATTTAATTTTGAAATATAACATTATGAAAATTAAATGATAATAGTCCCTTTGAATTCCAGGTTGTAACACTGCAAAATGTGGGAATGGTCAATGGGGGTGAATACTTATGCAAGGCATTATAGCAAATGATTTACTCAACCAGCAGGTGGAGACATGTGGACTACTTTATTAACAGAACATGTGGTTGATTTCAGGAGTTGGCATCACTGGGTCTGGACAGGTTAAAGTCCGCTCTCATGGCTCTGGGCTTAAAGTGCGGTGGGTAAGTGTCCGTGCGTCTTACCAGCATCCAATTTAATTCCGGTGATGTATACAAATTCCGTGTATTACTTATGTCTTCTCCATTTTTAGTACACTCGAGGAAAGAGCACAGAGACTGTTCAGCACTAAAGGGAAATCTCTAGAGTCACTGGATCCTTCTCTGTTTGCCAAAAACCCGAAAGCCAAAGGACCAAAGAAGTAGGTGTTTAAAATTTTTTTTTCAGAATCTACCTCTGTTTTAATTTAATACATAAGATACAACATTCACAACGATCATCTGTTCACAGGGACACAGAACGTAACAAGGAGATTGGTTTCCTGGAGGCCCAGATTTATGAATACGTGGAGGTTTTGGGGGTACGTGGTCCCTATTAATGCTTTATTCAACTTGGGTGATTCCTTGGATGAAGGATGGTTGGGCAATTGTCTTTCTGCTGTCATTATATGCTGTTGCTTCTGTATAACTTGGACAACATGCACTTTTGGATGTAGTCTAATGTAGATCACTGCTTGATCTTGCAGGAGCAGAGGCAGCTGACACATGAGAACGTCCAGAGGAAGCAGGCGAGGACAGGCGAGGAGCGCGAAGAGGACGACGAAGAGCAGCCCAGTGAGAGCGAGAGCGAAGACGAGGACAACGAGATCATTTACAACCCCAAAAACCTGCCTCTGGGCTGGGACGGCAAGGTAGGTGTAGAGCTGAGGAGCAAGGCGGAAGGAAGAACTTCTGACATGCTTGGTGGAAAATTCAGTAGCCTGGGCTCTCGGGACAAGCACGTTTTCATATCTAAGCTAGTCGTTTTTTAATCAGCTGAATGCCTTCATGTGTTTGACATGCCATTGCTAATCTGCTCGACTCTGCTTGGGTCGGCTGATTGTTGTGAATCTTGGCATTACAAACATGCTAATTTATCATTAGCGCAAAGCACAACATCAAAAATTTATCCAAGGAGGACTATAGCTGAAGTTGTGTTTTTGCCTGTAATTGATGTACTTTTTCATATTAATGGCACTATTACATTACATTACATTTGCTACTACATTTTGACCAGCAGCATGTTGCTAGGCTACCAATACATGGGACTGGACAAGCACACGGGAGCTTTTACATGACCTCTAGGCTAGCCAACGGATTTACTACATATGTATAAAGATGATTTGATTGAAATGAGCTGCTTGTGGATGAATAAACAAATGTAATAGTGCTTTATGTAATGTAGTAGTTACTGTACGTTGATTGTAGATATGTGTCTTTTTATACGTATGTTTTTTTTTTTTTGTTTGTTTTTTTTTTTATTTATTTATTTATTTTTTTTATCTTGTCTCTTTAGCCCATTCCGTACTGGCTATACAAGCTGCATGGCCTAAACATCAACTACAACTGTGAAATCTGTGGGAACTACACATACAGAGGACCCAAAGCCTTCCAAAGACACTTTGCAGTGAGTGCTTATTTCCTGTCTTATCTCACTGAAGTCGCTATTTTAATTTCAGATAAGCGAGTCCTTTTACAAATCAAGACTTCGGCTTCTTCGCTTTATTTCTACTGAATATATTGCAGAGCTGTTTTACTGCATGTTCAGATTGATTGATTTGGAATAACATTTTCGTTATTTTGGTCATGGTGATGCAGTAGTCTGTTCAGCTTTAGTGTTGTAAAGCAGCTTCGTACTTTAGTTAATAGAACTTTGTGTTATTTCTTCAAGTTTAGCTTCATTAATAAATCTTAAAACCCCTAATGACCAATCTGAAGTGAGAACTGTGCCACGTACGATACATATTAAATTGTTAATTTATGCCTAATAATGTAAATTTATTAAAAAAAATAAATAAATTCTATTCTGTCTCTGGCAGGAGTGGAGACATGCACATGGCATGCGCTGCTTGGGCATCCCGAACACCGCCCACTTTGCCAACGTCACCCAGATCGAGGACGCAGTGTCCCGTGAGTCCAATTACTGATCATTTCTAACCATTTCTTTTAAGGATGGATACTACAGTAGTGTGTAACAGGAAAATACCCTTAATAAATAGGCTGTGTTTAGATGAATATATGTGTGAGTGGTGACCTGGGAAACCCCTTTACATGGTGAAATATTGCTGTTTAGCTATGTATAGCTCTGAAAGCTTCAGATCTGCTGGATGCTAGTAGTTAATTTGAAAGTAACCATGACTTGTATGCTTAATGAAATACTAGAAACAGCATGTAAAGGAGATTCCTGTTTTTCCTTTAAATAGTCTGGTCTAAACTGAAGTCACAGAAGGCATTAGAGAGGTGGCAGCCGGACACAGAGGTGAGTCACAAAAGGCACTCATGCCTACTACAAGCACAATCCCACCCTCAACCCCCACCCCCTTTTTACCCTCATCGTCCTTTTCATCTTCCTTTCTGCGCTCTCTTTCAGGAGGAGTATGAGGACTCCAGTGGAAACGTGGTCAACAAGAAGACGTATGAGGATCTGAAGAGGCAGGGGCTGCTTTAGATCGCCAAATAAAGGCACCATTTTAGAAAGACCTGCACCGTAGGACACAAGCTTGAGGACCCCTTATGATTACATTTTTTTTTTTTTTTTTTAATCTTCGAAAACTTTCGACTATTTGTGTGAATCTTTTGAAAATACGTTCGTATGTTTTTTATTATTATTAGAATATTCTCCATTGTGTATTCTGTAAAAAAAAATTAGACAAATATTCATTTCATTATTGAATAAATCTGAGAACATCTGTGCATCGTTTTTGTCAAACATGGATAAGTATATACACATACTCATCTCATCAGTCGGGGTATGGACTCCTCTTATTACATATTCGGGTATTTACTGTGTTTTAAATGTAGGTGTTTTTGTCTTATTGCTTTGAGACCATGTAATGGGCTTCATATATTATTATAAAGTCATGAATTTGCTATAATTCATTATCTAGATACCAAAACATACTATTCAATAGTTTTACTATTCATTAAATAACTAACAGGCCATATACAACATTGAATAAGGAATGCAATGGGGGCAATAACAATATTTTGTTATTGTTATTTGGTATTATATTGCACAACAATGTGTCAATCTTCAATTTATTAATGAATGATATGACTTTTAACAGTTTAGAGTTGCAATTATTATTGTGAAACATCTGCAAGACAAGTTACTGTCACTAGCACGGTCATATAAACAGTTATTCCCTCACCAGGCTCTCTTTTTCTTAAGACAAAAACATTGCAATTTGTCCAAGAAACCAGAAAGTGCAAAGTCTTCTGTCCTGAAACGCTGACACTGGAGACTCCTTCCATAAACGTTAAAATGTCTTCTTACAGATCGCTGTACAGCTAGCACTGGTTTTATTCTTTTCTACAGTGATGCATATGAACCCCATCTGCTATATGTCTACTCTACTCTCATACTATAAAAACCTGAAAGAAGTAACAGATCATCCTTACGGCATCGCTCAAGTTGCTCTAACGTGGGACAAATCGTGAACTGGTCAAAGTTAAACTTAGCAGCCATATCTTAAATCTAAAACACTCTCTCCCCCACCATAAAGACAAAAGCAGCCAAACGCGCTGAAAGAACAAAGAGAGAATGAGTCCCCAATTCTGTTACAACCCAGTCTAGGTCGGGCCACAACATACAGAGACAATTAGAGACGGTGAGACCAAGAGCACGCATGCGTTGTATTTTAATTATAGTTTTTATCCTTTTTTTCCCCAAGTGGTTAAAATCTTCAGAAGTTGGCAAGGCCAAAACAATAAACAAAACTCCCTCTACCTGTTAACCAATAAACTAAATACAGCACCTTTCCTCACTCCCTATATAGCCTGAAACCAGGAGAAAACTAATAAACATAAATGGCACAGACTTCCTACTAACTGTGTTATTTCCATCCATCCATTATCTATACCGCTTTATCCATCTGGGTCGCGGGGAAGCTGGAGCCAATCCCCGCATCTTCGGATGACAGGCGGGGTACACCCTGGGAGCACATGGCCAACAGGGCCAACACAGACAAACAACCACACACGCTCTCATTCACACCTATGGGCAATTTAGAGTAGCCAGTTGACCTA
>JAQQZX010000021.1:7933624-7952219 GCA_030068355.1 Notoglanidium maculatum
TTAGAGTAGCCAGTTGACCTAATCTGCATGTCTTTGGACTGTGGGAGGAAACCGGAGCACCCGGAGGAAACCCACACTTGCACGGGGAGAACATGCAAACTCCACACAGAAGGGCACCCTGGGATCGAACCCAGGACCTTCTTGCTGTGAGGTGACAGTGCTAACCACCGCACCACCGTGCCGCCCTATGTGTTATTTACAAGTGAGATATACAAGCTATAAACAAAGGACCAAGACCAAATCTATTGGCCAAAGCACAAGCAAAGTCAAAAATGGGCAGAGCATCATTCACAAAGAGTCAAGCATGTATAATACTGACAGCACAGACAAAGCAAAGGCACAGGTCTGTTGATTGGTAGGCTGACGAGGTTTAAATACTTTTCCAATGACACAGGCAACCAACCCTAACGCAGGAGGCGGGAGCAAGGTGGGTAAGGAGCAGTGATCGTCCAGTGGGAAGGGAGGCAGGACACGTAGCAGTGGGCTGGGCCTGAATGAGAAAGAGACCACAGCACCAGGACAGACACACAAGCGGCACAGAGAATAGACAATAATACACAGATGGTCGTAGCATTGACCATGGAATTAAACTATTTAGAAACCTAAACCTGATACTTTGAATTAATCTAATTTTACAAAGATTTGAATCAATATGGTTCATGATGTAACTCATAGCCAGGAACCAAAATATCAAATGCTATCACAATAAAATCATGTGCAAGCAGTGATGAGGGGGCCAAGCAGTGCATAGTTGGCATGGACACCTCATGTCATTTTGTCAAAGGCATGGCTGTATGCATTCACAGCAAGTTTTCATGTCAATTGGCCAAAGACTGGCCAAGACATGATCTCACGTCCTGTTTGGCGGCTTACGGATACAATCTCAGAACTGGAAATGGCATCATGTTCTGAGCTCAGGATCACACAAAGCCTGACTTGAACAAACAATTATGATTTTAAACCAAAGATATGAAGAGGAATGACTAAAAACATGTTTTTCCTTATTATAGCGCCCCTGAGTGGTTGTTGCTGGACTCCTTTTGGGCGGGGTCTCGAATCAGTCCACCAAGTTTGTTGTAGATACATAAAAGTGTTGCTGAGATATGGGCTCACTTCCTGTTTGGCAGCATTGGCACCTAGTTGGCAAGGTTTTGTATTGAAAATGTGAACTCAAATTAGGTTTTAGGAAATGGAAAGCAAATTGTACCTTATGCTTCTCTTCCGAGGATGTTTCAAACAAAAACAAACTGGGTAACAACATGGGGTCAATTTGCAAAAATTGTTGACTGGCTCCAACAGATTTAGTAAAGTAACAAGATCAGGCTGCGCAGCATGAGGTAGAAAAATCCATCATCTGTCAGTTGGCCCTGAGGTGAGCTCAGATTTTACATAAATAAATAAATGCAGCTCAAATCTTGCGAATATAGCAAGATGTTTGCAAGATTATTTTTGTCCTTCAGTTCAAAGCTCAAAGAATTTGTTTACAGTTTGGATCTGGGCCTGAAGCAATGCTTTTCATAAACACTGACCTATTTTTATCTATGGTATGTGTCATAACTGAACCCAAATCATGCACTGAGAGCTTCTGTACCAGATTAACAGTGTCACTTACTTCAGTTACTAGTTTGTAGCTTCTTGCCATTCGTTACTATATTCAAGCATTATTCACACAAAAACAAACAAACCAAAAAAACCTGTATGTATAAAATACTTGATACAAATCTGAAAAGATTAACCAGAGTATGGCTCCTGGCGATGTTTCTGATTGCTGTGATTTGTTTACCACTTAAACAGGGATATCAAACATACAGCACGCAACCCTTCCGGCCCACCAAATTAATTATCAACCCATGCTCTAAATTAAAATCGACTTTTGGACTATAATTGAATAGTATGATTGAAAAAAAAGCTAGTCTGTATTATTCCACTAGGGGGCAACATAGAGCAATAAATTCAGTGTCGTAAACTCTAACAAAATGTGCTTAACAATATCTAATTCATCATTAGCACGCTGAATATTTCCATCCATCCATTACCTATGACGCTTTATCCGTCTGGGTCGCGGGGAAGCTGGAGCCAATCTCAGCATCTTCGGGCGAGAGGCGGGGTACACCCTGGGCAGGTCGCCAGTCCACCACAGACGCTGAATATTTGACTCTGTCACAACTAATTTAGGGGTTTCACAGCAACTGGAGTGAATATTTCTGCAATCTTGTACATTTTTCAGTGACATAAAACCATTATTTGGATTTTTTTTTGTATTATAAATTGCATAAACTACCTGTTGATGTGTTTCATTGGTGCCCTGAGAATGTACTTTTCAGGTAATTAACACGTGTAAGAGGAGTTGTTCATGCATTAATGATCTTAAACTGACTTGACATTAGACTAAGTGTAATGTGGCCCATTACTTAGCGAGTGCTGATGATATAAAGCTATTTAGCGTAGCCAATCCACCTACTAAGAGGTGGGAGGAAACTGGAGAACCCTAAGGAAACTGTGGAAAACTTACAAGAGAGCCTGAAGCTGAAATACTAAGTGCGCTAAGTGTTTAATGATTTATGACTGTGTGTTAAGTTTCTGACTGAAACTGCCAACTCCTCAGCACACACATACACACACACACACACACACACACAGAGGAGACAGCTTGGTTTATAGTGCTGCGTCTTGGTTATGCAATAAAGTGGATGAGCTTTCAGCACTCCTTTGTGCATTGCCTCGCTGTGCTGAAACTGCTGACAGCAGCTGCAATCTTTCACACAGCCGTGCCAGCTCAGGCAGAATATATTGGTACACAGCATGATGAATATCTTCAGCATAATGGATAAATTCAATCATATTCTCACTAAATCTAGGAATCGCACTATGCACCATGTCAGTAAAACCAGTATATCTTTTTACTAGTTCTAAAATAACATTAAGCTAGGATGAGATTTTGACAATTAAGCTAAGGGTTGGTTTTAATTCTTTATTTAGGAAACAGTTGAGTCACTATAAGCACACTGAGGTTACAAGGAAAGATGAGCTCACACTCTACCAGCAGAGTAAAACACATTTTCAATCAGATTTCCTAATAAAAGTTTGAGACAGCCTATAAAATAAGAAGGGTGCCTAATGTTAGCCCTAGGAGATCTCATAAATATTCAGACGGAGGTCAGAGGGAACAATAAACCTTGTTCATCAAACCATGCTGAATATAAAACTAAATATCGGATTTGTGCTAAACATGACAAAAATCGAATCCTTCGTCGTGCTTGTTCCATTCACAATAGCCACTGCTCTTTCTCCTTACTAAATTGTTCAGCCCACTTTTTGGTGAGCTCCAGGTAAAGATCAGGCTCATGGGGCTTGTAGTCCAAATACAGACGAGTCGCAGTCTTCTTGGGTACGGCTCTCTCGATCTGCGTCCCTTCGTGCCACTCGTTAAATGAAGTGATCGTAATGATATCCGGCCTCACCGACAGCGCTGCCTGCAACGAGGTCTCATAATAGCGTCCGTTGACTCGGTTCCGCGTGTTGTGGTTGTTCCACGGACGAACAGCCGTGTCTACGTAACCCGGCCCAGCGCTGGGCATGAATAGCAGGTTGTTTCCATCGCAGAAATCTTTGATGGTCTTCCAGTTCTGATGAGAGGAGCCATAAGAAAAGCCATTGGATGCAAAGTAGGTGTACATGCCGTCGAAGCCGCCTGCCAGGATGTCGTTCTTGTGACGTTCTTCGACAACAAGGCCGATGAAGATCCCATCGTAAGATGTTCCTCGCAGGCTGTGGGAGCCTCGCTTGGTAAGTAACTCAGCCCAGGATTCAGATGGGATCAGGTACGAGTCATAGACATAGAACAAGGGGAGGACACGCCCTGCGCTGGACTTGAATCTGTAGAAAGCATGATGATTTCCATACCTGTGTGAAAAAACCCAATATGTACCTTTATTGATATTATTTTCAAATTTACTCTCACGGTATACACACTTGTACAGTTCAGTGAAATCGGTTTGTTTTACTCAAGAAGCTAATCATGACCTTGAAGAGTGAAGGACTTGCGAATTAATCTTTATAAATAATGTGATCATTAACGGTGTCCTAGATTTATTTTGTAATGAGATCATGAGCTGTTTTTTTTTTAGTTTACTTTGGTTTCTAAGAGTTTCCTATATTAAACACAATGCTAATGTAGGACTACCTGCTGCTAGTGGTGCAGTGGGATTTAGCCCTTGCTTCATCTCTACTTAAAGCGAGTGATGCGGCAGAGCTTTAGCCTTTTAGTCTGTGCAGATCTCTTACCTCATCACCTGTGCACTCTGCTCAAACAGATCAGCTTCCAAAGCTTCAACTTTCATGCTAATACCACCATCAACGCCACCACGCTCGTCATCTCATGCATCATTAACTAGCTGAGCCGAGCCTCAAATGTGACTCACTGCCATGGAACGTCTTACTGATTCTACTGTTTGCTGATTGAATAGAGCTGGAAAATAGCGAGTGAGGGAAGAAACTTTGGCGTTCAGGGGTTAACAGTTTTTTATTCTCCTATTAAACTGTACTGTATCTATGCTAGTAGTTCTTCACCTTTGAATATCATAAATAATGAAAATACAGCATCAATCAAAAAATTTGCATCAAAATCACTAAACAAATCACAGTTATTTCAAAATAAGATTTTTTAAATTGTGTTTCAGGATGGAGTTGTCCTTTAAATGTAGACTAGTTGCTGATACTTATTACCCTCAGTCTGTGTTCAGATTTCTTTTATGGCAGATGGTGCACAGAGGGGTGCCCAGAGAGGCTGTAATATCTGATGTCTAAGAATCCAACACTCAGATTACACCAACTCAATTTCTTCTGGTAAAATGACTAGATGACTAATTTTCTGCCACTCTGTGTGTGACCTTCATCAGAAAAAGCTGGAATCATCTGACGCAGGCAAGGCTGCTAATGGCACTAGTAATTAATCACTTAAAAAATAGCAGTATCCTCTTTTCAAAGGTGTTTTTTTAATGATAAGAATGAAATATCAAAGACACGTTCCCTCTTGTTTTAAATTTTAATGACTGATGAACTGCAAAAATATTATATGAACAAACAATATTGCTCCTCAGCTGAAAGGTTATAAGGCATTATTATTATTATTATTATTATTATGACCTTAGACAAGCCTGTGTTTTAGTTTGGATTTGACCTACTTGTCAATGATGTATTTGATGTTGTCATGCACGCTGAGGTCTGTCCGTTCTCGGTAAGGCTGGATGTGAAACGCCACCTAGAAACACAACACAGGTTGATCCTTGCATTGGCAAGAAATCCTTGCATTGGCAAACAACATGCAATACAAAATCCCTCCAAGCAGCAGATTCTGCAGGTTTCTGCAGCTTGAAAAATGAGCCCCAAACACTGCTAGCTATATTCCTGGACTGAGGTCGAGCCAATCGCCCTTGCTAAAATGAATGTGAACAAAGGCATAGTTGGAGGTGAGACCTTGAAAATCAGAACAAAATGTGATCCAAACAGCACTGTGTGAAAGCAATGCCACAGAGAAACGGGAAAACAAACACAGATTTTGATGAATATAAATGTTTTTTATTATATGTGTATTTGTAAATTTTAATACATTTCATTTTCATGGAAAAGAAACCATTGAGGTTCATGTAACTGAATCAATTTTCTGAATGTGTGATTGCAAGGAAGTCCCTTTCCACATGTAAAGAAGCAAGAGGAAGAAAAAACACCTTTATTGTCACATAGAGTAGTAGCTTATATTTGCTCCATGTAAGGTCATTGGGAATGATGGTGATCAGTGATTGGTCATCGGGAACGATGGTGATCAGTGACTGGTCATCGGGAACGATGGTGATCAGTGATTGGTCATCGGGAACGATGGTGATCATTGACTGGTCATCAGAAACGATGGTGATCAGTGATTGGTCATTAGGAATGATGGTGATCAGTGATTGGTCATTGGGAATGATGGTGTTCAGTGACTGGTCATCAGAAACGATGGTGATCAGTGATTGGTCATCGGGAACGATGGTGATCAGTGACCGGTCATCGGGAACGATGGTGATCAGTGACTGGTCATCGGGAACGATGGTGATCAGTGACTGGTCATCGGGAACGATGGTGATCAGTGACTGGTCATCGGGAATGATGGTGATCAGTGATTGTCATTGTCAAAACACCCACTGATGGTGAGTGGAGCAAACCTGCTCTCTCAACAAGTATACCAGCAGCTATGATGTGAGCTGGAGAGTCATATTGAGTTCAGGACAGTCACTAAAAAGTTGCTAGCTTTGTCACAAGGCTCTTTATTTAATTAATGTTGCAAAAGAGGTTTAAAAAAATATCACCAAATCTAGTGAAAAATTCTCTACGATGTCAACATTGATCAGTGCATTACTATGCAACACACATCATTGTATACTTCCAGTCATGTTTATTTTGGAGTCCTTGCAAAGCCATAAGAATGGTACATTTGATCACAATTTGGGTCCAATATTAAATTACTAGCGGGTATACAAAGTGGTCTTTTTTGTGGTGTGTGCCTTTGTCTTTACATTACAGTGGTTATTTACGGAGGCTGCTCAATTATTGAACTGACCTTAAAGAGTTTCTTAGAGAGAATGAGCTGCAGCTGCATTAGCGTATTGTCTAGGGGCACTGACTAATAACTGTACACCATCAGCTCTTGTTCTGAGGAATGGGCCAGAAAAAAAACCTCAGTTCAATGTTCAGTATGGTTAAAAAGCACTAGATGCTGACTTTTGATAACAGTAAGAAGACTTGGTGAAGCTGATCTTTCTCTGTAGAATGCTATGTATTATATTTTGTGACGTTGGATTTTGTGTGCTTACAGCGTTTCGCCAACTAATTAGCTTTAACAACTCTTGTGTACCTTGTTAATGTTTCACACGGTATGTGCACATTTACGAATGAGAAACTTAATTGGTGCTTTAGAACAAAGTATATCATCACTTTATGGATGTTCATAAATACAAGAGGAGCTTGTAATGGGATTGTATTTGTTAGTTACACTGGAGCGGTACCCAGGACTGATTGAGGAAAGGCACCATCAATGCCGATTGCCTTTAAAGACTGACAAATTCTCTCCTAACTGTGAACTGATTGCGCAATTCTATATGCCCACTTACATAAAATGCTTACATAACAGGATTATAGAGGCATCCCTCTCCTTACCGTCCTTATTTATGTTGGTTTATACCACAGTACTGTTGAATAACCAAATCTGAGTGGTCAGAACGTGTGCAGAAGGTGGTAATTCTGTGTACCCCCATGGCTTGGACAGTGTTTCCTGTAACTGGCAAATAAAGATTTGGTTTTATAATAAAACACGTAGAGACATGGTGCTGTTGGGAAAATAATCAACTTACATTGCGTCGCGTTGAACATTATTACATCGTCTTGTAGTCACTGATTTATTTCCTAAAACAACACACCCAGTTGTTGTCTTCCTTCCTTAATTCATGTATGTTTTATTTAATAGTGTTTCTTTAGTTTTGCTGCTTCTTTCTATTTTGGTAGGTGTTTTTTTTAACCTTTATAGGAGCTTCAGTGCAGTTTTAAAGGTCATCTAAATCACTTTCTGAGGACCACAAAGCCACTAGAAGCTACGAACTGAGAGTTATAGCCATGCACAAATCCTGACACACATATTTGAGTATTATAAGTCTGTATTAGCACTGACATTCTCTAATGGGAAAGACTGAAACAGGAAAAAACAAATCAGGGATCCCTTTAAGTATAGTGAAAAAGGGGACACCCACTGATTTTCCACTGTGTCATTGCTGAAATGTCCTTGCAAACTGTTTCCATGGCAATAATGTTTTTCCACGTCCTTGCTGTTGCTTGTAGTCGTAAAGGATGAAATGCAGTTCAATCTGGCTTGCCTTCAGGTCTGTGAATGCCACAGCAAAGAGGGGAATAATACCAAAATGCCACACTGACTGGACCTCTGTGGTCAGAATCTATTTCTGTCTGACTCTCTGGACTTTTCCTGTCTTTCCATGTTGCTAACTGCTTCTTTCTCCATGGGTGTGATGCAGAACACTTATTTCATGATGCACGACAGAAGGCCATGCTCTTTGAAAGCATTTTGCTTTGGCACACATTTGCCAAATTAACGATTTCAGTTCATCCTGTGTGTCTGTTGAATCATCTTTCAGCTCGGAAGGGATAAGCTCTTTCATCACTCTGCTTTCAATACACTGTCTTATGACTGTATCATCTTTGCAATGGCTATTCTCAACACATTTCAGTTTACAACCCATGCTAATTCAATGACCATATAGTACTGTAAAACAATTTGTGATTAATAAACTGCTTTGAAATGAGAATGGGACTTGGGAACGAGAAGTTTTAATAATGGCTCCTTTAGAAAATCATCTGTTCACATACAGGATTATTCTACACACATCTTATAATAACTGGTTTGTTAAACTAAAATAGCTTTTTCCGATTTAAACCAGTTAATTTTGATATAGTTTTACTCTCTAGTCAAAATGAGCTGAGCATGCATGTTCATTTCTACACAAGGTAATAGCTTTTACAGATTCACATAACAGAAAACAGTCAGTTATTTTCTGCTTTTTTTTCTTTATCAGCTTAACTATTTATTAGTTAACACACACAATAATGTGTTAATCATAAATACCACAAACTCTTATCATGAATATAATATAAACTATGCTTCCTACAGTAAATATGGACATGCAGTAATGCAAAATGTTCTTCTCTACTTAAAGTGCCCCTTTAAAAAGGTAAAAATAAAAATAGAAGTGTTGTCGCTCACCAGTTACCTTGAGACTGTGCCTATGGGCAGCGTCCATTACGGAAGGCACCAGATCCTCAGTGGGTTCTCCATGTTCATCTGCCACTCCGGGAGGGTACCAAGAGAGAACGACTACACCTAGAAAAATGGAGATGCATAGTTCTGTCTTTGTATCTATGCTGTTTATTTAATATCTGAATTATTTAATAATGTCATAATTCTTTACTAACTTCTTGTATTTGTTTTCAGACACAGTAAAAATAAAACCTCTGCATATGGAGTCTCACAATTCTGCTTTTACACCCAATACAGTGTTTGCTGATTTGATAGCTCATTTATACATTGCACCTTAAAGCCGAAATCACCATTCATCCATTATCTATACTTCTACCTATACTTATCTGTCAAGGTCGTGAGGAAGCTGGATTCATCCCAGTTGGCTTCAGGCGAGAGACAGGGTACACCTTGGGCAGGTCACCAGTGTATCACAGGGTTAACGCAGAGACAAACTAACATTCACACTCACATTCACACCTATGGGCAATTTAGAGTAGCCAGTTGATCTAATCTGCATATCTTTGGGATGTAGGAGGAAACCGGAGTACCTGGAAGAAACCTATGCAGGCACAGGGAGAACACACAAACTCCACACAGAAAGGCCCCAGATGGCAGACAGGTTAGTACCACCATGCCATCCAAATTACCATAACCATTAACAAATTATATACCATGAAAATGTCTAATAAGGAACATAATTGGCTGAAAGTCAGTGATTCATCTTGAGTAATGGCTTTATCCTAGTCGTGTTCATGGTGGATCTGGAGCCAATCCCAGGAACACTGGGTGTGAGGTGGATGGAATGCCAGTCTGTCGCAGATGCACACATTCACAATAGAGGCAATTTTAGAATAGTCAATCCACCTACTTATGGTGTGGGAAAAACCAGAGAACCCAAAATAAACCCACACAGAAATGGGGAGAAACTCCACACAGACAGTAACCAAGCTCGGGATTGAACTAGAGTCCCTGGAGCTGTGAGGCAACACCACCATGCCATGCATCATTGACTGAACCCCCACCCCAAAAAAAACAAAAACATGAAACCTGCTTACCTGCAGCAGCCGCCTCGATTTGCGCCATGTGTGACTCCAGTACGTTGGGATCCCTTGAGCTGTAGGGTCCAAGCTCAGGATAGAAACCTGAGGCAATGTCCTCTGGTGGATTGTGTCTTCCTTTGGGGTGACTGGCAGCTATTTTGGGGTCCCAATGAGGAACGAGGACATGGTCCCAATGGATGTAACCATGGTCCACAGGGGGTGCGCCATACCACAAATAATAGAAGATGTGAACGTCATAGAAAATGCTGTGCTCGTGGCCGGCTTTGGACAACACGACCTTGGTATCGCTTATGTCCACATGGTTGGGTGCAGGTCGCCGATCCAGCTTCCCACCCACGAAGGGTGCCAGCTCCATCCCTGGCGCAAGATCTGAGAACCCGTCAGTGGGCTTGAGGGTCCGTAAACCCATCATGGTGCCAAAGATGAAAAGCGCGAAGAGGAAGAGGGCCACGCAGAACTTCCTGCGCAAACGAGTCATTGCTGCTGTCTATGGTGCTGAAAGACGCAGACTTTTAATAGACAATAATAATAATAATAATAATAATAATAATAATAATAATAATAAAGCGTATTCAGTTCAAGCTAACAAGTTTGATTTCTTTCATTTGGCGTGTATTACTCTCCACGCATTACAAAGGTTTTTTTTTTTTTTTACAGAGATACAAAACTTCGTTTCACTTGCGCTTAAAAAAGAACAAACCAAACCATTCGTACACAGGGTACGAATTATTTCGTACCCTATGTGGTATGCTTATAAAGAGTCTGGATCCATGGACATGTCTGCTGCGTAAATGGGCTTCATGGAATCTATGGAAAAGAAAGTGCAGCAGATCTTTATCTCATTTTAGTTAAATCCATCTCATCTTCAAAATGCCATTTCAGGCTCGTCTTTTTCATCCTCCACAAGAAGAAAGGCAGGATTTTTCTCACTCCTGGCAGGCTGGTTTTCGTTTCCATCCCACGACTGATCATTCCTTTGATGCTCCATCATTTCCCCCTCATCCGATTAAAAGCTGCTACAAATGTTCTTCTTGCCTTCTGTTTTGATGCCAAATGTATGGAATCGATCTGCTCCATAAAGACTTCCGGTCGACTGGTCGATGAAGAGGATGGCAGGATTTTCTGAAGGTTTTTTTTTTGCACGTCTAAAGGACCTCAAGGTGAATCCCAAACGGCTCCATTTCCCCTATGTGAGTGCACTTTTCTATATGGTACTAAATAAAGGATGTAGTGCACTTTATGTCCAACAGGAGGCCATTTGAGATTCCACCATGTTCTTGTTGCTGAAAAGAGGAGCCGCGTCACTGCTCCCTCATTGGATGATTCTTCTCTTGAAGGGGCGGGGCTTGAACACAATCACTTAGAAATGGAAACATTCTTGCGCTTTATGTTAATTTGAAATAAATTACTAATGATCAAATCGTGGTAATGGTTATATAATTCTCTAACATGGACTGTTAATTCTGTCAACAAATTATGAAACTAAATATAATAGAGTATATACAGTACATCAGTATATATATATATTAGACTTGCTTACACAACTCACAACTACAAAAATTATTAAAATAGAAATGTACACACCATGAAAAACATGAATTCCAAGAAATAACATTAACATTTAGATACTGAGAGTCTCTAAACTTAATATTAGAGAATGCAGAGTGCTCGGAAATTATGTTTTTAAGGTTTATTTGAATCAGAAGCCATCTTTACATTTACAACCAACCACCTTTCTTTTCCTTACTAATCACATGTCTCCATATTAAATACTGTAATTGTTTTCTTCTTACGTCATAATTCATTTTCACTACAAAAGTCAGGTTTCATGGGATAGGGGTGTGTGTAACCCATATCTCTGATTATATATGCAGATATTTGTATTTAAATGTTTCATAATGAATTTCTTTATCATGGTCCCCTACGTGTCAAATAAGGACTGATTGGATATTATTTTTTAAGACATTGATGAGTAAAGTTAATAAAGGGCAGTTGACAATGATATTAAGCACTGATTCGAATCCAATCCTGAATTTTGGAAAGATGCAGAATGCATTAAGATTTAGATAGCACGTAGAGGGGAAGGGAGGTGATCTAAGTGACTAGAGATTAAATAATGAAGTATTATGACTATTGCTTGCATTCATATTATTGAAACTGAGGACAGTTTGTTTATAGACATGAATCTACAAACTATAATTCTATGTAACTTTACAACGCATTTCACATGTATGAAAAAATTCTGCTCACACCGAAAATAGAGGTTGTCTAAGATGATGTCCTTCACGGTGAAAATTAAATTCATATGAAAAATTTCTGTTACCAAATATAGTAATACAAATAACTCTCTTTACTATGGTGTTAATGGAATACGTGGTCATGTGACCAGCTTTGTAGGTTGCTGATACCTGATAGTCATTAGATCATGTGAAGGCATTTAGTGAGAACAGAGGTAACCTGATTTATGATCTGTGATTTTTTCCCCTCCACTTGGATGCACTCACCCTCCCATACACTGTTTCTCATTTCATAAGTTGCAATCACACTCTCCGGTTTACTCCTTGAATATGCCTGTCTGATCTTCTTCATAGCTTTGCAACCTCTTTCACCAGTACCATTTATTAGATATTGAGTCATTAGTTAAATCTGGCGAGTGTGTTTAAGGACGTGTTTTGTCTGGCCATTACAATGGCACAAGGGTAACCATTGTATAACATTTTGGAGCTCTTGTTCAACTCAGTGAATAAAATTAAAAAGGCTGAAAATGTTAGAATAAGAAATAAATCCTAAAGGTGGAAATGTTGCTGTGATGTGAGTTTGTCCTACCACTAGGAGGCAGTAAGATTCAATAAAGATGAACTCCTCTCCTATGGTTGTATTTTTTTTTTTTGTTAAAGCTGGAAATCTTAAAATTTCATCTATTTTAAAAATTATTGTAGCAAATTACCATTTCTGATTTCCTTCTGATTCTGTTATCTATAGTGACATCAAAGTCTGATCACTAAAAAGCTTGTAAAGGAATCTAATCATCATTGTATGAGGTTTGCTAAATACAAATAGATTAAATGAAGGCTTGTTGGAAAGATAGGTCTTTTTGTTTTGAAGACAGTCAGTGATTCAAATGTTTGGAAAGCCTGTAGTTCAGCCACTGGAGCAATGCCCTTTACCCTCGACTGCTCAGTTGTATCCTGTCTCGCTTGGCATAAAAGTGTCAGCCAAATGAGGTAAGTGGAAAGTTCATTCCACCACCTGGGTGCAGAGAAGAGTCATGACTCATTGTACCTTGAGCCTTATACCTTTAATTATTGACATCTAATTGACATTTCCTCTTCTTGGAAATTGTGAGCCTAGATAACATTATATACTGAAACTATATCATAGATATTGGACAGTCCGGTTGTAAAGAACTGCGATGAGATATTCAGATGATGCTGAACTGACAGGTAGAGCTATCCAAGGTGCTGAACATGTATACTATTTTTACATTTATTATCTTCAGCTGTCTCTTCCACTGAATTTTGTGTCTTTTTCTTTATTCCTCCCTCTGCCATTACGGAGCAATTAGGATCAGTTTTATTAGCCAAGCAGGAATCACTTACAAGGGATTTGACTCAGCAGTTGCTTACACTGCGACAAGAAAGAATTAAGTAGTATCAAAGAAAAGTTCAATAAATAAATAAAGAATGGAATATGAATAGAATAGAATCCCCTGTGAACATTGACAGTTTAATAGAATTTATATTACGATATCCCATCAGACAGTTGTGTCATAAATCTTGCTGTGTTTAAGCATGATGCTGAGCCTTGATGGACAGGAAACTGAAGTCAGATTATAACTGAGCTTAAACGTTTCACACCAGCATTTAAATTATTGATTATGTACTGGTTCCTTGGGGACTTTGGGAGAGCACTGAACTGACATCTTTCCTTTTGGGATGCTTGCCTGATGTTCAGTCTGTTGTGACTGTTGTTCACACACACACATAAACATGTAGAAACCTATACATATACATTTACATTTACATTTACAGCATTTGGCAGACTCCCTTATCCAGAGCGACTTACATAAGTGTTTTGAAGTCTCTATCAGTAAATACATTCTGACCTGGGCTAAGAATACCATCATGCTAAAAACTCTGTTGGCAGAGTTACAGAAATACAGAAAGGTTTTTTTTCTCTCGAAAGAGGTAGGTCTATAGTCGTCATATAAACCTAATGCATGCACACATAATGTGCTACATAGAATACAAAGAATATGTGTGTGGGGGGATATTAAAGATATGTATTCCTTAATCCTTTTTTAATCCTCACAAGGATAGTAAGACATATATGTATATATATATATATATATATATATGTGTGTGTGTGTGTGTGTGTGTGTGTGTGTGTGCAGGAGCTTCCACGTGCCAGATCATTGTCCTCAGGCACCTCTGACTGACTCAGGTCACATCGAGACTTCCTTCCTGGTTGCCATTGGGGGTGAGAGCAATTCGTCTCCATGGAGATCTCCATAGTGATTCTACAATTGACTCATTTGAATGAGGCCTACCAAATGCAACCAGCTGCCTGGTATAATCACTGCATGGAATATAGAAATAAAGCTGAATTTACTGCAGGAATCTGGTATTGAACCTGACCTTCACCAGTTTCTTTGTTTTTTATGCTTGGTACCATTGCATTTTACCAGCATACAGTTTCAAATACTTCTCATCACTTACAGTGGGGAAGTGGGAACTTAACAGATAATTATCTGCGAAACGGACTGGACAGTGTGAATTCAGATCCTGAGAGTGGCATTGTTAAGCCTTTGAGCGTCATAGTTAATATATTACAATGCCGAAAGTAATATACAATACATCAATTGCTAATTTCTACTCTCTTTTATGTCATACTTCCATAAACTGCTCAGGCTCTAGTTTACTTTCACTGGGTTAAATGTTTTGGTTTAGCCATAATAACATGTTTATATATGAATTATGGTTACATGATCCTATGCTGTAAATACAATAGTTCATAATAAGGTTTAACATGCTTGTAGTATGTTGTTAATGAATAAGCTAATGATGCAACATCTTATAATTGAACTGACATAAATTATTTATTTATAGACACCTAAGGACCTTGTAGCCTAACCCATTTAGCTATTATTGCAGTGTTATAAGCAGTCTAAAGGTAAAAAAAAATCTTCATAAATACTTATATTTATATTATATGTTTCTGCATATACTCTGATATTTATATTATAGCTACTGTATGTCATATGCATGTTACATGTCTCTCAACAAGACGTTACAGGATCTTAAGAGAGTTAAACAGCATGGATATTTATGTTTATGGGTCAATCTTAACTGCTTTGAGATCAGTTCAGAACCGGTCATCACTTCTGATTGGTTAGCCTTGGAAAGCAAGTTAAATTTGATAACTGGCGATATGATGGATATGAGATAAAAAAACAACAAAACCTCTGAGGTCCTGACTTTGGTGTCCATACAACTGGTTACAACCAAGAGTCTAACCCTCAACTGCTTAGCAATATTATTTGATTGGAGGAGAGAAAAGAGTCTACCAAATCAATAAGTATAATTTAATGTTCAAAGCAATCTATGGTCATGCCCTAAAAAATAGTACCTACTCACACTCCCAGTTCTCCTCACACTGATCTTTTGATATTATACTTGATTTGGTTCAGGTTAAGTAACTAATGTATCTTGCTAAACAAGCTTGCTAATAATAAATCCTTCTACTCAATTTAGTTTTTTTATTATACAATTTTATTAACTTCTCATGTAGCTGTTTTCCACATTCTTGTCAAACAACATTTTAATCACTTTTGCTAATTGTCTAGTCACGGTATCTATAGTATCAATGTTGTAGGTCAGCAATGGCAATTTGTCTAATAGCTTATTTTACTTTATTCATAGGTTCTAACCTTCGACAACAGACGTTGGCATGAAAAGAAACCACTACTTATGTACATCTGTGGACATCAGATAACCACCAGGGTAGTTAGAATTGACTGCCAAGACCTTCCAAGAAAGTGAAACATGATGTAGCATTTGCAATAAATCTGTCCCTAATGTGGATCCCTGATGGTTACACAGAATGGTACGAAAAACAAAAAAACATCCGGAGAGCAGGCAGAAATGTCTTGTTGGTGAGGAGAAAGGTGAGACTGGATTAGAGTTTACAAGAAGGCTACAGTAACTCAAATAGCCACTCTTTCCAACCATGCTGAGCAGAAAAGCATCTCAGAACATGCAACATGTTGTAAAAGTGTAAGACCACAGACGTGTGAGACCACAGTGAGTTCCACATGTCAACCAAAAACAGGATTCAGTGACTGCATTCACAATTATTAGCACTTCTACAAATGCTTATGAAAAAAATAAAAATGAAGCATTAATTTTTACATTTACACCTAATGTGATATGTGCTTTTTAAACATTGTACTACCCACTTATACATTACACCATTAATTTTGAAGACACTAGGAAGATTTTTTTTTAAGCTAAAGAAACTTTATCCTTTCATCAGCTGCTTCTTCCCAGCATCTCTGTGTTACTGACTCGTGCGTTCTGTTAAACGACCATATCCGTGACACATGAGTCATTCCAATTGTCCAACTGCCTCCTAATCCTTCTTGATGAAAAGCCCCCTTATTAATTAGAAAGGGGTTTATGAGTAATACCTTACACGACACATGAGTTTGTAACTCTCCACTACAACAGGTGCTCAAATGAAAGACCCTGCAACCTGAATCCTTTTAAACTAGAGAGTTTTGGGATGATGATTAATAACAACTGGGAAGTAGGGATAAATGATTCATTAGGCAGTAAACCATTGCATGTCTTGGGAGCCTGATAAAGTAGACTGAATGTGATAGCAACAGCAGCTACGCGTCCTGTGACTCATCCGTGTTCATTTATTCACACTTCAGTATAAAACGCATCCGAAAGCCATTGGTAGGCTCACACTTCTATCCTGACCATCTGGATTATCGAAAGACTGAAACGGGAACATGTAGCACAGTCAAGGTAAGTTGCTTGTTATATTTTGTTAGCCATTTGTTCCAGGTTCTGAAATGTGTTCTTCTATGTGTTATTAGATCATGACCTAAATATAATATTGATATTGAGTATATCAAAAGAGTTTATAGGTCCTGTCCATAATCCATGTAGCGTTAAAAAAAATGAACATGTTCTAAACGTGGTGAGATACAGTAACATAGAATATGATCTTCATAGAGGAAAATGTATTTCCTTTTATGTAGTGGCTAAACTATATACAAATATGAGTATGTTTAGAGGAACAATAGCTGTAATTGTAGCTGAGCATGGACACATTGGTTTTGTACTGCATAAGATACAGTATGTAATTCAAGTACACTTTGATATTTTTGATAAAAAGGAGAAAACATTTGGCTTGCTAAATGATGCACAAGAAAATGGTTCAGAGGGTAAACCAGGTGTAAGACTTTGCATGATTTCCAATTAATATGGCTAAAAGAAAGAAAGAAAGAAAGATACAAACAAAAAAACAGCTGGTGTAAAGTGCCTGGCATCATTTTTCCAGTTTACAAACATTGTCTTTTTTGTTCATTTCTTGATTTAGTGCCATAGTTTTAGTAAATACACTAAATATAAAATAACTTGTACACTATTAACTCTTTGGAAAAAAGAAAAGTTCTGCAATGATTCTTTTATTGTTTATATATATATATATTTTTTTTTTGAGAGCTCTTATCTCCTAAAATTCTTCTCTGGTTCTTGTTTGGGTTAACACTCTATTGTAGGACTTTGTGAAGAACTTGTAAGACTCCCTCAAGAAGAACAACTAAAGTATTCTTAGTTTTCACCTTGTTTCTAGTGTGTAGTAAAGAGGATGGTCCATTTTAAAAATAATTCACCATTAATTTTTCCATCCATCCAGCCATCCATCCATTATCTAAATCACTTATCCATCAGCATTTTAGGGAAACTGGAGCCAATCCCAGCTGACTTCGGGCAAGAGGCATGATACACCATGGGCAGGTCGCCAGTCTATTTCAGGGCTAACACAGAGACAAACATCCATTCACACTCACACCAGTTGACCTAATCTGTACGTCTTTGGACTGTGGGAGGAAGTGGAAACCCATGCAGGCACGGAGAGAACATGCAAACTCTCCACAGAAAGACCCCAGCAGGTTTGAAACCAACAGTGCAAATCACTGCTCTACCGTTCTACTCCAAGTTCCAAGTTTTCCAAAATTTCAAATTATTATTATTATTAGTAGTAGTATTATTATTATTATTAGTAGTTTTTTAGGCTTTTTATGAGACATTTGTGGTAGAACATTCGTGAAACAACTGTAGGACATAAACTTGACATCAGTACAGGACAAATTATAATTTTTTTAAGTAAATATGTTTTTGGGATCACAATTATACTGGGTCAGACATCATAATCTTCCTGAGCTAAATTTCCCAAAAAGCATTGTAGCACAAAGATAACTGTTAAGTGGTGTTAAATGGTGAACAGAGCATCGCATTGAAGACCCTCTCTCTTTCTCTATGTCTCTCTCGATCTCTCTCTCTCTCTCTCTCTTTGTCTCTCTCTCTCTTTGTCTCTCTCTTTTGCTCTCAATTCAATTCAATTCAATTCAAAGAGCTTTATTAGCATGACCATAAACGTGTACAGTATTGCTAAAGCATTG
>JAQQZX010000021.1:7954266-7965329 GCA_030068355.1 Notoglanidium maculatum
TGTGTGTAATGTGCAAACAATGTGCGAATAATTGATAAAATTATTATAATATTATTCCTTCTATTAGTTGTGTTAGTAAAAGCAGCATAATAATAATAATAACAATAATAATGGCATTTGATGTAGGGTGTGTATATAACAGTGATGTTTCTCATGGTTCAGTTTGAGAAGAAAGAGAGAACAGAATGACCCTCTGTGTATATATATCTGCACAGAAAGCTCACTGTGGGGATTTAAAACACTGTCAGTGCGCGCGTGACACGCGGCATAAGAGCTCGCGCGACTTAAACGCGCCTTCTTCAGCGTCGCGCGCTCTTATTTCCTTCTGGTTTTGCCCGTTTAAACTGTTCCCTTTCCCCCTTCTCTTTCCCTGTACTCCTTTAAGGGGGCTGTGCGAAGACCGGAGAGGAAGAAACGCAGAACTCCGAGGAGGACTCGGCCTCGTTCAGCGGCAGCGGCGTGTGCAAGTGGTTCAACGTGCGCATGGGCTTCGGTTTCCTGTCCATGACGAGCAGAGAAGGCGCTCCGCTCGAGCATCCTGTCGACGTCTTCGTCCATCAGGTGAGACGTGTGCATGTGCATGTGCCAAAGGCGTGCTTGACCTTACGAGTTGGCTAGGCCCTTTCTGTGCATCACCTAGTGCCTGTGCACACACACGTGTGTGTGTGTAGGTGGGTGTGTGGGGCAAACTTTCACTGGGGTTATGATTTATGCAAAAAAAAAAAATGTCACGGTTGCATATAAACACTCCGCTGTTTTTTACGCATTTATCACGCAACTGATGATCGAGCTGATAAATCACTGATGCAGAAACCACGCCATGACAAGTGGATTCCAAGATTAACCTTCTCCATGCTTCATTTTAAAGGAGTCTGAGAGACATGCATGTGTTTTCAAATTAAATTCTCTCTTTTGAACTGAAGAGCAATGGTATTTCTTGCACATGATTGCAAAGGTGATGCATCATAAAGGGAATATGTAAAAGCAGACTAGGATACATTCACAGCCCATGTGCACAGGAATTGTGCCTACAAGTCCTGGCTTTTTAATGTTTGGGTGTAAACATTGTGTGTGTGTCTACATCTCCACCTTTACACATGCTAATGAAAGGGACAAAACCAGGCCTTGAAGCCCCTGAAGCAGTTGTAGATTTTTTTTTTTTTTTTGGCATTAGGCTCAACCTGAGCATATTATGCGTCTTGGATCAGCTCAAAGCTTTGCAATGATGGAACAGACTTTTTTTTCCTGCATTCAAATTCTGTACTTCTCTTCTCAATTTAACCAGATTAAAACTAGAACTAAAGTAGTAATGATATTTCTTCTAATCATGGCACCCAAGACCCAAACAGAGTGGTTCCACATCACCCCTGAACCTGACAGAGCTTTCATCAGAATATACTGTGTCTCTTTGTATTTGATAATCAATATAATAATCAGTGGTGCAGAAATTGTTTACTAAGCCAGCGCCATCACAGGTAGATCCGATTCCTAGATAAACCTTCCCCATGCATCATTTCAGAGGAGTCTGAGAGACATGCATGTTTTTTGATTGCATGCATTTTCACATTCAGTTCTCTCTTTTGGACTGAGGAGCAGGAGAATGTCATGCACAAAATTAGATAAAGATGTAATGGTGATGCAAACAAAATGCATCTTAAACCAAATATGAACAGACATCAGTACAAGGGTGCATTTATAGCTGAATGTCTTGTTTGGCTGCATGTGTACCTTATCTCTCCACCTTCATGCTAAATAAGGGGGAAAAAGCAAGCCTTTAAACAATTTAAATGGATTTTTAATTTAAAATGTTTTTGCATTAAGCTCAATCTGTGCATGTTAAGCTCACATAATAGAAAATGTCAAAACCCGTCCTGCATCAGCTCAAAGCTTTACAGTGATTGAACAGAGGTTTCTCTGCCTTCAAATTCTGTACATCTATTGTGATTGTAAACAGATTAGCACTAGAAATATAGTACTGATGATATTTCCTCTAATCATGGCAAGTGACATCCAAACGGAGTCAAACAGAAGTAATGAATCATTTGAAGTCTTAGAAGAATATACTGCGTATTTCATCACAAATAGATTTGATCCCTAGATAAAACCTGTGCCTGTTTCATTTTTGAAGAGTCTGGAGACATAGATGTGTTTTTGTTGGCATGCATATTCACATTAATTTCTCTCGTTTGGACTGAGGAGCAGGAGAATTTCTTGCACATGATTATAAAGGTACAAAAGGTGAAGCAAACAAATGGATTTTAAAAGAAAAAAACCACAGTCGTTAAGAGGAGTGTGTATTCATTGCTGATGTGCACAGATGTGCACACGCATATGAATCTTTCTACCTTGTTACATGCTAAAGGAAGGCTTTAAAATAATTGTGGCTTTGATTTTTCTGGATTTTTAAAAAAATTCATATTAAGCCAGGAATTGAGGAATTGACAATACTCTGTGCTGCACTGATTGAGGAAAAGGGTGCATTCAAATTCTGAACTCCTTGCCATTTTAACTGGATTTGCACAAGCAATACAATGATTATACTGATATTTCATCTAGTCTATTTATCTCATCTAATAATATTTCATCTAGTCATGCCAAATGAGATCCAGACAGTATGGATCCATATCAGAGCCAAATTCAGCATTAGAAGTCAGTATATAATGGCAGTCCTGTAATAAGAGAGTAGAATAGAGACCTTTATTGTTACTGCAGCCATATACAGGTATACAGAGCAATGAAATAGCATTCCCCAAGGCCTTGGTGCAATATATTACAGGAAAGTGAGAACACTGCGGATACATGATAATCACAGGACAACATGGAGTGCAAATTAGAAAAGTTGCGGTCCAAAGAAACAAGATGCAAGGCAATGAATATAGGCTAGTGCAACGACTATGATGCAATAAATGCCTGGGTATACTGTGTATGGCCTCGATTACATTCCTGCTACTCCAGGTCACTGTAAAACTACACCGAGATTAGGTCATTTTACAGACGACTGGCTCTGTAACCTCATCAGGTTATATCCTCCCCATGCTGTTTAAGATGTCTGAAGGTAAACAACAGGCTGATTAGACATTAGACATTATCAAGACTTGATTTCCTTTGGGGAGGTTTTTTTTTTTTTAGATAAACTGCAAATTATAACATGTACATGCAACAGTTGAAAAAAATTACATCAATGATAGCTAAGTGAAAATATCTTGAATATAATCTAATGTATCTACTTTCGCTGTTCTGTGTCCAGCAACTCAAATATTATTAAAGATTATTAAACCTACTTTTTCTAATTTAATGTAGTATTGGAAAGTAGTATTGTTCCATTGGCATGTAATTTTATTAATTGTGACCATTTATTTTCTAGAATATCAAATAAAATAATTTGCCAATAAAGGTTGAAATGAGTGAAAATGTCTAGAAATAAGTTTAATAATCTTATACTTGGTTAGTTGTAATCTTAAAATAATCGATTATATTCAAGGGAAGGATTTAGATGCTATTGATTTACATATTTTCATCTCATGTGGGTTACTTATGATGATTGGAGCTCCGGACATTTTCTGTCCTTGAGAGAACTGTGTGTTTATTTCAATTTTTTTTCCCATTTGCATGATTTCTTTGCCATTTTTCGTGAGATGTTGTGTCTCTTTCAGTAGGCTGTATTAGTGAGTACTACATATGAAAGCGACACAACCCATTTGAAATGTCCCTGTCGATTGCTGCTGTATGGATGTATGTGCTGGATGTCCACTGAGTCTTTGTTTTCATTCAGTGTAAATCAGCATATGCATTGAGTGCTTGGGTGCTTTTGACCAATTGGCTGTTGTTATTGATGATTCAGCAGTTTGTCTTTGACTTTGAGCCAGCCATGATTGAGAGGTTTGGATTTGGAGTCATTAGGCTTGGATTGTTATTGAAAATGGGCATTTTCTTTTTAAAGTTGGTTGCTTTTTTGATATCTTGAAGCAAGCCTTCTTACAATGCTTGCAGGACAATTATTGATCATGCTCAGTGTAGGGTCTCTGCTGGGGAATCGGCTCGTTCTTGGGAGACAATGGCTGGCGTTGTGAGGCTGGAAGAGAGGAAATCCTGCTGGCTGTGATATGTTACTGAACAGCGAATAAATGAATGAAGAGAGGGTTTGTGCATATTCTCAGTGAAAATATGAACAAGGAGGTGATATAAGTAAATGGTTGGCGAGCAAGCGGAAGCAACATAGCAGATACTATGGTCTGAGAGGGTGAAAAGAAAGAAGGAGATGTATGGGCTGAAGAGGGAGGGTGTGGATGGAGGGAAATGGAGAGGTCTTGTTAGCTGGACTCATTCATAAAAAAGTCTTAAAGAGGAGGAGGGCGGGCCAGTGGAAGAGGTCAGAGGATGAAGGGATGGAGGGATAGTTCCAGGAAACCTTGGTGGGGGGTTGGGAATGAGGAATGCAGAACTTGTCAAGCAATCAGGATTGAATTCCTTTCCCACTGCCTTCACTTCAAAAGATCCCTCGGTTCATACAGCGACCCCCTCCTCATGAGAGAGGTGTCCGGGTTAAGCCCGATGACATGTAGTGGCCATAAAATGGCCCTCCACAGGCTTTTCACCTTCCACTGGGACACACCATGCTGATACTCTGCAAATGATTAAGATTTGGGATACCTGATTGATACAAAAAGAAGGAAGAAGTTAAAGACCACCAGAAATGATCTTGTTATTTATATATTTCATGCTCAATTTATCAGTATCAACCATGATGAAAAACAAATATTGGTTGTCTTAAATATTTCCATCAAAGTACCCTGACTTCTGATGTTGAATACAATGGCAGAAAAAAAAACCCTTAAAATTAACATCATGTCATTTAATACCTGCTCTTTGCTTTGCTTTCCTTTCCAATATATTGTCAAAAATAAAATGCTGAACATTATACAAGAAAACATGTTATGTTGTGGTGGTGTCTGTATTAGCCATGTATGTTATTTATGGGTTTAGCATGTGCAAAGATTCAATAGAGGTCATGCAAGTTTCTGTTGGATTATGTAATCCAAAGGGAAGTACTTCACTACTCAGGTCAAAGCTTCTTAAAGGAACTCTGCTAATGAAAGTAGGAAAACAGAATATAATCATTCCCGTTCCCAGCACGGTTTCCAGTAGGTGCTGGGTTTTTAAGCTAAACCTGTCTATCCTTTTGCCTGTAGAGCAACCATTTCAGGAATGCACACTTCCCCCTCTCCTTCTCCTCCACTATCTCCATCCCACTGATGCTCAGTGTGAGATTCTACCAGATAGCCATTTGGCATTGTTTCGCTCTTCTCATTGGTTCTCATTTTGATCTTCAGTTTAGTTGGAAAGCTCTCTTAATGGAGGTAAAACTGTAGTGGCTAATGATGTGTTCAGAGATGTCTGCTAATATTCGAGGCTATCTATAAATGGCAATTGGAACAGACAAATAGATGTCTAGTTCATGTTCTACCTTGAAATGGAATGTAACCTAGTTGAAAGTGTTTAATTACACAACAATTTCCAGACATGTTCATTGTGAAAGCATTATTATTTTTACACTATACATTATTATTTTCTCCAATAACCTTCCATTGGTTCTGGGGTTGCAAAATCTGAGAAAAAAAAATTTCAAACCCATCTTGAAAATTTCACAAAAGTCCTGAAGCTACCCCCCAAAATGTTGACAGAACAGTGACAGTGTGGTTTCACAATTGGCCCTGTGATTGGGGGTGGGGGAGATTTACATTTCAAAAATGACTGCTACATTTCTTTAACCCTGGATTTTGCTGCTTAATTTTACTGCACAATTGTAAAGTCCTATTAATGTCCCATATTTCTTTATATGAGGGTAAAAATCCATGTACAGTCTTTGTTTCTTTGATGCAGATCCAGGGACTATTTTTAAATAAAAACACTACCCATGGACTCTTTTTTCCACCCGCAACCTCGTTTCAAAACCATCCCAGTGTGGGGTAAAAAACGCAGCCCTGGCAACCCTGACTTCCAACATTTTAATTTTGTCCCTGGTAGTGGAAATAATACTGCTTTTACAGTTTTCATTATTTTTTTGATGCTGATTTGACCTCAAATATTAAAATTGCATTTCTGTGCAAATTTGCAAGGAGTGAAAACAAGCAGTTGCAGATTTTAAACAATGTTTGTTTATTGTGTTCTTTGATTGTGTTGTCTTCAGCTTTATCTAATCATTTTCTTCTCTTGGCATGCTTCAAAATCAAATGTGTTGGAGATTTATAACCTTGAATTAATGTACTCCATTAAGTGCATCACTGGCAATTAAAATGTACAACTCTGCATTCTCTGGAATTAACTGATTGGACAAGATTCGAAATAGTCCATCCTGACACTGTAGACAGGATCTGATATATTAAATGGATTCGTACCCATGTCCAGGTCACATCATATCAGCTAAATTTCTTAATTTTTGCCCATAGCTATATATGCAATAATAATCTTGTCCCATGCTGGATAAAATATTGTTAATACGCTTAGAAAACTGTACATTTTCTTGGACATCTTTTCATAATCAGGACTAACAATTGGATTGTATTTCAAACTAAGTTATGCAATAGCTTAGACATTATTATCAGCAAAGGTTTCTCTCAGTGAATGAAAGCACTGGGGCATTAAAATTGGTGCATTAAGAGACAATGAATAAACAATTCATCAAAAAAAAACTCAGCAATATTTATATAATTGAGCCTGAAGTAACTGAATAAGTAAATAAATTAGTGCATTTTAAATAGTATTTAGAAAGGAATTAGAAAACAGACAATTCATGACAACCTTGTATTTATATATGTTATATTATTGTATGCATAAAAGAGTTACTATGTTGATGTCAGGGCATTTTGACAAAGAACATATGATCTCAGAGTGGCTTTATGTTTCTAACAGAGCAAGCTTCACATGGATGGCTTCCGCAGCCTGAAAGAGGGAGAGCCGGTGGAGTTCACCTTTAAGAAGTCATCAAAAGGCCTGGAGTCTCTGCGTGTAACGGGTCCTGGAGGGGCGCCATGTGCAGGCAGTGAGAAGAGACCCAAAGGTGCCCAGAAACGGCGCTCTAAAGGAGATCGGTAGGTACTCGTGGCTGGCTGTTTGGTCATATCACCAATTAGGTAAAAGGCTTTTCTGTGTGGAGTTTGTATGTTCTCCCTGTCTGTGTGGGTTTCCTCTGGGTGCTCTGGTTTCCTCCTACAGCCCTAAGACATGCATATTAGGTCACATGGCTCTTCTATATTGCCCATAGGTGTTAATGTGGGTGTTAATGGTTGCTCATCTCTGTGTTAGCCCTGTGGTAGATTGGCAGCTTGCCCAGGTTGTTACCCCGCCTCTCACCTGGGATTGACTCCAGCTTCCCTGTGACCCTGGTATACGTAATGGGCTGGTAGATGGTATTATTATGACTTTGTAACATAAACGTAATTTCTTGTGAAAACTAATTGGATAGTAATTGTTTATCAGCTTCATAGTAAAGAGATGAATGAATAAATGAGTGTTACTTAAGTAGAATTACTTGTAGTTCTAGCTCTGGTGTTTCTGCTGTTTTTCAAATCCTTCCTTCATCATTCGAAGAAAACTGAGGTAGCCAGTTTTCTTTGTAAAACAAAAACAATGTGAGTATTGCATGGCTCATGTTTAACAGCGGAGAATGACTGCATCTCAGGTTCTGGCCAAATGTAGTGTGTATCACCCCCCACAATTGTAACTGACCTGGATCAATAGGTTGTTTAAAATCTCAGGGTTTAGGAGTTAACCCTGTGGAGCGATCGCTTTACCCACCCCCACATCACCAGGGCCCTCCTGCATTGAGCATTGTGATGATTTTGATTTGCTGTGAAAATATCCGAAAACCAGGAAGCTTAGGAAGAAAGCACGTCAATAAATAGTGGATGTAAGTGAATATTATGTTCGCAATAGATGCTTAGAGACGATGCGTCCAGTCAATTGTTGCATAGCTGAGCTTTTCTTTGAATTATTACGACTGAATATTGACATGAAATGAGTTACATGTCGTCGTAAAAAGGAAAGCAGATCTGTTTTGAGTAATACAACCTGCTCTGTATACTAGTGCGCTTTTCCCAGCATTTCTCTCAACACATCCTGATGTGCCTTCCCACTCCCTAGTGTAATGTATGTTTTATAAGTCTCGTTACTTTGCTTTGCTGTGTGTACTTTCTCCTGCTGGGAGTCATTGACACTATCATCGTGCGACTGGAAGCGGATCAAGGATCAAATCCTGTCTATTTAATTAATAACAGATGTAGATGCCTTAGGAAGGTCATAGGTGACCGTTCCCATGGCAACGGCAGGCTGCGATGTGAGCAAGCAGGGTAGGGGGTGGGTGGCAGAGAGCAGAGGTCAGAGGTGAAAGGCCACACTGCTGTATTAAAACAAAGAGCCAAAGAGATGCCCATTTCCCTCTTCTGGTTCCTGCTCCCTGTCCACACTCAAGCCAATCAATAGATGGTGTGTGTGTGTTTGTGTCTGTGTGTGGGGAAGTGGAAATGTGTAGGGGGTTGGGAGCTAGAGAAGCAAAGAGAAAGGATCAGAGGCTAGGTGAAGTGCTGCCAGTCCATTACGGGTTAAAATATTGCTATGATCGTAAATATTTCTATCCAGGCATTCGCTAATATTGTGATGATTTATTTATTGCATCATTTAAATGTACACGCATAAGCTTTTGTGTGATTGGGTGATGATTGGATTGGGATGAGACTGTTTATGTTGTTCAATTCAGCTGCAAATTAAAATCGTTGTGATTTTCAGGCCACAGTTCGCTCTTTATTTTACTTAAAATTTTTTAGAATCTAATCATATTATGCTTCATGTATTGCACCATGTGTAATAATATTGATTATTTATTATATCTACCTACTGTGGAAGATAGATGTCTTTTTTCTCAGCAGGCAGATTTAAATGCTTAGACGATCCAGAGTGGATAAGGTCGAGAACATTTTAGGCTTGAAAACTGTTTCTGTATTTTTGGAACAATTTGTTGTTTACAATTTGGACAAAACAGTTTCAAGCTTTATAAGTGCAAATCATTAGAAATGTCGGTCTCTTCTAAATAACGTGCTTCACAATCTCAAAGTTAAACTGCATTGCCCTCTAGTGGCAATATAAATTCACTAAAAATCAGTCAGACATTGCATCAAAAATCAGTCAAAAATGATCTATATTTAAACACACAAGCGTGTTAAGAGTTCAGGTAAATGAACGAAAAACAGGTGAACGAAAAAAAAAAACATTCAGACATGAAGTTCTTTGTATGTACAGTACTGTGCAAAAGTCTTAGGCACATGTAAAAAAAAAGCTGTAAAGCAAACATGCCTTTAAAAATAATTATATTAAACATTTTTTAACATAAAATTTCCACTTTAAATAGCAATAAGTATTACAAAATATTTTATGTGACAAACCCCTAGCCTGGCATCGGTAATCTCATGTACAGGTCATAAATTTTATGCAAACATTGACAATTTTGAAGTTTTTGGAGAATCTACTACAATTCTTCTGGAGCCTTCACCTGTCAAATAACATTTATAAATCTAAAAAGTGCCATCACAACAAATTGTGTATAAAAATAGAGTAAATAAGACTTGCACAGTATGTACGGTATATACAGTATGCTTGTTACAGTGGAACAAATGTTTAATATTCTCTAATGTTTTAAAAATCCAAAACAAAAGATTGGCTTAACGACTGGACAAGATGAAAATAGAAATGATGGCATTTGAGTACTTTGAAGGTCAAAGAGAAAATTCAAGGAGTAAATTTACTTTAGAATGAGTACAAGTATTCTGTTTCAATAATACTTGAAGAATTGCTCATTTTCCATAATAGTGCTTAAGGACAGTAACGAAATACAATTACTGAAGTATTATTCACCCAAATAAAAAACTAAGAAATAAGTTAATGTTAATGTGAATTTATTTCCATGCCTATGTAGGTGTTATAACTGCGGTGGGCCAGACCATCATGCCAAAGAATGCCAGCTACCTCCTCAGCCCAAGAAGTGCCATTTTTGCCAAAGCATGTCTCACATGGTAGCCAACTGTCCAATCAAAGCACAGCAGGCATCGCCGGGATCTCAGGGAACCGCCGCCTCACCGACAGGAGAAGAACTCCTGAGCCACACAGCCTCACCTCTTGATACCTCGGACTGAATGCAGGATTACAGTCAGGAATAACACAAGCACCAATCATGCTGCTCTTGGACCTATCTCAGGTTTTAACTTTTCTAACAGCATTAATGAATGTCGTCTCTCACTAGCATGACATTATAGTACAAATCAGTCATTTGTAATAGTGAGAGATTTTTCTTTTAAATACCTCAGACCTATAAGACTATGTAACCTTGTAGTGTGGATCAAAGTTTTGCATTTTTGGTCTTATTATGTTTGAATTCTGCCATATTTTTTTCCACCACTTCAGTTCTATTCAAGCGAAATGAAGATTGAAAAAATTTGATTTATTTAAGAAAGATCAGTTTTCATCGATCTTCATTTGCAGGATTGTAGCAGGGACGTGTCAGTGTACTTTTTTTTGTTTGTTTTAGCTAGCTAAGTGTCTTAGATTTGTATGGAAACAATCAAAAAGCAAACTATGTTTACATATTGCAATAAGCCGGGATGCTAAATCACATTTGTGAAGCTTGTTTTTTTTTCTTTCTCATTTTAGGAAGACAAGTCAGTTGTCATTTCATTTTTCAACACCAAAGAACATTTATTGCTTTTACGTTTACTGTTATACTTGATTTAGAGTGAATGAAGTTTGTCATAGACCTCTTTATGTTTTACATAGTTTGAGTCTCATAGGCAGTTGAATGTTATGTTTAATGATGACGCTGCTGAACCATGTGTACATCATGCTATTATTTTATCCTGGGCCCGGGCTTGCATTTACAAATATTGGCTAGTAATTGCATGCCCCAATGTATATCCCAATACCGCCCTTAACACGCACTTATCCCTTCACAACCTTTTGCAGCAAATACAAAATTTAGCAGTGATTTCCTTGGTATATATTTCTTTTTATCTGTATATATA
>JAQQZX010000021.1:7965747-7988852 GCA_030068355.1 Notoglanidium maculatum
GTAACAAAGCTGGATTGCAAATGAGATAATGTAAATAAGTTCTGTTAGCTGTCAAGTATAGACAGAGTAGTTGGATATACAGTATATAAAAACCCAATTTGAAAGTCATCTATCAAATTATAGAGTTTCTGTTTTTCGGGCTTACATTCCATCACCCACTTTTCATATTTCTAGTACTATACTTCTGTATCTACTGGCTATCATCTGCTCATGGTGATGTGCAGACCCTCATAAAGTGCGGTGTTAAGTACAGTATTGGAATACCACTTTATTTTTTTGATCATACATTTGGGAATCCATGGCCAAGCTAGCTTATTGCACTGTCACCGACTATTTAATGTTTGCTGGTTACATTAAACTTTCTAATCCCAACAAATCAGGGCATTTCAGAGAATCTTCCCAATTAGGGATTCATTCTGCTCATATTTGTTATATAAAAAACTGTTTAGATATGGCTAGTAAAGAAGATTATTTTTTCTGGATTATGCTTATTATTCCAGTTTTAGAGTGAATGGTACATTTCGTTAGTGTTGACTCTTTTTTATATGGGACTCTGATGAATGTGACCATGTTCTAATATAAATACTACTTGTAATCTTTGTATAACATGATTATTTATTTGTAGCTCAAGTTTACCTCAGAATTTATGTTAACATGGTGGAGATACAAGTTCTCAATCACAACGAGATATTTTCGCAATATTTGGTGCAGGTATAAGCTTGTGATCAGTATAGTCTAGATATTGAATCTATGTCAAATGTGAAGCAATCCAAATGCTCAACTAACTATATTTAAAGAGCATTCAAAGTGAACCTAAATTTCAGTTCAATATTTCAACCATATTGTTACTATGAGTGCATTCAGGTAATTGAGAGTTCCTTGCTTGTTTCTGTCTCAGGGAAAATCACAAAAGTGGGCTTTCTGGAAAGGATGAAAATAATCTAAAAGGTTTGCCAGTTTGATGAAAAAAAAAGACACAGAACTTGCCAAAAGTCAGGGCAAAATTACAAGGATACTCTGGTCTATTGTATTGGAAAGCCCTGTTACTTTAAAAGTATGTCTGAGAAGGTTTTCAGGCCATTTTGAATGTCTCATAGCAGTAACTTGAAGTGACTGATTTGTGATATAACCTTGAAGATGTTTTCCCACTTAGCTGAAGAGCATTATCAGTTCTACAGAGAAAATTCAAATTGCATTTAAATTTTAAGAAAAATCTTTGCGTGAATCACACACAATGTGATTAGTCATATGCTTGGGGATCATAGACTTACTTTTATGTGTCATTAACCGGATGGTGAGAATTATTTTTAGCATCTGGATTTATACTTCAGAGTGATCTGTACCATAAACAGACACATGCACATTTGTACTGCCAAATCAATCACTTTTTGAAATGCATGAGACCTGCTCCAGCCTTGTATATTGTTCTTGTATATTTCCCCACATAATAATATAATTGTTTCATTCTCTATTTGCATGGTAGTTAATGTTAGAGTAGAATAGTGCCATGTAGACAAAGTTTTTCAGTTAGAAAACAAAGCTGCTGATTAGGGGCCACCAAATGCGTTTTTTGCACTAGCAGCATCTGCTTTCTATACACATCCTATGAAATTCAGCGTTGACAGCACTCAGCGTCCGTAGCGCAAAAACGCCTTCAGCGTTCAACTTTTTTCTGCTGCTTTCAGGTCATTTTCATATGAAAATAGTTCAACATTCGGAACACTGCTGAGCTTGCCAATGTCAATTCTCTCTCATCGACCAATCAAAATCAAGAAGCAGTGGGACTTATTATGATATCAACACTGTCAATAATGGCGGAGGAGAAACTGATCCTGGCTGTCACTGACAACCCAGTTATTTACGATCTTACAGTGAAGGGTTACCATTGGCATAATCAATATTTGAAATCAACATGATTTCTTACCATTGTTTTAGCTAACCTTTCTAAAGTATATAGAGAGCTTACATTCATAACAGAAGAAGGCAAAAAATACTAGATGTTTTTTGTAACTTAGCAACAATAAGTGCTTAAGAAAGGCGCTCTGGAAGAACTCTGAAAATGAGGTTGTGGGTGGGGCCAGCGCAAAAAATGCATCTGGTGGACACAGGCCCTAGTAGTGATAAAAAGTATTCCAACTGAGTATTTGCTCTGTCTGCAGTTATCTTTTGTTCTTGTAGTATTTGGAACTAGATTATTTCTTCCTTCCTTTAAAAAAAACCCCAAAAAAACAAAACAGAAAACAAGGCATGTACCTTGTTCAGAATCTATACAAGTCTACCTCAGGATGTTGAAATGTAAGTGGACCTGGACTGAGTCTGCCCCGCTAACCAGTGTGGTGTCCAATTAAATGTGTAACGTGAAAGGTGTGTGTGTGTGTGTGTGTGTGTGCATGTTATTTAGTTTTTATTGCTAATATTATTTCAAGTGTAATAGCAAAGTCAGGTGTTGTGACTTGGAATGCAAGTTCTTTTGCAAGATATCAGTGGCTTTAGAAGAAAAGCTGAAATGCTGTTAGAAATTCACATTGAGGTTAAAATAGACACAGTAGTTTGTTTGAACCACTTCAACATTGTCTTGTCATTTTCTCTGGAGAAGACAACACTGCTGTCAGCATACAAAATGTGCTAAAAATGTTAATGGATGGAAACATTAAAGACGAGAATTAGACCACTATTCTTCCCAAATGAATCATGAGAAGCAATTTCATAAATGTCAAAAATATCTTTACATGTGCCTGTCAAAACTGCATTGTGCACAATGGGTACTTTTGAAGCCATCTGAAATAGATATGAATCCAAAATCTATTCTTTGAAATGAAATGAAATGTTTTCTAAGTTCATTAACATGTTTAATGGCTTCAGTCGGACATTATGTATTTAATAATTGATACTCGTGGTTTTTGTTTGAAGTACAGGAATTCCATCTCATTTCTATGAAATTCTTTGTAGCTTGAGTTTGTGTTATTTTGTACATTTTATGTAGCTGTCAAACCTGTGCATTACATTCAGTGTTCAGTGAAGATTGAAGTACCTATTTTGTATTCAAATGACCAAAGAATGTAGCCATGTTGTGGCAAGCTAGTGGGTTCATTATGGAGCCCCATCCGAATGGCCTCAACAGTCACCCAACTACATGGGTTCAGCTGTCAGCTTGATCTTTTTATTGTGACGAAGCATGCAAAGAATGTTGTGACCAAGATGTTTTAGTGTGACTATTCACTACTTGCTTTCTAGTGAATAAATATCTTTAAATATTACACACTTGTTGCATGTTTTCCTGTAATCATTTAAAAGTGTATCATTTATTTCAGTGTAGTTTATTATTACAAAATAGACAATGTATTGTAACTTGCCATGCTCATAAACGTCTGTTCTATATGTGGATTTCATTGGAAATTCTACACCCCAGGTACATGTACATGAAATAATGATTCCGTTTCACCCCTCCTAATTGCCATTGGTGGTGGTGGGAAACACCTGGATACCTCCTTCTTCACATTCTCATGAAGGCTGATAACTGCCACTAGAGTGGTCAGTTTTCTCTTGACATACCACACTAATCCAGATCTCTTGGGTTGGAATTGGCTGTCCCCTCACACAACATGCCCTTTTTTCTCTTCAGCTGAGATTGCCCAATACATCATGCTATACCAAGTGGATACACAAAATAACAATGCTGCAATGCTTGTGCCGAGCAACTACTACCTGAATCTCTTTGTAAGATAAAAGTGGGCATCAGCTTAGCACTAAACATCTTAAGAAAGTGGTGACTCAGGCATGTACCTGAGGGCTGATTCATCTGTAAAAGAGCTGATTAACACCTTAATCCTAGTGGTGGGAAACTGTGGGGAAACTCTTCACTGCCGAGGATTATACACTCTGTTTAGTTAATTTAGTCAGTTTAGTTAGCACAAATCGCACTGCTTGATGTGTGCAAATTGTCCCTGCGGAATCTGCCTTGTGTGCTGGGGTCGATCTTCTGGCCTGCCACCAAAGAGGCCCTGGTTAGTTGCATGCTGGTTTCAGAATCACAAATCCAGCTTGGTCAAAAGGACTATTCGCATTGACACCTTTAGGTCAGCGCAATCTGGATATATATTCAGTCCCCTTGGACTGAATTGCCAGTTGAGGGCGGTGACCCAAGCAGCACAGGAAAAACTCTTGAATGAACTCTTTAAGTTATCCACTTAGCAGATGAGTCTTGTTTGCTCATAAGTCCATGGCGTTCTCTGAATGGTTTTACCTGATGGACTTGGTACATTCAGTGATTCCCAAGAACCTGACTTTTTTCAGGGAATGCTAGACAGTGACAAGTCCCTATCTATGATAAAGGTATACGTGACAGCCAACACAGCACAACACAGGACCATTTATCTATCTTTCTGAGGTCTCATAGATTATTGGCTCCATGATCCCCTAAGAGCCTAGTGTAGGAGCACCCTTTTGAGGACTATAGACCCTTCAGGACCCACCCTTGAAATAAGTATATCTGAAAACTGCCCTTTTTGGTAGCAATCACTTTGGCTAAAAGATCTTGTGGCTGAATTCAAGATTTCTGCCCAAGTTCATACCACCCAATTTTTTGGCCGATTGACATTGCAACCTACATAGCCTGCAGAGTGTTCCTTGCTGTGTCTAATACATGCTGCATGGTATTATTTAGACCAGACAGCATCCAGTCAATGATCAGACCTACAGTGTATCTACCATGGAGGAAAGATACAAGGGGCATCTTCACCTGAGACTAGAGGTTGGGTAGCCGGGTGGTGGAAATAATCACCATCACCACCCTATAAACTCGCTGGATGCCTAGCTCTTACTGTGACAAGCCACTCTAGGTGGAGCACCTTCTCCCATCATGGGCATTGTTTAAAGTGTAGATTGCTGCTCCAGGACATCTGTGCTGCAGCTACCTGGGCGTCGCCAGTCACCTTCTCTATGTTCTACAAGGTTAATATTACCTTTCCGCTGGAGTGAGTGTGGCAGTCATCTCTGAGTACCTTTCAGGGTGGTCCTAAAGTAAGCCCTGTTTCTCTTGACATTATTGGCATACATTATAATGTTGTTTCTTACTGTTTACCCTAGTTGATTGACTATATGTACATGCCTAGATACTCCCTAACAAGAGCTTGATTTATCCAGATTATTTGTCCTATGGTACCCAGTTAGCAAATTTCCTTTAGTTTAGTTGGGTTACTCAGCCACAAGACTATGACACATCAGCCAGATTAGAATATTTCATTTTTTTCACATTTGCACTGCCAGAGTAACTTCACAACACAACCATATCTCTACCATAAGTCAGGCATATAAAAAACATTATTGCCAACATCTGAGAGTTATGTGGAATGTTTATGGCAAGTTCTGGTTATTCTGTGGTCCACAGTTGGCTGAAATGTTTGAATCAAAATGTCCTGTTAACATATTACATAAAGGATGTTATACATCCTTTTCAAAAGGTTCTCGTTTTCACAATAACATAATCCGGTCAAACTGGGTATTCATATCAAGTGCATTTGAGCATTAATTTGAAATGTATTGAAAGTTTCTGACCATTTTATGTTTTGATGTTACCCAGTCTCCTTAAAAAAAGAAAAAGCTAAATAGAATGGATAGTTTGTTTATTGTTCAATAGTTCTTTTAGTTTAGTTTAATAAAAAGTGGTTTGGACTAATAAAAACTGTTTTCCCATCTACTTACTACCACTGCTTCTATTTGTCTATGTTCTTGAGGGAAATTATAGTATACTGTAAATGTGTAAATAGTTGGTTTAACTCACTCACTTTCAGTAACTACTTTATCGTTTGTCATGTTCACTGTAGATATAGAGCCTGTCCTGGGAACACTGTGTGTGAGGTGGGAAAACACCCTGGATGGGAAGCCAGTCCATTGCAAGGCATCATGAACACTAACTCACACCTAGGGGCAATTTATCTTAGTCAATCCACCTACTGGCATGTTTTTGGGAGGAGATCGGAAAACCTTGAGGTAACTCACATGGACACAGGGAGAACATGCACAGAAACACAGATGGTTTTGATATTCACCTTTTAAGCATGCATTACCTACTTTTCCCTGAAAAGAGCTGGCAACACTGTCAATGTATAGTCCAAATATATATGCCAGGTGTTCCCAAACTAAGGGTCTTGATCCCACGTAAATTGGCTTGATTTACAAATAGGGTTCCAAGAGATAATCTCACGCTCCTCTTTTGTTTCATTTATTTATTTAAAATACAATTTAAAGGTCCACTATGTAGGATTTTGAGGGTGTCGATTAGCAGAAATAAGAGTATTTATTCTATAATATACTTAGGGAATTCATAAGTATGGTTTCAATAGTGAATAATTACCTGTAACTATGAATTGTTGTGTTTTTGTAAGCTTAGAATGAGCCCTATATATCTACATACGGCATGGGTCCTACTCTTCGGAGCCGCCATGTTGCGCCGCTACAGTAAACCTCTAGAGATCACCATCCACATTTCACATTTTTACAAGTGCCACGTGAATCCGTAAGGAAGCACCAGAAAGACGACAAAAGAAGAAGAAATGAAGGCAAGGATGAAGAAAGAAGGGGAATGCGGTGTTTGCTGGTGCTGGCTAACAAGTTTGAGAACACAAATTTTGATAAATTGAGGATCATACTTATAATGTAGCATGAGAAAAAGCAAGGGAGTGTGAATGTAAGCGTGACTGTAAGACCACTGTATGTTCTAATACACGTTTGGAAATAAAGGGGTAAGAGAGGGGCCTTCAGGTGGTTGAATTCTACATAGTGGAGCTTTAGGATTGTTGAAGATGGGCTTTGTGTGCTGATATTTTGAAATATTAATCACAATCACAATCAGACAGGCCATTTTTAAGTTAATAGGGTACATTTATAGTTTTGTTTTAGTCTTATTCACTATGTGGACAGGCTGCAGTAGCATAGTTCAGCACCTCTGTGGAGTTGTCTCTCAAATCACATACTTATGTATTATTCTAGCCTTAACACTAACTGGTCTTCCTATTACAGTTTGAATTAAAAAGAAATTCTCACATAGCCTTGAACAGTACTGAAAGATCTGTTTTGTGTACCAGTCTTCCAGACTTTCTAGATTAGTAAATACTTTTGTCAGAGATTTTGATTAAAAACATAGCTCATGACAATGATCACAACAACCAGGGACAGTCTGTCTAGTGTGCTTGATGTCACTATGCATAAAATTTCTAAACATTTTACAGTTCGACTTTGAAAACATGACAGACAGGGATGTTTTGGCTCTGAGATGCCATCTATCGAATGTCAAGTTTAAATCTTTCAGATGTACATAAGATATGCTGTGAGTGTGAACAATATCACTTGTGCTTGAGCACACCCCTGCAAAATCATGTGTCAAGTGTAAATCAGTGATGGGGCATTGGTGACAAAGCTGGTGGGTAGTTGGGGGTGAGGTGGGAGCTGAGGAGTTGTTCAGGAGAGCGATGGCCTTAGGGAAAAAACTATTCAGGTGTCTGGTGGTCCTGTTCTTGATGGAGCAGACTGGATGTTGGTTTTCAGTGAGCTGAGCAGGATGTGATGGGTCTACTGCTGTCCTACGAGCTCACTTCCTGGCTCTGGCATTGTGCAGAACACTCACAGCCACCTGTTTGAATTCCATGATGAATGGCTCTGTAGAACTGGGTAAAAAAAATGGTGCTCTTGAAGGTGCACTGGATTTGCACAAAAGGCAGGCCATATAATTCAGATGTTGAATCCAGGGACGGATTATAAGACAATGGGTCCCTTTGGCGTTGATACACAAAAAACGCATCAATAAAAAGGACTTTGCACCCCCAGAGGGGAAAGGCACTCACTAGGTTATTTCTTGTCACAGCTTCAAAGTTAACATATGGGCTATTTATTAGGTTTTTCAGAAGACTGTTGGACCCTTGAGCCTGGGTAGTTAATAAGAGTGACTTTGCATGGCGGCTCTGGCTTTGATGGCCCATGACTCCTTGGGACCCTGGTGTTAGATATGAGGTAATCCATTATAGGGTTGGCCCACGTACAGAGGAATTTGGAGGCACCATTTTCTCTGCTTGAAGGAAGCCCAACGCGCTACACTGAGAAAAGCGTCCCACAGCGTGTTTCGCAGAGAGGGGGCGTTGTTTCTCACGTTGCATTTCAGGCCGTGAAAGCGGACTCACGCCTCTCCTCTCGGTGTCAGATTGTGTGTATGTTTTTTTGGAGGCGCTGAGAGCGCGTGAAGCGTGCGCGTGCTGGCGGAAAGGGGGAAGCTCGCCCTGGGCAACACGCTCGCGTGGACGGGAAGTGTTGTGTGCGTGTATAATGGCTGCCAGAAACAGCCAAGAAAGGAAACACGTGAATTTGGGATAAAAGGTAATTATTCGTTTCCTTTGTGTATTGAATTTCGGCAGGCCGCAGGACTCTTTGTCTCGGTGTGCAGGTGTCTGCTGTGTAGCTCATGTCTTGTGGGCAGGACGTTTAGATAGTTGTCAACATTAGTTAGCATTAGATTTAGCCTGTTGTCATGATGGAGCAAACTGGGGCAACAAAAACATTCATGACTTTGTTAGGTTTTGAAACAACTTGTGAAAGAAACGACTAAACAGTCAAAATGTCTAGAATAACCTTGGTTTGCTATCGGTGCAATGGCTAAAGGCTAATAATTATTAGCGTATTAGCCCCCTGGCTTGGTGTAAGCTAATAAGCAGCAGGTTGGCTATGTTTCCTGTAAAGTGTATTTGTTTATGATATCGCAAAAGAAGAACGTTTTTTTTTTAGTTAAAAAACAGCCACATAGCACATTGTTTGTTTGGCTTGGCCTAGCCTTAAAGCTGTTAGTGTTCAGTGCTCTATAATACAGGGTGTAAATTCCATTACATTTTATTTGTAGAGCACAAATTCGGGAATTTAGGATTCAGCCTGAGATTCACCAAGCCTTGTGTTGTCCATGACTGAGCCTGCGGTTTGTTTATGTAAGCTGTCTGTGCACACTGGAGCTCATTTGCAACACGACATGACATGCATGTAGCTAGAACAGGAAAAACAAAAGTAACACGTCTTACCAAAGTAGCTCAGGGTGTTTAATTGTTTTGCTTTCGAGTTTGCCATGCCATGCTAGGCTAGAGCAGCACCGTATGTTTAAGCAGATATCCCAAACTCTCACGTGTAGCATGGCATAGCTCAATGCATGGAATTGTTTTGTACATGACCAGTGTTTACCAACTCTCTTCAAGGGGAAAGTAGCTCACGCGCACTAGTGGCTAGAAGGCACTGCACGACGTCACAAACACTCATTTGCATATCGATCAATTCGTCATGATCATTTGCATATCAGAACGTGTGACTTGAGGAAGGAAGATCTTCTGAAGACGATTAGAATAGCGTTTTATCAGAATAAAATACTTGAAGTTAGGGTATGCAGTTTATTTTAGAAGCATATTTTAATAATGTCTAGTTACATTTAATGTTGTGGAACATCTGCGGAATAAGCTAGATCCTGTTAGCACTTATGTTACAGCAGCTGTAAGCAATCATTATCTCACCAGCATCGACAATACAAGTCCCTGTGAATGAGCTGTTGCTATAGAAATTATTGGATGTTAGAAACATAGGCTTCCATAACACTGTACACATAGTATAATGTCAGGTTAAAAATGATATTGCCATAACCAAATACATTGTGCCCATCCCCCCTAAGCTCCACCCCTACAACCATGTGTAAGACTGTTAACAGCAGGGTTGTCATAGTAACCTAAAGTAAGCCTTTTTATGATTGTTGACACACTTGCATTGTTCCTGACTCGGGATTGTTTACCCTGAGAGTTCGGTACTTTTGGCGCAAGGTGTTTTTGATCCTCAGAGCTGTCTAGAGAACCGGTTCTGGGTCCTCTTCAAAACCATGCTCTAGGGCTTACTTCCACCAAATTATAGCTCGGTCCGTATCTTATGTGGAAGCGATCCGTCTTGAGGGCTGCATGCTAAGTAATGTTGTTGCTTAAGTGGCTACATTACTTCCCGTTTCAAGTTTCATGATGGTGGGAAAAGAGTTGTTATGGTCAGAGGAGGAGAGAGAATGCCTTCAAGGTGAATAAGATACCGAGATAGTGAATAAGATTCTAAGGTTCTTAAATATCTCCGCAAGGGGCAAGAAGAAGGGAGTACCTAACGTGAGCATCCGATTAGATTGTCTTCAGAGGAATTATTTGCTGCACTCTGGAGGTACTTCTCGTTTTGCATGTGTGGTTTACTTTTCAATAACATCCTGAATAGAATTTGAAAATTTGCAAGATTCTTTATGCACACCAGTGAGCACTTGCAGTACATGAATCTGGAACATTTGGAAGATAATGAGAATGCTTTCATTATTAGTTTATGGTGAAATAGACGCTCACTGTCCAATTTAATAGGAACACCTGGAAACCTGCAATTTATGAAGTTATCACAGCGCAATGCATAAAATCATGCAGATGCAGGTCAAGAGCTTCGGTTCATGTCACATCAAACATCAGAATGAAGAATGATCTCTGTGACTTTAACCATGGCGTGGATGCTGGTACCGAAGGGATTGGTTTGTGTGTTTGAGAAACTCCTGATCTCTTGGGATTTTACACACGACAGTCTCTAAAGAGTTGCTGTGAAAAACAAAAACACTGAGTGAGCGACAGTTCTGTGGGTGGAATATATTGTTAGTAAGAAAGGTCGGAGGAAAATGTGCCCATGATAGCCTCAGATTCCTTTTCTTGGTTGATGGGAGTGGTGCCTGATGTAGTCCTCTGCTATTGTAGCCCTTCCCGTGTCAAGGTTTGGCATGTTGGGCATGCTGAGATGCTTTTCTGGTCACCAAGACCAGACCAAAGGTTTCAAGAGTGTTTATTTGAGTTACTATAGACTTCCTGTCAGCTCAGACCAGTCTCATCAACAAGGTGTTTGCACAGAAGGGAAACTCTAGAGACTGTTGTATGTGAAAATCCCAGGAGATCAACATTTTCCGAAATACTCAAACCAGCCCATCTGTCACCAACAGCCATGCCATGGTTAAAGTCACAGAGATCATGCTTTTTCTTCAATCTGATGCTGAACTGAAAAATATCCAGTGAGCAGCAATTCTGTGGGTGGAAACACCTTGAGAGAGGTCAGAGGAGAATGGCCAAACTAGTTTGAGCTGATAGGGAAGGCTAGAGTAAGCCAGCCACTCTTTACACCCGTGGTGAGCAGAAAAGCCTCTCAGAACTCACAAGTCAAACGTTATGGCAGACGTGCTGCAATAGCAGAAGACTTCATCAGGTTCCACCCCGTCAGCCAAGAGCTGAGTCTGAGGCTGCAGTAGGCTCACCAAAACAGTTGTAAAGAGCTTTTTTGAGTTGCCATAGCCTTCTGGTCGGCCTGACAATACTCCCTCTGACCTCTCTCATCAACAAGGTGCTTCCTCCCACAGAACTGCCATTCACTGGATGTTTTTGTTTTTCAGTGACGCAGATGGCATCAGGTTTGAACATAGGGACATGACAACAGGAAAAAAAGGCAGCTGGATCAGAGAAGTGTCAGGTTGCTATCGTGTCACTCGCCTCAAATTTTCCAACATGGTATGGTAATTGACAAAATCCCAACTTCTCGTCTTATCCTTTAAAATTTAATATCATATTATAGAATAGCATATGCTTAAACACTTCTCGAACGTCGTGCACAGTGGTGCGTTCGAATGTACTTATTGGATGTTTTTGGCACTCTCTCGACCCACAGCTGAGGAAGAGGATGGTGAGCAGCCAAGCCAAGTACGAGCTGATTCAAGAGGTGGGCCGAGGCAGCTATGGTGTGGTGTATGAGGCTGTGGTTCATAGGACAGGAGCGCGTGTCGCTGTCAAGAAAATCCGCTGCCACTCGCCTGAGAATGTGGAGCTAGCTCTGCGTGAGTTCTGGGCCCTCAGCAGCATCCAAAGCCAACACCCGAATGTGATCCACCTGAAGGAGTGTGTGCTCCAGAGAGGCGGACTGGCTCAGAGAATGAACCACGGCTCTGGCTCCTCTTCATACCTGGAGGTATGTTCGTAGGTGATGACAATTCCTTACATTTATATAGCGACTGCTTTACACTGAAGGTTGCTTTACTACACAAACCACTTTTCAGGACTTGTATATGCGCAATTAGATCATGTGTTATACACTCATTGAATACTTTGTTAGGAACACTATGTTAATACTGAGTATGGACTCAAAACAGCCTTAATTCTTTATAGCATGGATTCCGTGAGATGTTGGAAATATTCCTGACATGTTTTGACAATTCCTGCTGATTTTTTAGGTAGTTTCATGCTGCAAATCTCCTGTTCTACCATGTCCACATATTGGATCCAGAGCTCAGTGACTGGGAAGGCCTCTGAAGAGCACTGAACTCATTGTCATGTTCATTAAACCAGTTTGAGATGACTTTTGCTTTGTGATGGTGCATTATAATGCCGAATGTAGCCATTAGAAGATGGGTAAATTGTGACCATGGTCAGCAACAATATTCAAATAGGCTGTGGGATTCAAGTGATTGATTTGTGTGTCAAGAAAATATTCCCCACAGTGCTACACCACCTCCACCAGCCTAGACTGCTAACACAAGGAAGGTTGGGTCCATGGATTTATGCTGTTGTCAGTTTCTGCCCCTACCAGCTGTATGCTGGAGCAGAAATTGAGATTCATCAGACCAGGCTACATTTTCCAGTCTTCAGCTGTCCAGCCTTGGTGCCCCTGTGCCCCCTACAACCCCAGCTTTCTGTTTGTTCTAGTCTAGACAGAAGTGGAACTCGATGTGGTCTCCTGCTCTTGTAACCCATCCACCTAAAAGTTTGACGTCTTTCTGAGATGCTTTTCTGCTCACCACAGAAATGGATGTTTTTTCTTTATTACACCATTCTGAGTAAACTCCTGAGACTGCTGTGTGTGTGAAAATCCCAGGAGATCAGCAGTTATAGAAATGCTCAAACCAGTCCGTCTGCCACCAACAATCGTTCCGTGGCCAAAATCACTGAGATCACGTCTGAGATCTGTGGTTTATCCAGTTCTGCACGTTTATGTAAATTATTTAGCTGAGTGCAGCTCATCAGACTAGAGACCACCTCCAGGGCTTGAGACATTTGGTAAAAAACCGAGAGCATTTGTTGACGTTTTCTGGTTTCATTAGTGAACTGACAGCAAAATGGATGTCTGTTCAGTGTCCATGACTGTAGTGAAAAGTGGTAACATGAAATGCCACTATGAAATAAAACATAACCACTGGGAATGGTCTTATTTTTAATGGTTAACCGCCATTGCCTTTTAGCCATGTTAGTTGCTTATCTGGCCATTTGTAAGTTTAATGAACACCCCTTATTTAAAGGGTCTGTGAGCTGACTTCTATAAGTCAAATCAGAGAAGGTAACGCAAACGATAACCAAGCAATTCTTAGATATGGCCAGAAGTATGTGCATGATAACTCCTGTGTGCATGTTGAACATCTCATTCCAGATTAAGACCAGTGGTCAGGTGTCCACAAACGTTTGACCATGTAGTCTGTTCCTCTTGGACATTTTTTCTTTTTCACATTTGTAACCTTTCTGCATGATGCTAATCAGCCAACCATCACTGTGAGGTACAGGACTAGTGCATACAGGCCTGATACTCTGCACCGGAACAACACATCCTGTATGTTGGTGCTCTGAGTTCATGCAGAAGAAAGTGTGGATTTACATCACATCTTGAGTGCAGCTGCTGCTGGCTGAGAAGAGTAGAAGGGCATTCTGTGCTGTTGCGTGCTACCAAACACAGGAAACTGGAGGCAGTTCAGAAAGAAAAACATTGGCTAACACTTGCACACATTTTTATACATTAGGAGAGGAGAATAAAGTGGCTGTTACATGTAGCTAGGAAGACATTTGTGCTGATTTGCTTAAGAGTAAGGTTATTGGTTACCATGCTTTACATAACAAAATAAGCAAACTTTCTAGATGCGTGGAGCTGGAGCTTAAAATATCAGTCCTCTATTTTTGGCCCAGATCATGTAGATAAGTAACTCTCATGGTGCTCATTTAAATATCATGCCAGACTTGTTAGCTTCAGCATGTTTACAGCTGATGACACATTCCATCAGGATGAACACACACACACACACACACACCCCGTAGCAGCCATGTGTAACGTTAAGTACATCTCCCAGTGGAACCTAAACATTTAAGCCATTTGCTCAAGCTGCTCTCGAGTATCTCACGAATATATTTGTATGTAAACAGGACTGATTTTCACTTCTTGCTTGTCTCGACTCTTTCATATAACTGAAGGCAATTTTTTTGTCACACTGTCTTTAAAATCAACCTGGCAGCTATTTAAAAACTGACACACTGAGAGAGCTGGAATATTTATTCTCTTCAGCCTGCATGACTGTGGCAAAAATGAAACTCTTTTAAGAGAGCCATTTCTTCGATCACTTCAATAACTGGTTGGCTGATACAGAAACTTTCGATGCGGCAGGATGTGGTGAGCTGTACCAGCACGCATCAGGCACTCATGGTTCTGCAGTTCTGATTCATAAACAGCACTGAAATATACCATGATTGGCAAAACTGGGGGGAAAAAATGACCCTTCTGCTGCAAACAGCGCTACACACATGGAGGATCATTTCTGAGATCATGATCAGAAATGCGTCAAGCTGCCACTGCTGGACACCCTTGAATATTGAGTATCACTGCTCACTTGTATAAAATAAGATGTATGTAAGTCGCTCTGGATAAGGGCGTCTGCCAAATGACATAAATGTAAATGTAGATGATCATTTCACGGTATAACTTGGTAAATGATATAAGAAGATGATATATGCTTATAAGAAGCATTACTGAGTGCTTGAGTGTGCATGCACTACAGCTGAGAGCTGCTGATAGTTTTGTCAAACACAGTAAAGCATGCACACTTAAAAAAGCTCAAATGCATACTGAACTATCAAGCATTTGGATCGGAAAATTCAATATTTTGTTGCTTGTATAACAAGCTATAGAGTCTAGCAATAGACAACATAGAGCCGTTGCTTGGTGTGCTCTTACTGTCCTTTCTCTGTTCCTTTGTGAAAGCCGTTATTCTGAAAGCACTCGAGAGGCTGCTGGTGCACAATTACGGTCACTCAGTGATGGCTAAACTATTGTCCAAGTCCTCGTTAAGCCATACAAAGCTCACTTTGGCTACTTTCCCAGAACTCCATAATATTTATGCATTTGTTCTTTCTTTCTGTCTCTTTAACGCTTTTATTATTGTCATTGTTGCCCTTTTTATTTTATCCTCTTTGGCTTTGCCTGTCCACAACCAGCAAACGTTAACGAGACAGAATTACGTATAATGGTTTTGTGGATTGGATTCCGTTATTGGCGGTGATCAGCACACTTTTTATGGTCCATTTGGACACAAGTTGCTTCTTAAGCAATGAAATTTGTCAGGCTGTACACTTGCCAGTTTTTATAAGGATTTATCTGTTCTGTCAATTAACACAAATGTTCATGGGTCTAAATTTAGAAAAGGATAATTATAGGAAAAAGGAGTGCTAATAGAATCTATTCAGCTGAATTGTACAGTTAAAAGTTTTTTAAACTGTATATTAGCAGTTGCATAGACGTCTTGATTAGACTAATATTCACCAGTCACCTTATGTTGAAGTGATCATTCTAAAGGAAATCTTACAGATATGTTAGTAAATGATGTTACTAGAAGCAAGCAGGTTGTTCCTGGACGTAATGATGGAGGGTTATTTTTTTTGCCTTCTCAGTTGGTAGAGACGTCCCTGAAAGGCGAGCTGGCGTTTGATGGGCGCCGTTCCCGCTACCTGTGGTTTGTGATGGATTTCTGCGATGGCGGCGACCTGAACGCGTACCTGCTCTCGCGCAAACCAAGCCGCCGCACCAACACCAGCTTCATGCTGCAGTTGGGGAGCGCGCTGGCCTTCCTGCACCGCAATCGCATCATCCACCGGGACCTGAAACCCGACAACATCTTGATCTCTCATGGTCCGGCTGAGCCCACGCTTAAGGTGGCCGACTTTGGCCTGAGCAAGGTAGGAGTGTAGCATCTTTTTTTTTTTTTTTAAATAGATGCCAAGAAGCTACGATCAGAAATTCAAAGTGTGATCATTGTAACATACCAGCCATAAAGCTGACACAAAAATGTAACAGTAAATAGAATTTAAAAGGATAGTTGTTTAAATGTTAATACGTTTTTCTTAAGATTATTACGTTATGCCATATTAACTGTAATGTAAAGCAGCCTGAGATTGAAAGCTATTATTGTTCTAATTTTAAGGTTTGCTCAGCATCAGGCTTGGACCCAGATGAGCCGGCGAGTGTTGAACGCTGCTTCCTGTCCACAGCATGTGGCACTGACTTCTACATGGCGCCTGAAGCACGCGAGGGCTGCTACACGGCCAAGGCGGACATCTTTGCGCTGGGTGTGATCATCTGGGCAATGGTGGAGCGCCTCACGTTTGTAGAGGCTGGCACACAGCGCGAGCTGCTGGGCAGCTACGTGCGGCACGGCGAGGTCATTGTGCCGCTCGGCGAGGCACTGCTCGAGAACCCCAACATGGAGCTGCTGATCCCAGCACGGATGAAAAGCATGAGTGCCGGAATGAAGCGGCTCATCAGGGAGATGTTAGCGGCTGACCCGCGGCAGCGGCCCGACGCCTTTGAGCTCGAGCTCAGGCTGGTCCGTATCGCCTCGAGGGAGCTGGACTGGGACACGTGAGGGGTGTCCATAGAAAATGTGAATAGAAAATTGTTTTAAAAAAAATTTTTTTTTTTTATTCCTTTTTTCATTTAACCAAGCAAAATGATCACGCAGGTGTTGACACTTATCCTCTTTTTTTGTTCACAAGCACAAGTGAGCACTGTTTTATGAGGTATACTGGGCTTGTAGATGAATAAGCATTTTCTAGATGCTGTGCTTGGCGGACAGAGAGAAGGCACTGGCACGTAAGGAGGTGGATAGAAAACCCCTTTTATCTCTCTTTATCCAAACCAAACGCGAATGCATAATTCCTGCCTTTTTTCTTCATTTTGACCCATGTATACACAGGACTGGCTTACTAGAGTAAATTAATGATACCATACCTGTATGGTAAATACACCCTATAGATTATTTACATGGTAAGTTTGTATATGGGTGTGACAAACACAGTAATTGTGGGTCTAGCTTTATGCCGCACTGTGTCTCTGGAATACAGCTGCTGAGCCACGCCTTTTTGCTTTTGTTTCTGGACTAAGCCGACTCTTTGACCTCGAGCTAATCACGCTGGCACCCTCGCAGAGCACAGCAGTTTAATTGGGCGTATCGCACACTGCTTTGCAAAACGAACCAATGACGCGTTTCCCCCCGGTGCTTCCAGTTTTTGTAGGGAATGTTGATTTCGTCCACCTCGACAGCCTGAAGTTAGCTCACCAGAATTGTACCTGCCTCGATCTCACTCCTGGTGCTAATGTAACCTCTGATGCGATGCAAACCCAAACACAGGGAACACATCCACTTCCCCTAGGTTCAGACCTGAAAACTGGTGTCTGCTGGTGGATCAAGATCTTCACTGTATTACTTTCTCAGGATTATACAATTTGTATATTGTCTCATCTTAAACATTGCTCACGTTTTTCTACTGAGTGGCTCACGGTATGAATTACAAGAATACTGTGGATGGGGTTTTGCAGGCCGAGGTAGTACATGTGTCTGACAAAAAAAACAAGATATGAGCTGATTTCTCATCCAGATTTGATCTGTAGAAAGAAAGTGTGCCATAAAGAACTTGAAAACCAGAGTAGGGGTCAGCTATTTATGTAACCTTTGCTTCCTGAATAACGTTTAGTGATGATCTAACCTGGGCACTCGGCCCAAGGATTAACATTTGCAGTGTGAATAGTGTATTTCAGGATGAACGATGTTCCTAGCTCTTCCATTTCTTCACTCCAGTCCAATTAAAAAAAAAAATTTTCCCGCCAGTGACCGCAAACTGACTCAAACCCCGACAGATTTATGTTTTCCCTCTCAATGTACTTTTTTTGGATGTGTGATGCATCGATCTTTTATTTTTCAAGGAATAGGAAAAAAACATAACTATGAATTAGTACATTCGTCGAGGATGTTGGCTGCTTTGCATTTTACCGTTGCCATTACTTGAATTTGCAAACTTGAAAGTCATTCTAAGACCGAAATGCTGCTGTTTAGCTGGACCGAACTGACATTCATACGCAACAGCACTTATCTTTTCAGCACCTTGAACAGTACAGCCTCCTCATGTGTCCTGTCCGAATTAAAGTATAAAAATTTGTAAGCGTCCGTCTTGCCTTCAGGGTGACAGTCACTTTAACACCAGCACCCACACTTGTACTCTGTGTGGAATATATTCATAAAGCCCCAAATGCTACTGCAAGCAGAACCTTTTTGACACATTTTTACACTCCCGTTTTTATCCTTCGCCATAATCCCCTCTCGTCAGGCGAACACTAAGCCTGTTAAATTGTCATGACAAAGAAAAAAGGATTTGAAAGGGGATAGAAAATGCCATTCAAGTCAGCATTTTGTACCAAGACAAAAAGAGTCCGCAGACCTCACTTCAGCAATCACTATCTCCCTGCTGCGAAGTTAGACATTTACGTATTAATATTTAATACTGTTCCAAGCAGATATTCAGGGTACCCTTTCTAGTGGTGTTCGCATTTTGAACCAGCAACCATTTACTCTTGAGATCAGGTCTTAAACATTCACTAGAACGCATCATTCCCACCCCTACCTGTGGTACCAGTGGTTTTGGATCACCAGAATACTGTTTGAGGCTACGTTCACGTTACAAGGTCGAAGTGATACAAATCTGATTTTCTGTCCAAACGTGAGACGTGATTTTTTATATTTTTTTCCCTCCCATATGTGGACCAAGATCGGATACATTTCCCGTAATTGTCCGTGTGGCATACAATGAGAACAGGAATCAGAATCATTCCTATGACTTTTTTACAAAGTGGATTTTAAAGTGCATACACACATGGTCCTCACAGCAACGCAACAACAGTTGTTGGCATTTTGGCGAATCGATTCAAACAAAACAATCAAGTTCACCTTAAAGACCAAAATGGGTCACTATCAAGATCGACAGATCAAAAATCGGAGTTGTGCAATGACGCTTCTAATGTGAATGTAGCCTAATTTGCCTTTTTCTTTGACCAGAGTTATGCCTTACTTTAAAATCCTGCCTCTGTAAGCATATCGTTCATTCTTTTAAGACAGCAATGGCCTTGACTCTTGTTCTTTAAAGAAAGACTTTTTTTTCATTTGAACTATACATTTAAACACACATGCTTTCTGCTTTCATGACTCACCTTATTATCTGATGGCCTTTGTTTGTGTTGTAATTTATCAGTATTAGTTACCTTGGTGGCTACAAATTGTTTTACAATCCCCATTAATACTTAAGTATATAGCAGTTGTGAATGGAACTGTTAAATAAACCACCATCAACCTCTAAGAGTGTTAATTAGCAGGTAATAGGACGTGTTTAATATGTTTTGCAACCTGTATTCATGGTGGTCACCCTTTAGCCATTATTATTATTATTATTATTATGCCTTAAATTCTAATTTGGGAAAACAAAGATTTTATTTTTATGGATTGGGCAGATCTTTGGTGCACAAGGTCCAAGGATGCATATGTTCTACTCCATATCTTAACAAGGTGTTCCTCATATCAGATATTTCCGCAAACACTGCGAAGAATATTTCATTGGCTAGATAAGCAGGGTTTCAATATTCTTTGGAAATCGATTTTGCTTTCCCAGCCAACAGGTGAAGTGGTTTTATTTCATTCCGCTCACCCCGGACTGATCTATAATGAGCCTTAATCAGAAGTGATTTCTTTGTTGCCCCTTTATTTGCATTTCAGTTTATTTCTTTGCACTTGTAGATACTGTAAATGGACAGCACAAGGTCAGAAAGAAGATCTCCAAGTCCAGTCTCTAAACTGTGGTGTTTTTGATGAATGACAATGACGGGCAGTACTGAATGTGTAAATCTGTCAAGTTTAGGCTATAGGATCTTTGATTTATTTTTGGTCTTTGTGAAACATGTATAATTGGTTACAGCCTCTGTGTGTTCTTAGGATGTGTTTTAAAACTGAGCAGTTTTAAATTCCACTTTTCTTTGGTCCTACCATTATTTAAAAAAAAAAAAAAAAAATCTTATATAGGGAACACAGGGATCATGTATGAAAAACCAATCAGCTACCTCTATAGCACTTACAGCAGGGGTGTCAAACTCAACAGAAAGTTAGTTTAGTAGACCAAGAATGCATCAACAACAATGTCTTCATTTATTGGCATTTATCTGAAAGGTACATTCTGAATTCACAAACAGAATGAACATGTCACCTACAAAATAATTTTGCACAGTTTATGGTTTATATAAATGTCGCAGATATCCACAAAATAGTATTGGGGAAAATGCAATTTTGTGGCTATGCAAATTAACAAATAAAATTATTTTTTTTCTTTTGGTTACAGTGTCAAATTGTGAGCTTGCTTTTGAAAAATGAACACAAGTTTATTGCTCTGTTTTAAGTAAAATAGATCCCCTCTTTTTTTTCCCCCTTAATTTTTCAATTGATTTATGATCAAAATGCAATGCAATTTCAAACCTTTATTGGGCTGTTTCAAGCCTGTGGGCCGTATGTTTGACACCCCTGATCTAAAGGCTTGTCTCACTACCAAGGTTAAGCCTATTACTGGATTACAACCATTTGATGGGCATTCATTCATTAAAGCTGCCTTTTTTTGACCAACTGTAGGTGCTAACAGTGTGAAACACTGGCCCGATATGTGCCCCATATTATGCCAAAAGCACTGTAATATCAGGAAAAGCACCATCAATGCTGTGCAAGAGGCGGCTCATGCTCTCTCCATCCATGTTCACATTCGTACATGAATGTCCTCTTCCACGTAGAAATGAGAGTAATAGATAGAAAATGAAAGGGTGTAAAGTGAAAGCAGGCCACAACGCAACACGCTTTGGTAGTTTCACTCTTCAGGCTGAAACACACGTTCATTAGTGGACCGTTTGATTCAAGTTGAAGTAATTCATATATATTCCCAAGACAAAAACAGATCAACTCATTGATGTAGAGGAGAAAGTCACTTCCTTCACTGTGTCCTGCTCACACAATCACATCTAACACTTAACACATCTTGCCTAATTGTTTGCTTGACATCAGTGTAATGAAATGTATCAATAAACTGGTGTACTTTGTGGCTTGTTTTTAACTAACCATTTTTTTTGCTGTTGTACAGTATTTTTATGGGATTTGAGATTTACAAGAGGCTGTAAATGTGTAATTTATTGTTGGGATTGGCTTTATAAATAAAGAAAAAGTGGACTTGAGTGTGACTCTTCATTGGGATGCTTAAACTTTATATTGTGTGTATGCAGCTTTTGTTGGATTTTCTTAATTGGTGACAGCAAAGTAATAAAATTGACCATGGTGCAATATGTGGACAGATCAAACTTAGTTCAGTTTGAAGCAATAGACTGCACTCACGTTACAACGCAGAGGCCGTCTGAGAACACATTTTTTCCATTTTACCAGAAAACCTTTTACAAATAATCTCTTATATACAAATGTGTGAGAGAATGTCAGAGATACGTAGTTTTCACAGGATAGTTATACCACAAACACTCGATCATATAGAATATGATGCTTTGCTGTAGAATAAACTACATGACTGTAAATAAAGGTATTAAAATGAGGTCAAACATAAACATGTACAGAAATAAAATGCAACATACACAATAACGCAGCAGTAAAATGAATCCAAAAACATGATCTATAATAATAAAACACTGACGGGGACCATTTTACTGCACAATGAGTACTTTAACTTTTGATACTTTAAATACATTTAGCTAATAATACTTGTATACTTTTACTTAAGGTTTCGGATGCAGGACTTTCACTTCTAGTGGAGTATTTTCGTAGTGTAGTGTCAGTACTTTTACTCAAGTAAGGGATCTGAATACTTCAACAACTGCATGGCAGTTTGCATTTCATTATGAGTGCATTGCGGGTCATTTATGTTTGTTTGAGTGCAATGATTGTGATTCCCACTTTATAAAACATATAGCAAATAAAAAAAGACCACGGTTTTGCCTATGTTTTGATCATTTAAGAAATGTCAAATACACAATCAAATGTGCAGATACACACTTTCACCACTAGACATTGGGACATACCTGAGAAGAGGAGAAAGTAAGCTTGAGTCAAACTTGCGAATCGGTTCGCTTAAAAGAGTCGTTCAAGGTGAACCGATTGCCCATGAATCGACCATCATTAGGAAATTAGCGTTGCTCGTAGACTAAATAATTTATCTTTATTTGGCTATTTTGGCAGTGATTATGCATCATGGGGAGCCAAGGTTCGTTAGATTTTGTTTATATGTATATATATATTGTCTAAATATAATTATCTCCTGAAGCTTTAAAGGGATTACTATTATTTAGTCCTGTGTCATATAACTGCTTACCGAGTTCACTCTAGTGTTTAGGAAATAATACTGGAAAATAAACCCCAACAACTCTAATTGCAATTTAATTTGATTTAGGTTACAGGCATAGCTCTTCTCCAGGTGGATTTACATCTTCAAAAAATGAAAGAAAGCCAAAGGTAAGCTTAATCACTCTGTTGCTAGCATCCTATAGACCCTGAGGCTACTTTTCCTCATTGATAAAGTGGAGCTAATTGCTTAATTAGTCAACCCGGTTATCGAGTTGCTGTGAACGAATGAACTGAATTAATTGAAAAACAGTCCCAAGCTGTGTCTAAACCATATCTGTTCTCAGCAGTGTAAGTTTTGTTTGTTTGTTTTTTTTATCCACAGACAAGTGTACTGCGTGTAATGCCATGCACTGTGTCTCAGCTCCTGTCAGCCAGAGAACACGGGGACTCCTTCTTTATACAAAACATGGAGCTCAACCAGGTCAGTCTAATACACTGGTCAACAGTGAAAAAAAGGTCTAACATTTTATAGCTGATCTAGGATAATTTTAATGCGCTAAATCCAAAAATCACATTGGTTTTGCGCTACCAGGTCAACTTT
>JAQQZX010000021.1:7997792-8026552 GCA_030068355.1 Notoglanidium maculatum
TTGCTTCATAGTTTTGATGTATTCAGTAATGTTTTACAACGTAGAAAGCAAAAAAAAATAAAGAAAAACCTATGAAAGAGTAGGTGTGTCCAAACTTTTGACTGGTAGTGTACATACACAGTTTATTGGCAGAAACGACTGGCTATAGACCTCCATTATACATTCACTGGCCACTTTATTAGGAACACCTGCTTAGTCATGCTATTATCCTAATAGGAACTCCTTGTTGATTACAAAAAAAGGTCATAAAACTGGTTCAGGTTGACGGGAAGGCTACGGTAACGCAAATAACCACTTTTCACAACCGTGGTGAGAAGAAAAGCATTTCAGAACACACGACACATCAAACCTCTATGTGGATGGGCTACAGCAGCAAGAACAGGAATTGTTTTTTTTTGCAATGCCAGAATTATTTGGGCTAGTTTCAGTACTATTACAGGGTCAAAAAAAATCACTAGACACTAGCACAGAGCATAAATAAGTTGTGATAGCCTCTGGAGTTCATTTTGTTTGATGATTAATGCTGTCCTTCTTCACCAAAATCTATGCTTACAATCCACTGCTATATTACCGTGGTCATTTATTCCCCCTTTTCCAGCCCATGGCACCTTTCTGGGCAGAATTTGTCTGGAGCCCCATAAACCTCAGCAGGTGCCCATCGACTCCACCATGTCGTTTGGAGCATCCACGCGAGTGTACACGCTGAGAGAGAAGCCGCAGACGCAGCCCAGCACTACAGCAGGTGACAGTGGTGTGGAGGACGAAGAGCTGAAAGGATTGCTAGGCTTACCGGAAGAAGAGACCGAGCTAGATGTATGTTATTTATCTTTGCGTGTAGGCAGGAAGTGATATGTTTGATGTACTACAGAGAAAAGAGTGATTTCTCCTGGGAGATAACCTAATGGAAGTGCTGATGTTCTCATGTAGAACCTGACGGAGTTCAACACAGCGCACAACAAGCGCATATCTAGTCTCACCATCGAGGAGGGCAACCTGGACATCCAGAGACCCAAGAGGAAGAGGAGAAGCTCTCGAGTGTCTTTCAGCGATGAAGAGGAGATCATTAACCCGGGTATGTATGGCGTACATAAACACAAACAATAATGGCTACAATAGTTTTAATTATATTATAATCTCTATAAGCAGAAAGGGTTGTTATAAACCACAAAACCCAAGCCTACCTGGTTAATAGTACTAAGGCTGTGTAATTATTCTTATTCTGGTAAAGTTGATACTAAACTTTAGAAAGATAATTTCCAATGATACGTAATGAAGTAAATATGATACTGGTCAACTTGGATATTGATTAAATTGACTTGTTAATGTCAGGCTGCTGTTTTTTATTGACTGGGGCTTTCTTCCTTTGATCTAATCAGTTTCAAAATGTGCTGGGCTAACGACCTATCTAAGGAATAAATGCTTGTAAAGTATATTGGTCAAGTATTCATTTTCATTAGGGTTTGTATTAATACGCTGAAGTGATTACAGGAAATAACTTGTTTCATGGATGTTCCCCAACACTAAATGCAACTAGAAAATATTCAGCTTTAAAGGGGTCGGCTCACCCTTCCCAGAATCCTCGGCGGCAAGTAGAAAGTCACCATTTTCTATCTGCATCAATCCAACGACATCCCAGGCCATAGATCTTGAACTGTAATGTGAAGTCGAAGATATTTTGTCAAAGTATCTATATTTTAAATTCTTTCAACCGATCCATTCCAAAGGAAAGGAAAGATAAGGAATATTTTGGTCAAGCTTCATCGTATGACGCATGAATGAAGAAAAAGTCCAAGATGGGTTTCAAATTGATCACGAACAGTGAATTTGTCTAGGTTTTGCTGCGCAGAGAGCCAGTAGGTAGACATCCTGTGCTTTCAGAACAAAAATTAAGAATTATTAATAAAGAGCCACCCCCTTTACAGTGTTAATCATAACTCTGCAGTAAAACGGTCCTACATTAACAGCACAAATATCAATGTTATAAATATTACAGACCCTTTTTTTTTTTTAAAAAAAATGAATGTGCTATGATTTTTTTTTTTTCCTGGAGTTTCTGGACGTTCAGTGGCTATTTCCTGTTTGATGGCTATTCTTGAACACTACATATTGTTTGTGCATGGTGCTGTTTAATAGATAGTATAACAATACAATTTATTGATCCTTATGCAGTCAATAAAGTGGTTACAATGATCCTAGTGAGCATTTAGACCTCCTGGCAAATATATTGATGCTAGTGTTTTACTTGGCTTTAGCTATGATATAGATGTATACTGCATCATAGTACACAATAACACACACTCATGAACAAGTATTTTGTTCATTGTTTGTATGAATTTTGATCATTTTTCTCATTTTATCAGATTAATGTGACAGTTTGTTGACACTCTTCTTGTGTTTGTGTTCTCAGAGGATATTGACCCATCAGTTGGCCGTTTCAGAAACATGGTGCAGACCGCAGTCGTGCCTTTAAAGGTAGATACTGTCCTATATTCAGTAGATCAAACATAAAGGACTTTTTACATCCTGGTTATAGTTCCTAGACCAGACAAGTTGGAAGGCCACGGCACTCCTAATGGTTTTTCATGGATATATTTACACGCCTGATTCCTATACGTTTAACTGATTCCCTTTTCTGGAAATCAAAGTAGGTATGTTAGAACAGAGTAAAACTATGCATTCTGCGATGCTTAGCTAAACACCTTCATCAGCAAATTAATGACTTATTGAGAAACCTTTCTTTGTATAGATTCCAAAACCCATGATTTCCATTTTTAGAAATCTGGGTAATGAAGCATGTTTAGATGAGGCAGCCCAGATATGTATTTCATGTCATATTGTTTCAATTTATTGCTAAACTGTATATTCTTAATAATAATAACAATAATACCTACTAATATTTATTTGGCGCACCTGTACACCTGTCCATTCATGCAGTTAGCTAATCATCAAATCAGCCAGTCATCTGGCAGCAGTGCAACACATATAATCATACAGATGTTAAAAGATAAGTACAAGCATCAAACACTAGAATTGGTGGAAGAAGTGTGATCTCCGTGACTTTGACCATGGCGTGGTTGTTGGTGCCAGACAGGCTGGTTTGAGTATTTAAGTACCCGCTGCTCTCGTGGTATTTTTCAACCATAAGCATTACTAGCGTTTACAAAAAATTGGTTCGAAAAACAAAAAACATCCAGTGAGCAGCAGTTGTGCAGGTGGAAAGGCCTTGTTGTTGAGAGAGGTCAGAGGAGAATGGCCAGATTGGTTAAAGCTTACACGAAGTCTCCAATAATAGCTCAACTAACCACTTGTTACAAGCATGGTGAGCAGAAAAGCATCTCAGAACACACAACAAACAAACAAGCCAATAGTGAATGGTAATGGATAAAACTGGAATTATATAACATTAGAACAATGCATTTACAGTGGATGTAAACAGTCTACATGCACGTTAAAGGTGGAAAAAGATCTGATCGATTTTGGTTTCTCGTTTGTTTTTTCTTTTCTTTTTGCATTCTTAACAGAGGTGCGTCGGCTTTTAATATCCACTGCGTACATGAAATTCTCGGATAGGGGTTTATCACGATATCAGATATGACGCTTTTAACACGCACACATTTGCTTGTAATGTGTAATACACATTCAGTACTATTTACAGTGAGCTGTAAGCATTCAGTTCCACTGACAATAAATAAATAAAGGTAAGAATCTGTCATATAACACGTTTTGGAAACAAGCTCTTCAGATTTAGAATTTGAGTGCAGGTCTAGGATCAGATTACAGGTCGTTGATGAAGAGAAGGCCCCTTGGGGTAGAGTCTATTACAGCACAGGAGGGACATAAACACAACCACAGCCTGTCACACAACTTCTGTTTCCTGTGGCTTGCTTTGACCACAAAACATGAACAGTATTTTATATTGTGTTCCTCCATGTGGTATTACTGTGTAGCAATGGTAAGACAACAAACACTATTACATGTTTGAACTGTCTAACAGTTATAATTATTTTAGAGACTTATTAAGTTATTAGACCCTGTTACTCATGCTATAGTCAGAAGACTAGACTTATTTACTCTCATGTGGTTGGTCAGGTATGAAGCTGATACGTCAGGTATGATGTGTGGTGCTTTCACTTCAGTAACATCTTCATCCTGGTTGAGGTTAAAATTACTTGTTCATTTTGTGAAACCAACCGCAAGTGAAAAGTGGCAGGAATGGTCAAGCTTTCTGTGCGAGTGGAATTTATTAAAAAAGGTTCTGTGTAGATGATTTCACCGCAGTCACCCTTCGGTGGGTTTTTTTTTGTTTTGTTTTGTGATTCTTATCACAGAAGAAGAAATCTGAAGGACATGGCACCTTTGGTGTGGAAGACAGTGTGGTACGTCGTTTCCAGAACTTCCCCCTCAGCTCAGGTCTTTACGGTGACCTGCCCCCTGCCAGTCATGAGGCGATCACCCAGGACAACGAGCACCAAGCAGGCTCGGCCATCTCGAGTGGCCTCCCGTTGCCCTTCCCCAACCCAGCTCCAGAGGTGGACGTCTTCACTCCCACAGCACAGCCGGCAGCCATGTTGAACCCAAGCCCCGCCCCTGGACCGTACACAGCCGAATCTATCAACGAGCCACGCAAGAAGAAGTACGCCAAGGAGACGTGGCCTGGAAAGAAACCCACACCTTCACTACTCATTTAATGCCTATTGTTGGATGGTGTTACGACGTGCACTCGACTAAACCCTAAACGTCAAACTTCTAAAACTGCATTTTCAAAAATCTCAGTCATGTCACAGTATTTTCAATGAAGAGCCTAACTCATTATAAACCATAACTAATGTTATATCAGAGGAGCAGTGTTTACTACAGACTTACATGAACAACTCTTATTTGTTATTGTAGGTTCTTTACTGAGGTGTTTTCCTACCGTTGTGGACACCACATGTTTTCCGTTACACAATTCAGATCATAGCACACGGTTAAAATATCAGGCTAGAATCAGTAGATTAATTCTTCAATGTTCACTCCCTAAGTATGGCTTACTAACTACTTACATGAGTTGTGACCTTCCACCTTTATGAATGTAAATGCCAACACTACAGTTTCTGTAATGCAAGAACAGGACAAGTCCTTCTTACGCCGTATCAGAGCGTGTTAGTTTTGTGTGTTTTATATTTTTATATCTGAGTAAATGCAATAAAATGGTGTGTAGAAATAGCAGAGAAATTGTAGGAGAAATTGTAGCAGATTGTAGGAGTTCCTAACTTTTGTTTATTTATCTAATAAACAGGATTCCTTTCTATAAGGCAGGCTATGTGGGTTGAAATAGAGACGGTTCCTGGAAGTTGAGCTGGACGTTTATTCCCTAGAGGCATCTCGCTCCTCTAATGGGTTTCTCTTTGTGCCATTTTGAAAATGGACTAGTTATAATTTATCCAGAGGTAATGAGGCAAATGAAAGTGTCCCGGGCTTTAAGAATTCCCCGTGGACATCATATTGTCATTGAGTAGGAGTTTTTCCTTCTGGTTTTATCATTTAGGAGGTTCAAAATATGGTATTCTGGGCTACTGCTGAAATTACGCTTTGTGCCATGCTATTGTGAAAGCTGTTTATGCACTAGAGGGAGGAAGGGGTGCAGTCAGTTATCAGTCCATCTGTTTTAATGTGAATTGAATTTGTGAAGCAGAGAAATTATTTTTTTTTTTTACATGTACAGTACCAGTCAAATGTTTGGTACCATCTAATTCAATGGTTTTCTTTATTTTTATTATTTAAAAGACACTGTGTTAAAGTAACAATGGACTGTTGCTTCTCTTTACTTAGGTGTGCGGTTCTTGACATAATATGGATTACTACAGTTGTCGATTAGGACCATCATTCCAGGTAATGAATAAGATGATGCCAATAGTGTGCAAATCTGTCATCAAGCTAAACAGTGGCAACTAAGGATCTAAAATATGAATCATACATATGACTGGTACTGTGTGCTTGGCTGAGGTGGAGAAGATTACTTTGCATTCACTTTGGAATATTCTCTTATCATTCATTCACTCATTCACACATTCGTTTGTTTGTTTATTTGGCATGAGAGTATCATTTTGTTCAGTTTCTGTTACAGGAATACACCTTGGATGGAAATACAGTCAATCACAGGACACCACACAAATGCATATTCATACCTGGGGTAAATTAGAATTACCACCAATTTGTTTTTATGTTTTATAACTTTTAGAAATCCCTCTACTTTTGTCATTGGAAAAATACCTCTTGTCAACAGGTAAAGTCTATTTCCAGTCCAATATATCAAGCCAAAATCATTGCAACTAAATTATCTGCAGTTCTGGATCTTTTATTTTTTTCATATTGACAAATTATTGATTTGCGACTTTCCAAAACATTTGTTTTTTATTTTTATTATGCTTGCCACCTCCCAAAAAAAGTCAGACGTCCAGTGCATCTTTTTTTTGTCCATTGGGAATTTCCAGTTGTACTTCCTCAGGTGACCAGCAGGGGTCTCCCATGCACCTTATTACCTGCTTCTGCTTTCCACCTCAGATAAATGACACCTCATTAATCAAATCTGCATGAATGCACTCAGGTTGCCATGGCAATAATTATCAGAGCTGCCTAATTAACTTTCTCAATTGCTTAATGATATACGACCCTATGAACTCCCTCATTTCTTTTCTCTGTCTAATTTGAGCAGGCATCTTTTTTCCTCCTTCCTTTTTTTCTCATTCTTTGTGTTAACCTATGACCATCGTTTTATTAAACGCAAAATAAGAACAGATTGTCAGTCACAGAGATGCAAGAGGATATTTGCGTCCTGGCTCTTGGCTTTAACCTTTCTTTCTTTTTGCTTATTTTTAATGAAAAGTGGAAAGCTGGATGAAAAAGAAAACGTCCTCACCTTCTCTTTAGGGTTATATTTCGAAATAAGTGATTTTAAAATGTAAGAGTCCTCATACAAATTAAGGTGTCTCTGCTTGTTTAATAGTTATTTGCATATAATGTTATAGAGATAAACTATAAAGGGTCAAGAGTGTTAGCTATATTATATGCTTACAATAAGGAAAATACACATAACACACACAGTTCTTTGCGCAAGTATTCACTCTCCTTGAACTTTTCCCTCTTGTACTTTTTTCTGTAGTGTTCCAAACTGGAATTGAAATGTTGGATATATTTGATGATTTTTATCATTCATTGTCTCAAAAAATTGAACAAAAAGCAGATATTTGTTGGTTGCATCTCTCTTGGTCAGTATTAAGTAGAACCACCTTTGGATGTGATTACAGCTGCAAGTCTTCTGGAATATGTCTTTAAGATTTGCACATCTGGATCCTGATATCGTGATATGCCTATTCTTCTTGCCAAAATTGCTTAAGCTCTGTCAGATTGGATGGAGAACGTTGGTGAACAACAGTTTTTAAGTCTTGCCACAGATTCTCAATCAGATTGAGGTCTGAACTTTGACCGGAGCATTCTAACACATTTTCTTGATCTTCTTGGGTTCTTGATTTTGAACCATTCCACTCCATATTTGCTGTATGCTCAGGGTCATTGTCCTGTTGGAAGGTGAATCCTTGCCCCAGTCTCACAGGCTTTCTTCTAGCATTGCTATGTATTATGTTCAATCCATCTTTCTCTCAACTCTGACCTGTTTCCCAGTCCTTGCTGATACAAAGCATCCCTACAACATGATGCTACCTTCACCACTTCCCTGAGGTGATGTTCTCACTGTTATGAGCAGTCTTGCTCTAAGGCCAAAAGTTTTGGTCTCATCATGCTAGATAACATCTACAACATGCATTTTGCCAATCTCTAAATGAGTTCAGCTATGAATCTCTCCAGGTCCTTCCGAGTTACCCTTGACTCCTTGGTTTCTTCTCCGTCTAATTCCCTCTTTAGCTGGTCACTGACATTTGATGAGCAGGCTCCTCCAGGACACAGCTAAAATACTGAAATGTAATAAAACTAAAAATAATGAATTTAATTAAGGGGTATTCAAAGTTTTGGATTTCTTATAACCAAACCCTGCTTTAGACCTTTATAGAACTTTGTCCTGAACTTGTGTTAATAGCTGCTTGGTCTTCATGGTAGGTGTTTGTTTATCTATATTCTCTAACAAACTCCGGGGCCTCCGTTCAACAAATTATGTGACTTCTGATGGTATCTGGTTGCACTAGAACTAATTTAGGGAGTTCACTTTGTTGTAACACTACAAAATGTGGAAACATTCAAGGGGGGAGAATATATAAACATAAGTGGCACTGCAGTTTTGGATGGGAAGACTGGGGTTATGGGTGGGGTTCATTGCATGATTGGGAAAACAAGATAGTTTAGAGAAAAACAGGATAGTTTAGAGAAAAGTAAAATCGAGAAGTGTGTGAGATCGAGAAGTGAGAAGTGAGGAAGGAGTTCTGGATATTAGGTGCTGTTCTGGAGAAAGCGTGGTAAAATCTGTGGAATATGGATGGAGAGATATGAACAGACAGGTAAAGGAAAAAGAAGTTGGGTTGGCAGAAGAGGAGAAGATAATTGAGGGCCTCATGGGTAAAGACAATTATAATTAAAATGAATTGTTTTATGAGGAGTAATAAATACTGGTTTAATAGGGTGGGATTAGTGTTAGGAGTGGGAAGCTGGGCAAAAAAAAGTATAAAAAGTGTGCTTAGGGTGGTAAAGAAGATGCTGTGGGTGTAAAGTGACGGGGCTAACGTTAGGTGACCTTGTCTGACAGGCTGAGTGAAGGTACTGTCATTGCCTGTGTTGTGAGCCAGCCAGCCAGGCGGAACTTGCCAGAACACCTGCTGACACTTTGCCTGCCCGGCTGCCTCCACATGACACTCTGTACAGTCGTATAACTCACTCCTCACATACAGACATCACTCCACTCACATAGTCCCCACAGATCTTTGTGTGCACAGCACATTTTACTTGCTAACACTGTGCTTGCTTGTGAGAGTTTTAAATCTATTAACCCCCTGCTTACCCACACACACAAAAGAGTTATCTCTTTCCTCTCTCAACACCTTCAGTGCATGTGCGTGTGTTCACACATAATTATCATGAATCCAACACATTTCACAGTCACTCTACCTGTCTCTTCATCTAGTGTACGGTCTCTCTCTGTCTTCCTTCCTTTTTGTCTTTCTGTCACACACAAAATCCTGGCTTTTACAAGAGAATTTGGCCTTTATACTAACTACAGGACCTGGAATCTTTTAAAACTCGGCATCTGACGGTCTTGACGCATCTTGTTTAGATTTTATGAATTCAGCAAGATAATCATTGTAATGTTAACTCTGGAAAGATTAGAGACATGCACCTGCATTCTGTTCCCAATGTTTGAGTTGCTGCTTTAGTGGAGTGGGAGATCTCAGATGAGATTAAGTGTTGATTTGCGTTGGATAAACCTTCACCATTCTGTTCCCTGAGAGCGAGATCCTTTGCAATCCCTTGCGAACATTTTGTTTTTTTACGAGTATATTTTCTCCTAAATTGAGTGAGATTTCAAAAAGTAGTTTTCATGGCAAGAGGATGTAAGTGTACCCTGCTGAGACATGGTCAGCATCACTTAACCTCAGAGAGGAAGAAAAGGGCAAATGCAACAGAACACAATGCACACAGCCAGGCAGGAAGTATTAGTCAGTGTTATGCACGGTCAGGGTAGAGGGACACACTCCCAGCACTGTGGCTTTGGCTGGACTGCCGTAGTTTCTTGCCAAACACGTCTCTCCGTTTCTCCCTCTCTAACTCTTTCTCTGTGACATTGGAAGACCACATGGTTGGCAGAGGCCCAGGCTTATGGAGGAGGCTCATTCCTGGGATGGCCACTGGCGTAGAAACACCCAGATGCATGACTTATGCAATGCTTCAGAACTTGGAGAAAGAGTGAGCTAGGGTAGGTTTGTCGACAGAGGGGAAGCTAGGACATTGCGTAGAGATATTACAGGGATCAAAAGTCAGATTCAGGCAGTCTAGATACAACAAAGTGAAAAATATGATGCGGGAATAAGGGTCAACAAGCTAATTAATTATATTGAAAGGAAAGACAGAGGGAGGGAAAATAATCAAAAGGAAAGTTAGATGTAGACGGAGATAGAAGAGCAAAGAGAATTAGGAACATTCATTCATAATTCATCTTTAGTAACCACTTGATCCTTCTAAGGGGTTGCAGTGCATCTGGAGTCTATCCTGGGAACCTGCTTGTGAGGTGGGAATACACCAGTCCATCACTGACCACCAGTCACCCACACATTCATTCACACCTGGGGCAATTTTAACGTCACCAATCCTAGCATGTTTTTGGGAGGTGGTAGGAAACTGAGAAACCAGGGAAAACCTATGTGAACATGGGAAGAATGTGCAAAATGCCACACAAAGAGTAACCTAAGCCTAATGCCTGGAGCTGTGAGAAATTAAGATAATGGAGAGCCTGTTTGGCATATAAAAAAGCCCTAAGATTCCAATATTAACACTGCACAAGTACATCACCAACTGTGAGAAATTTAACTAAACACTCCATTGTTGTGAATAACTATGCCAGTAAACATGCATGCATGGTCACAATATTGGCAAAACCCTTACCAACATCCACTGATAACCGATGATTTTAAAGACATGATGGGGTGGTTTGTCTGAGAAGGTTTTTCATACATCCATTTTGATGACCAGATCTGTGGAAATCAAGGCAAGATCTGGAAGACCAAGTAGACTCTCAGACAAAACTGCCCATATACTGGCAGAATGGCAAAGCAAAATCCCCAAATGACAGCAAGGACTTGTGGAAAGCTTTAGCTAACATGCATGTTAGTTCACTGTCCTACTGTGCAGCATTATTCAAACATGATCTGCATGGAAAAGTCATCAGAAAGAAACCTTACCTGTGACCTCATCACAAACATCAACATCTGAAGAAGGCAAAACAACTTCTAGATAGCCAGAAGCATTTTGGAAACGCGTGCTGTGGACTGATGAATAAAAATGGAATTGATTGACCACAATCACCATAGGTAGGTTTTGGTGGATCAATTATACTGTGCGTGTGTGCGTGTGTGCGTGTGTGCGTGTGTGCGTGTGCGTGTGTGATATCAATCAAATGTGACAGTTGTCAGAAAGCTGAAACTGAAACGAGCTTGGCTTCTACAGCAGGGCAATAATCTAAAACATACCTTAAAATCCTCCATGAAAACTACTCTATTTAAAAAAAAAAATTCCTGAATTGAACATCATTGAAAATGTGTTGGTAGACCTTAAAACATACTGTGCATGCAAGTTAGCCTCAAGAATATCTCAGATCTTGAAACATTCAGCAAGGAATGCTGGTTGAAAATTCCTAAAACAAAAATACATAGAATCCTAGCTCACTACAAAATGGTTTCAAATATTTACCAAAGAGGAAATACTTAGTAAGGTGTCCAAACTTGCATGCACATGCACAATAGCTTTTTTTTTTTTTTTAATTTACTTTTTTAAATTCATCAAATATAAAGTATCTGTGCATTTTTATTCGTTTTCACCTCAACAAAATATGTAATTTGGCCAGGGGTGCTAAAACCTTTGCATACATTGGTGTTTATTAGCATATGTGAAGAGTAATAGATGGTGTTGTAGTCTTAAATATGTTTCACCATGGAAGAAGAATCAGCTTCCAATCTCATATGCACTAACATGTTTTCTGACTTTCTAATGTTTTTTCTTGCTCTATGACCTACTGTACGTTCTTTAAATTCCATTTAATGTTGACTTTGAATAAACAGGCCAATAATTTGCAACCCAATTCCTCAAAATATCTTTCAACAAAGCAAAGGTACTGAATTAACTGTTACAGTCTTCAGTTGTATAAAACTTGTATTGGATCAACACTGTATGTGTAAATTAAACACAGTGACTGTTAATTCTACTCTTGGGATTTCATTATGCGTAGACGTTCTTCTTCAAGGTAAATCATAGTTTTTGTAGTACAAAGAAATAAAGTGCAGGAAGCCTAATAAATGTTGTGATTTATGAATTTTCCTGCTTGTTCCTCAGCAAGAATGCATGAAATCTGTGTCCTTAATGAACTCTAGCCCTGGACTTCATTTTGTACAGCAGGGAACTCAAACATGCAATTTTAAGTAATGATTTTTGCAGATTGACGTCCTGGAAAACAATTGCCACATTCATTTATTCATTCATCTTCAGTAACCACTTTATCCTTGTCAGGGTCACTGTGGATTCAGAGGAACTCTGAGCGTGAGACAGTAACCTGAACTCAGGATCGAACCAGGGACTTTGGAGCTCTGACAGCGTGAACGTTTCCCGTTGTGCCCACCCTAGCTATATTTCTCCAGCATAAAACATAATAAAGCTCAAGTTAAAAATATTATTAAATATGATTAAATTGCCCATGTGCTTGCGTTGATATTTAATTTCTAGAAAAATCCCTTCACATGCAGAAGTATGGACAAAGCAAGCTATTAGATTATTAACATTAGTAACATTTCTTATTCATTTGATGAAGGAAAGGTATGTATAGAGGTTATTTAGATATCCAAAAGGAATGAGGTGATTTCGTGAAGAGGCTACATTTTGTTCAGTTTTATACAAATTATGCAGTAAGAAAAAGAGGAGCACTAACTTACGTTGAAAAAATGAAGCAATGCGACTTGTTATGAATATGCAAGTGTGACACCATGCTGGATATTTACTGGATATTGGCCATTTTGCCATTTTCTAAACACAGCTAGACATGATTAATGGAGGTAATTACCGTAAATGAGGGACTGACACTTCCTACAGCAGTGAATTTTCTATGTGATGTAGATAATATCTTTAATAGAGAGCATACGGAAGGTTGACCTAAGCGTACAGAACATTATCAGCCAGTGTTGTAATTAACAAAGAGGTGCAAGGTGTACTGAGACATGTGAGCTCCTTGCTTTTCTTCATTTTTCAGACTTTGAGGTGGCGATATGCATGTCCTCACGTTACTCTTGCAACTCATTTTCTTTTTGAAAACTGATTTGAGAATCTTCAAGATGACTACTTCCTACTCTTTCTTTTTGGCTGCATTCTGGAAAGAAATGATAGCTTTTGCTGCCACAAATATCTTCAGAAAATCTTCCTTCTTCACGGTTTTGATATGCAAATGACCGTGACGATTCAACTGATATGCAAAACGAATCTATTGCATCATCTGACGACTTCTATTGACTTTTTGAACATGAATTACTAATGCCAGCCTTACCCAAATGACTTTTTAAGCAATTTCACTGTCAGAGACAAATTTCCAGCATTGGAATTAAATCATGAAAGTTTTGCTAGAATTGTAGCTCGTTTCCATCGTCTCAGTCGTTTGGAGTAAGGTGGTCAGGATCACTGACTTAAGTCAGTCCTTTTCTCGATTTGATGTTCCGATAAAATCAACCGTGTTTAATATTATAATAAGTTTTTAGTCTTGGCTCATGCAAAAATAGTGACAAGGACATTGTCACCAACCAGTCAGTTAGCTCTCTCCAGCACTAAACAGGAAACATCAAATCAAGCAGAGGAACGTCTCTGTAAGGTAGATCCTGTGTTCAGGTTGTCCACTTGTCCACTTACTTGGTCACTCACTATATAGTGTTCGCTACATAGAACACTCACTAGGAGATAGGTTCAGACAGTTGTTGATTCATTTTAGACAATATTTGGATATTACGATGATACATGCATGCACTGGATAGTCATAATTATTATCTCTGTCGCATAAACAAACGGATAAAGTACACACTGTAACTGACATATTGCTTAAAACCTTTAACAGAACTCTACAACTCTCGTCACAGGCCGCAATGCATGACAGTCTAAATCTTTGGTGTGCTTTATGATGAGTTTGTAGTGCACTATATAGTGAATGAAATTTATAATTAAGAATTTGAGCAGCACTACAAAATGACTGATTCACTTTATAGTGGACTATGCAGTGGGCGAGTGGATGTTCCAACATTATTATTTCACCCAGCAATAGAGGTGTGAAATAATGGATGATGGAAAATAATTTTAAAAGGATTCTACCTGCAGTCTTGCAAATAGTGACCCTGTAAGATCACCAGTCTTTGCAAAATCATAGTCTGTGACTAAAATCTCTCTGACTAATGACACATTGCCTTTAGATATGAGAGGGTGTCAGACTTAAGTGTTTTTGGAGCCTTTTCCAAAGTCTTCTAGTGTATGGTTAGCATTACATTTCCCTTAAAAGGTTTGGCAACACTGCGTCACGCGGAAGCTTCGCTTGCCAGTACCTGCGTGCACGCGCAATTCACGCACTTTTTAATGACCATGCACGCTGATAGGATGGAGTCCTCGCGCGCTCCATTAAAGACACGATTTAAACGCAATTACACCCCCCCCCCCCTCTCGTTTCTGCTCTCCCTCACTCTCTGTAGATTAATAATAGCCCGGCGGAGGGTCTGGGGACTGAGGACACGGTTGCCAATGACAACCGACCTGTCAATACTCGTGCATGGTGTCACCACAACACTCGGGAGGTTTTTCCATCACAAATAGTGAGAGGACGGGGTTTTGGCGAAATACCAGTCAGTGTGGCCGCTGGTTGGAGATGGAGCATGGAGGGATGTCTGATCCGGGTCCGGTGGAATTCCCCTCTGCCAAATCTGGCACTTTATCAGCGCGTTACACACGGCCAGTAATATTAAATGGCACGTTTGCACCGGCCCCGCCCACCCGCGCGCGTGCATAGGACACAAATCTCACACTACCATCCAAATATGCCACTTCCCTGCCTCCCTCTCTCCCCTCTGCGGATTTAAATGCATTTGGCAGACAGATCTGGCGCTGAAATCGTCTCACGTGGCCGTTGATCCACCCCCCCACCCCCCGTCTCTATCCTATCCATATCTAGCATGTAATAATTGTTATATTGTCCAAAATACCGTAGGTCCAACATATTTGCCATGAGAACTGCCAGCAGGATCAGATGCTGTGGAAAAGGTGCACCGAGGCGTTAACACTTCTGTCACTTCTCAACCTGTCAGTGCAACAAGTGGCACGCGCTTCTACTATAAGAGGGAGAGGTTACAAAACACATAACACATAACAAAACACATTAAGCAAATGTATTTGTAATCCTTGGCCGTAAATCATAGTGTAATTGATGTTAAAACGGCCAATTTAGTTATTTTATTAGATAAGTTATAATAAATGTATTTATATATAGGCCCACGTATGTCTACATGTATGTATGCATGCACGTGGCATTTTTCCTGCAGAATAAACCTAACCATGAAGCATAAAATATCAAATGACCAGTGCATTGGTCTGATAAATAGCCCAACACGCACAATTTAGACTCGGAAACGAACGAACGCACGTGGGGATAAAGATCATGCGCGCGCGCAAATCGTAAAGGGAGCGCTCGTTTTGCGTGTCTGCATTTCGTTTATTAGCGATTCCCGTGAGGTGGTGTGTAAAGGCGGTAGTTGCGCGCGCGCTGTCAGTCGTTGCGTGAGCGCTTGCGTGTGAATCCGGTTACAAATCTAAGGAGGAAAAAAGCCAGAGACCAGACAGAGATTCGATTGATTTCAGCTCTCTCTGTCTCTTTCTCTCTGTATATCTCTTTATTTTTTTTTCTTTGGAGCTCGACGAGATAAAAATTTACGAGCTCGCGGGCTGTCTGTCTTTTCAAGCAGTCTGTCAGAACAATCAACTGTTGCTGCGCGCAAGCGATTTGAAAAGGGGAGTCGAAATTTCACAGGCTTTCTCATGTGGCTTTGAATTTGGCACAGCGCGGCGATGGGCGTGTGATTCCAGCGCGCCACTGAATTGTTCAGTAACATGGAAGAAAGACTGTTGCTAACAACGATGCGTTGGCTACACTCGCGCGCTCGCTTTTGATATTGCAGACGAGTCTTTACACAATGAGCGCGCGCTCCGCGGCTCGCCGCGCTTTTGGTTCGGGCTTATTGCTTATTTGGATCCGACCGTGAAAGACGACCAAGCGGACAGTAATAACCTAAGACAGACTCGACGTTTCCAGATCGTGGTTTGGATTTACCGATTTGGTTGATTGTTGACCTTGCCAGTGCTAAAGAGGGGGAAAAAACCGCCCAGATGCTGATGATGGAGAACGGCGGGATGGACGCGCATCAGGTTGAACGTGACGGGGATTACGGCCACGCGCGCTCCTGCACCTGGCCACAGCTGCCGCGTCCGGAAGAGGAGCTCCGTGTTCCGCCAGTGAAAGCGGAGCCGTTTGACGTGCCCGCGTGCCGCGCCGAGAGAAACGGCGGCGGAGCACCGGCAGAGCTGAAGCACCCCACCGGAGCGCCGGTACCCCTCGCGGCCGCCGCCGCTGCGCTGGACGCGGCCGGCCAGCTGCGCAAATCCAAATCGTCGCGGCGGAACGCGTGGGGCAACCAGTCATACGCCGACCTCATCACCCGCGCCATCGAGAGCACACCCGACAAGCGCCTCACGCTCTCCCAAATCTACGACTGGATGGTGCGCTTCGTGCCATATTTCAAGGATAAGGGGGACAGCAATAGCTCTGCCGGCTGGAAGGTAGGCTATGCTTGTGCACCGATCATGCTTTTTATTCGGCATTCTCGTGCCTGAAGCCGCTGCACGCGTGCTACACACTGTAGGTACAGAGAGCGTGCACTGCTCCAGTAGCCTAGTAAAAAACCCCATTGTGTCCTCTTGTGACCGCAGCACATTGAACTGATCATTTAAAATGATGCCTCCTATCATGACGCATAAGAGCGCGATGAATGGTGAGCAGTGGGACGTGGGGGTGGAGAGGGTTCACTGGGTTCGTAGTGCTGGACTCGCGTTTAGAGAAAAAACCCAGCCATCCGCCCTGCTTCGTGCGAATGTGAAGCTCCGTGACGCATTTGAGCTGATTAGATTGGAGTGATGTGTACTGTAGCCTGAGTGTGAGCCTGGGGTTGACGAGGGGAAAGATCTCCAGGGAGTCAGTCCGGCCAGGGGGAAGGAAATACAGGCTACACACGTAAACCGGCCCTCCAGCATGCACCCTCACATCGTACTGTCAGAAATAAAGAGTGCAAAAGAGAGAGAGTTAAAGAAATCGAGATGTTAAATTGTATCGAACAGTAATATGATGAGCCAACTGCAACCGCAGAAGTAAACCACAATATACTTGGCGACAGATAAATGTAAATGATGTCACATTGGCACGCTTAACCGGTTTATTCCCCTCATATAGTGGCCCATGACATACTTTCATAAGAATCTAATTAGTTTTTTTTTTTTTACATGGCCATCTGAGTGCATATGCTTCATAATGCAACACATAAGGGATCTTTCTCTCTGGTGCTCTTATTGCTCTTATTCTCTCTGTCTCACTCACTCTAAAAAGGGGATTTGATTGCCTCTTTTCTTCACATTGGATATTCTAATGTTGCCAAGGAGTGGTTCAGGACATGCTTTTGGAACTGTACTGAGTTTTTGTGAATGATTTGTCTCATTTTGGCAGAACATTGAGAAAGTCACAACACACACACACACAGAGAGAGAGAGAGAGAGAAATGTGCCTAGTTTGGAAGTATTAACTTTAAAATAAGACATAAGACAAGAAATAAGTTAGGCAGTCCATTCAAAATTATTTACACATGCAGACCTTTAGGCTGTGTGGGTTTTTATAGGGTGTTTTGCTCAAGCCTGGTCGTTTATGAGACTGTTGTTAAATATGGAATGTTGTTAGTACCTGAAGAGTGTAAGTAATGGCAATTTTATTGTAGCCTATATGATTTGAGAGCATGTAAAAGCTATTAAATAATACTACTGCCTACAAACCACTGGACTTACTTCTAGTAATGGATACACAAAGGCCCCAAACTGTCCTGAAGGCATCTGACTTTTCATCCTCGGTGTATTGTATTTGTATTAGAGCGATTGTCATTGTTTACAACAGTTAGTTTACCATCTAAATCTAATATCATTTGATAGGATACCTACAATACCTACAACATTACCTACAACAGGATTGCTTTCAGATGTAGACACTCCCACACCAGTTCTAAGCTAGCTTATACTAATCGTAAGATCAGAATGTCAAAACGAGATTTAAATCTGGCCTAATTCCTCGGGATGTGTTTGTTTCGCCCTGGGATATACAGCTGGGTGTCACTCATATGCTCCCATTGGACTTTACAGCAGGGTGCAGGCTTTGATTTGTCAGAGGGGTGTAATATGGGTGAAAAACAACTTGATTCAATCAAAATAATGTTGTGGAAAACAGGCTCACACGCTCGCACGTGTTGGCCCCTGAACACTTGGCATCAGCTTTTAATGCACTTTTAATTCTGACCCATGCGCACACATAAATTCCTTTTTTCCCCTAATATACACATAAACACACATCATTGCTCTCTCCCTCACACACACACACACACACACACACACACACACACACACACACACACACACATATATACATACATTATATATACATATATATAAAGGGGGTAAAGTAAAAGCAGATGATCAGTTCTCTGTGTTAATAAAGCTGTGTGTTTGTGTGTGTGTGTGTGAGAGAGAGAGAGAGAGAGAGCGAGAAATGTTTGGGGGGTTTGGACCTAGTAACAGGAATATCTATAAGAATTATGTTGTGAGGTTTTTTTAGATGATCTACTATAACCGTTGCTCATTCTACAGGAAAGCTCAATTTGTCAAAGCAATAATGTGAAAAACCAGAATTGTGATTTCAGTTACAGGTGCTGCTGTGTGAATGCTGAAGTAGAGGTGTGTGTGGGACTGGTTTTGTCTCACTCCTGAAGGAATTCTGACCAATTGCTCCCGCTCCTACAGTTATATTTGTTTGTACCTGAGCTGTAAAGTATAAAAAATTCATTTCAAAGAAAGTCATTTAAATCACAATCACTACATTTACTTGAGCAGAATATTCTGGTTTTTGCCCTTATTCCGATAAAAACCCAGTATATTCCTACTGAACAGTTTACATGGCTGATGAAAATGAATATTCCACTAATATTCCTGTTTACATGTGTACATCTCTACCCCAGCTAGTAGGTTTGTGTACAATGCACAGAGCTGACCGTAAACAGATAAGCAGTCCTGTGTCGCACACACTCCGTAAAAACTACAATTGAGACATATGTTCCGAATTCACTAAAACCTTAATAACATTGGCATATCCCAGATGTCTTATTGGAAAATACTAAATTCGGAATAAGGCCAAATTCAGAGAATTTCCAAACAGAATATGCTTTTTTAATGAGCCGTAATATTAGTACACATTCCTAATAATAGTGGAATATTAGATATATTGTGCGTGAACAGGGTGCACTGAGCGACCCTGTTTAGGATAAAGAGTTACTGAAGAAGAATGAGTGAATCCAGTTTACATCAGATAACGTTAATGTCCAATACACTCCTGTATTAATCAACACGGCCCTTCTTTGCCTAGCATGAGAGTAAAAAAACGCAATACTGAAGTATGGGAGGTAGCGAGAAGGCTGCATGTACTAAAGGTAAAAGAATTGAAAAAAGAAGCAGAAGGACACTGAGTTGGTCTTGCAGATATGTAAGAAAAAACACGAATCAGTAAGAATTAGTAGAATAATCAAGGAGGACAGGTTATAGAATCCCAGAAGCCCTTTGACCTGAAATGGGAGTGCAGATTCGTGGGTTCATTCAAGGCTGTATCTTATAGGATATGGTAATCACATAATGAAAGAATGGCCTGTTTTAATTAAAGGTGACACAGTGGTGCAGGGGGATGTATTGCTGCGTCACAGCTTCAGGGTTCCTGAGCTCAGGTAACTGTCTGAGTGCAGATTGGCATGTTCTCCCTGTGTTTGTGTGGGTTACATCTGGGTTCTCCAGTTTTCCTCCCACTTTGTCCAAAACATGCAGGTAGGTGGAGTGACTATGCTAAATTGCCTGTAGGTATGAATGTGTGTGTAGGTGCATGGCACCCTCTGATGGATTGCCGTCCTTTCCTTTGTGAATTCTCCCACCTTGCACCTAATGGTCCTAGAACAGGCTCTGGATCCACTGGGCCCTGACTGGGATAAAGTAATTACTGAAAATGAATGAATGACTGAATAAATAGGGAATCTTTTTAAAAAATGAGAATGAAATATTTTTTGGATGTCACATTGCAAGACGTCATCAATGTTGACTAAGGAATAGCTTGTTAAGAATTCATGATAGGTTCTTGATAAAGTATGTGGAGGATGGAGGAATTTGCTTCTCTGCCACCCCAAGCAGGGCGACTCTGACTTGGCTGCCCATGCCATCCCAGGCAGCTTTGATAACACACCAAGAAAGCCCATGCAAAGCTCAAATGTCTTCAGAAAACACCAGTGGTATTGTCCTGACAAAGGCACAGCAGAAGGACAGAGAGCTTGGTGGGCTGGCATGACATTGTTGCTTCATCAAAGCCAAGACAGTTTGAGAGTGAAATCTACGCTCTAGCCTTTGGCTAAGCTTGGCTTGTGCTTTGGAGTCAGTGAGAGATGGATTATGTGGAGTGAATCAAGAAAAGGCAAGTCGGTTGCAGATGGTTTAAATATCTGGACTCTTTAGAGGCAGAGTAATGGATGCTAATGGTACAATATTGTACATCTGTGAACCTTTATTCCATGCAGTTTAAGATAGAAGAACTACCCAGAGCCCTACAAAAAAAACCCTAACATCTAAAGCACTTTACACTCAGCAACAACTTTTATCGTACACTTTATTTATATTGAGGTGTCACAGTGGCACCAGATTTTTGCATGTTCTCCCCATGTCTGTGTCGTTTTCTTCCAGGTTTTCCATTTTTTTCTCACCTCCTGAAAACATTCCAATAGGTGTACTGACTACTCTAAATTGCCCCAAGGTGTAAAAGAAAGTCTGCATGGTGCCCTCTGAAGGACTGGCATCCCATCCATGGTATATACCGCCTCGTGTCCAGTGTTCCTGGGATAGGCAGGATAAAGTGGTCAATAACTAAAGGAGTCATTAATTCTGGAGAAAGGTTGTTGATATTTGATAACAGCCAAAAATTACACACCTCCCTTCAGTGATCCCTCAGAAGCTCCGCCCACCAAAATCATGGACACGCACTGCCAAGGCAATGACACTAAGAATGACACCCCAATTTCCCCACCTCCCCTTCCCCCTGTGCTGGAATTGGCTGGAACATTTTTGTGTGGCTCGGTCCGAGACACTTTCTTTGTTTCTTTGTTTACAGAGCCAGGGCTGTGTACGAGCATCAGATTTTTTTCAGCGCACACAGAGCAGACAGTTAGTGGACCGGGAGGAGATATTTGCTGAATTTGTCAAAAAAGGGAATTGGATTAGAATTGATGTCTGCACCTTTACTTAAACAAAATGAGTCTGAACTCTCAGTATTGTCCTTGATTGCAGCAAGTGAACACCAAAGGCAGAAACCATCTCTTCCAGACAGATTTTTGGACTTAAACTTTAAATAGCGGAAAGATGTTTGGTTCTGTTGCAGGCCCGAGGGCTGCAGGTGCGCTCAAGTACTCCACGTAGTCCCATTAAACCAGTGGGAAGAGACAAAAGCAGTACTTTCTCTCCCTTGTGACTCTGTAAGGTGCAAACTCATATGGATTTTCAGGATTTGTCAGCAAATTCTTTTTCAAAGTGAGAATCATGCCATGCCATTTTGCAGGACCTTTCTTGTTTCAGTGCTCTGAAAAAAGTTTTTAGACATGTGAAGGGCGTGTATTGTTGTATGTGTGTGTGCGTGTATGTGTACGTGTGTGTATGTGTGTGTGTGAGAGAGAGAGAGAGAGAGAGAGAGAGAGAGAGACAGACAGACAGAGAGAGAGAGAGAGAGAGAGTGAGAGCGAGCCAGACGGGACTGCATGTCCAAGGGATGCAGCTCTAGTTAATAATTCAGATAAGGCTCATTATCATGGCAGTGCAGATCTCACTCTGATTCCACCTTAATTACAGCAACGATGCTTCAATCTTGCACACACTTCTTCCTTCAACACCACAGAGACTATTTTATGTTTTTTTTTTACTGAGCGACTCTCCTTTCATGGCGTATTTTTGTGCTTAGGTGCTATGTTAATTGCTTATTGTACAGTGAAGTGTTTCCAGGGTAATGACTGATTTGCACTTTTATAAAAGTATTCAGGACTTTAACCAGGATCAATTATTGCAAAAAAATGTGACCCACATCATATATAATATACCACAATGTGGGCTATATCAATTGCTAATTTGTAAGACTCTCTATATTATATTATCATACTTTAATTCTTACATTAACTGCTCAGACTAAAGTAGTGTTTAACTTTACTGAGCTACAATTTTTCTTTACTGAAAAAGCATATTTTAAAATGCAATGTACCCCACAGCTAACACAGGGTACCTCGGCTAACTTTAGCATGCTGATTTGGCTAGCAACATTACAAGAAATTTGTATTGTAGAAAATGCCAGTTGTCCTCATAAACACTCACATTTATACAATAATTCAATCATTTATATCACAGCTATCTCTCAACACGAGGTTAAAGTTTCTAGCATAGTCTTGTGAGAGCTAAACAAAATGGTTGATTAAGTTTATGGGCAAAGCTAGTGTCTCTACAGCTACTCTAACGTCAGTTTGGAGCCAATCACGTCTGAATGGTCAGTCAATTTTTTCCCCTCAAAGTAGGCTACATTCTGCCACCACATCATCAGGATGGTGATGATAATGTCTATTTTGAATCTGACAGCTGGAGAGTGGTCCATAGGAGGTAAAAAACAAAACCTTCCTACACTACCGAGGTCCGGACTTTGGTATTTTCACAGCTAATCACAGCCGTGCGTACACTTATATTGTTATTATTGCACACAGGCACATGCTTTCCAGCAAAAAGAGTTGTGTTTTATCTAAGCCACAGTCTCAAAAACTGCTTAGAGGATTTTGCAAAACACTTCAGACAGCGCTCCACTTTCAAGCACAAATTTCATGAAAAACCCCTCATTCTGGATTTTGGGAACAATAAGATATAAAATGCGCATTGTTCAAGTCAGTGAACTTAGAAACTCCTTATCATGACTAACACTACAGAGCTTTTGTCTACATTTCTGCAGCTTTCTCAGCTGGATAAATAAAAGTAAATTTTTTTTTTTCTATACATAGTGTAATACAGCAAGTCAAAAATAAACATCCAGGAAAGTGGAATACTAATCTAAACCATTATTTATTATAAAACGTCATGATAGTTTATTGTATGAACTGACAGCCAAGGTTCAGTCAGTGAGGTCCTAAACATGACTACTAGACAGGAACACACACATAAATGAAAACAGCAAAAAAAAAAAAAAAAAGAATAACTGCTGTACAATGGAGGAAATGGAGTGAGAGGAAAGGCAAAGTCTAGTGATTAAGCTAGATCTGGAGATAAAAGACAAGGAAGATTAAGAGGAAGGGAGATAAACGGTCTCAAATGAAAGTTCATTGTGATGTACGTAACATTCTCTGGTTAAATGGAAATAGGCAAGTAGGTTTTGGTATTCAGTCAAAGTGATGATACCATCAATCTTCCCAAGAGCCCCTGGACTACTAGATGCAAAACAGCCCCAAAACATCAATGATTAACCCCTATATTATACAGCAGGTATGAGGTGTGTTTCTTTTTTTGCAATGGTTTGCAGAGACAAAAAATGTATTTTAGTTATATCTGAACATAGCACATGATTACAATGCACAATACATGATTTCTCAGTCACTGACTAAATTTGGGGCTCAGTGACCACATCCCCCAGCCCCATGACTACTTGCTGCATGTTCCTGTAGGAACTGCTTGTGTGAATGATTCAGCAATGCAATTTTCTCAGTCCATGAGTGATCACAGAGGCTCTGATACTTTCAAGCATGTCTGATATTCTTACTGATGAATCACATAGTGCGAACCTTTCTGTGACTCGCAGCAAGTACAGCAATGAGAAACAGCCAATGAGAGTCTGAGAGGAAAACAAATGCATGTGCTGTCATGTGCAGCAGATCCCTGAATCCAGTTTACCATCCATCTATAAGTGTGGGACGGCGAGGGCAAAAGTCAGCACAAGAATAACGCTTCTATAAGAGATTATTTGGCGTGTCATTCCCAAACGGTCACTAGGAACAACAAAAATGAAAACAAATAAAAAAAAAACCTCCAGTTTTCTTTGCAGAACAGGCTAATCTTATTGGCAGCCAAACCAAGCTTTCCCCAACATTTTCTCTTATTTCTCTTGTTTTCTTCTTTGCATACAAAATAGTGACAAATGTTAAAAAGCTTTTGTGTGGATTTTCTTGAGAAAGTGGATTTTAGGAATCAGGCATGCTTTGGCTGGGATCTCTCCAAGTGAATGATTGTGTAGCTGTTTGTCAGCCTTCTTTGTGTGCGATCATGCAGTGTGCTCACTTCTATGTGCATAAAACAACAGATTGCAAGTGATTAAAGTCGTGTAGTGTTAAAGGGTTAGTGTTTCTGAGAGTTTGAAAGTCATGTAGTGTGCACTCAGCTTTACTTGTAATCGAGGAGATCATTTTGACACAGTTTGGGCTCTCCTTTGACTTCCTCACTAACCTTCTCACTGTGTGGCAGCTAACACAGTCATAAATCCTCTTTCTGGATTAAAGAAATGGCCATATTTTGAAATGTTTATGTATTTTTTATATCCATTGCCTGTTTCATGTGGGTCAACATTCATCTGTCTCTCTTGTGCTGATGGATTTTTCATGATTGTAATGTCATTTATACTCCAAAGAAAACATGACATGGTTAAAAAAACACCCCCCCCAAAAGAAAAAAAAAAAACTCAGAGTTGCTAGAAACCGAAAACAAGATGACAGTTTAAGATTCTTTAGAACATCATGTTTGATTTTTGCCCATTCTCTTAAACGGCGCCAAAAATCATGGAGTTGATTATCCTTTTGTTAGTTGAAAGAGATCATTCAAAGATCAGTTATGTGTTGGTATTATGAGGTACTTACATTTTTAATCAGACATTCATGAGGCTCTCTCCCATTGGACAAGCAGAGATGGATGAGCCATAATCAGCGACAGGAGAACGGCAGTGATTAATGCAGCCTCTGCGGACTGTGCAACAGAGCTCATGATACCCTCCAGTGTCCCACTTTGATGCCTCTGCTTTAAGATATACAGCTTCGCTATTGCCTTGTAAAAGAGAAGAATTACAACACATGCTTTGCTGTTGTTAGTGGTTTGAGATGTAGCCATGCAGTTAGACAATGTTCCTCATCATAAGCAGTTACATTGTACTCTTTTTGTGTACCAGATGTAGCTTGTGTATGGTGCTTTGTCCTGATCTGTTGCTAATAATGCCAGCAAAATGTTTTTCCACATTTATAGAGCTGTGACATTGTGTATCTAAAATTTTACTTTATTATCTATGTATATGCATGCTTTGTGACTACAGAATGTGAAACCTATAGCTAATTTACAGATTATAAAAGGTGACGAGACTGATTACTTGTGTGTACACGTGTAAGGGAATGCAGGCATGTTTGAGATACTAAAGAGAAGTCGTGGGTTATGAAGCAGGCAGACTTGGGGTATAAAATGGCAGCTGAGTGTGGAGGATTTGCATGTCAGTTTGATGAAAATAGGTCATGATGCAGGCCACGCTGCATTTAGTATGCTGCCCATGTGTCTATTGACTTCCCGAGACCACACATAGCCTTGGATGAACCCTATTCTCCTCTCCCCGTGTCTGTCTGTCTCTCCCCCCCCTCTCACGCACTGTGTAATTCAACATTTCATCTTCTGAAGCTGTCTTTTTTAATCTAAGCGTTTGCATGATAGCTTTGATGCAAGACACTGCGTGATTCTCTCTCTGTCTCTCTCTCTCTCTCTCTCTGTCTGTCTCTCTCTCAGTGTTGCCACTATTGATTTGTTGCTTTCTCCTAAATTTCGGGTGCATCAGATCTGGGATTTCATTAAGGATCTTTATTCTCTTTGATGATCTGCCACTAGATTAAGGTTGCATCAATGTGTGTGTTAAACCCTGCATGCTAACAGTGTGGTAATAGGGCTAGTAATGCAAATGAAAGGTTGAATAGGTTATCTATAAAGAACATCTTGAGAAAAAATAAGTCATAAAATCAAATAAAAGAAAAGAAAATTAGAACAATAGAAAGAATAAGAAATAAGCTACTTTGGTGGAACCAAAAACAACAGCACCACTAGCAAAAAAACTTCAAGACATATGAACTTTTGGCTTGAGCTGATTTCTTTCTATCCCAGACTGTAGATTCGTTGATTTGACAGAGTGAAACACCCCTTAGATTTTGTGTGCATTTGGGCTAAATTATTTAAGTCCACTTCGCTCTCACATTCATAACATGTCATCAGCAGCAGTTGAGAAGATGCATATGAAATACAGTAGCGGATCCAATGAACATGAAGGTGAAGGTGGATTATTTTCTCAGTAATTGTATTTTCAATATTTTCCCCCAAAATGCCTTTGGAGGACATACTAGTAGTAAAACGACTAATTACACATCATCCAGTCAAAGTCCAAATTACACAAAGGGACAATCGAGACAACTGTAAATTTTGTCATTGGTTTGAATAAAAGAGCTGGCTAATAGCAAGTGCAGCCTTTTCTGTTTACCGTTCTTGCTACTCTGTATAGACACGGCATGGTTAAGGACTTGAAACATTTGATCAAAAAATTAAGAATGGTACTGTCTATCTCATTCAAAGAATGTGTATGCGTTAGGCATAACTGAATACAAATGTATTATTCAGAATGAACAAATACAATTCAGAATAGGAGGCACATTATTCTTTTTTTGTAAACAAAGTTTGCCAGAAAGTTGATCAGGCATCTGCTTTAGACTAGAGGTGTGCATTGGGCCTGGGATCCCACAGGACACAAAAAAAAGTCACCTGAGTGGGAGGCTTTTACTTTCCTCAGGGCGTGAGTGAGCATCAGATATGAAGTGCAACAGAAAAGACCATACACGTGTGGCACTGCATGATGCGTTTACATTGTTCCTTAATCCGTCATTACTAACTGCCTGGTCAGGGTTGCGGTTGGTTAAATTGGGCTGTTCCTGCACACATCTCTAGCTGAGACCAATTATGAAGTTGAGTGAGGTAGCTGAGGTTGAGGAACTGCCAGAGCCAGAATTCACACAACATGTTGATAGTGTCAGCGTTTCTTACTCCAGGTTTCAAGTGTTGCCCAGGGCATAGTGGTATGGTTAATAAAAAAAAATTACAGATAGTGGAATTGCGGTACACCCCTGGTATGTGTCATGGCTTTAATGGGTGTATGATGAGACTGTGTGCTTTGAGACTCAATCCTAATGGTTTCATAATAGTAATGCCAAGTTTGCGTAAGACGTCTCGTTCATAGTGAACAGTGATCACTGTGTATAATGATATATATATACACAAAGCACACGCCCCCAGAGATGCGAAAATTTCACAGGGTGAAATTTGCAGTGCTTCATTGTGTGGAAACCTAGAGTAATGCGAGGCTATCATCGTCATAACAACATGGGTTGGGGACAATTCTACACAGGATGTCTATAAGAAATGTGTCTGGTCCATAAATACTCTCACTCTCACTTGGCCCTTTGGTGACAATGAAAGGATTCATTTTTCAAAAGAAAAGATTTTCCGACCCCCTGTGTCACTGCAGTCCCAAATTTCTAATGACGACAATTCAGACGCGGAATCAGCAGGTGAGCAGATTTTGAAAAAGGTAAAGACTTACTCTTTCCGACAGAAATGGCTCATGCTGTTTAAGTGGCTGTGATATTGCAAAGAAAGAAACGGCATGTATTGTATGTACTGCTCACGGTGTATGCCAACAGTTACGGGGAAAGTTTGCTGACTCACCGTACGTTGTTATATCCCAAGATCTATTGATCAGTAATGCAGTTACGATAGGAAAAAATATGAATGCGATGCGTTGCATGTCGATTTAAGTGGTGCACCTAAATTTTCAGCGCTGCAAGTCTGAAGCCCTGTATATGTTTCAGTAATACATTTGTATGGATTATGAATGCAAACATGTAGCTTCTATGTAGGTGAAAGTAGTGACCCTCGATTTATCTGAAGTCTTATGGAATGATAACTAGGAAAATGAAGAATGTGGAAAAAAGATGAAAGAGCATGGAGCGTTGTTGAGAGAGAGGTCTGGTCTCGGTGTGAGGCTGGGATTGCATGACTGAGGTCAGTGAGCAGCCCTGTCTGTGCCCTGGATTAGAATCTCTCTCTCTCTCTCTTTCTCATCACTGTTAATGATGTGCTCCACCCACTGTGGCTTAGTTGAGTGATTCCTACTGACAGCACCACTTAAGCATAGAGACATTTGCTGACATATACACACATTAACACATGCACGTGGACATACATCTAGGAAGTCAGTTCCATACACATACACACACACACACACATGCTTTCTCCTTTCTCTGAACACACCTTACAGTTACAACTTCATTTTGTAATTCCTGGATAATATTTACATTGTATTCAAGTAATCAAGTAAGTTTGTACTGGTATAAGCAAGCCCTATGTGTTAAAATTAGGAGTTAACATGCCACTTTCTTAGTGTTTAGTGTACAGTTGTGCTTGAAAGTTTGTGGACCCTTTAGAATTTTCTATATTTCTACATAAATATGATCTAAAACATCATCAGATTTTCACACAAGTCCTAAAAGTAGATAAAGAGAACCCAGTCAAACAAACGAGATGAAAATATTATACTTGGTCATTTATTTATTGAGGAAAATGATGGAATATTACATATTTGTGAGTGGCAAAAG
>JAQQZX010000021.1:8026939-8058924 GCA_030068355.1 Notoglanidium maculatum
ATGAAGTTTTAGGTCATATTTATGCAGAAATATAGAAAATTCTAAAGGGTTCACAAACTTTCAAGCACAACTGTATATTCTAATTACAATACTGCAAAACACATTCGAAACACAGGAATAAGCTTCTCTCTCTCTCTCTCTCTCTCTCGTTCATATACACACATGCACACACATATATATTTACATCAACTCCCAGGAATCAGACCCCTCTTTACTGGTGTCTGAGCTGCATCTATGAGGCTCAGCTGACATTAGAAATAAGGTCGACACGAGAGATTCACTCACTCAGGCTGTCAGCCACTGCTGCTGTTCCTCCAAATCTTCATATTTCTCTACAGCACACACAGTAAAACCTGAAGCGCAGCTGCCTTGCTCTTCACTGTCTGGGCTTGCGGATGTGCAGGCTTTGGCTTTCTCTGTAGGTGTTTCTGCTCTCTGTGTAAAAAAGTATTCCCTAATAGTCTACAGAGGCAGAATATACGTTCACTTCGCAAATGCTTCTGCTCTGTTTGAGTCAAAATTTTGTTTACTAAAACTGTAATGATTGAAGAGTGAAATGAAGTAATATTAATTGCCTGGCTCATTTTTCATTCATTAATCTCCAGTAACAGCTTGATCCTGGTCAGGTTCGCAATGAATCTTTCACACCTTGGGGCAATTTAGAGTGAATTCACCTACTGGCATGTTTTTGTGTGATTGGAGAATACTTGAGAACCTGGAAGAAATCTAAACGGGCACATGAAGAACATGCACCAAAACTGTACACAGACAGAAACCTGAGCTAAGGATTGAACCGAGGACCTTGGAACTGTGAGGTGGTAATTTGATTCATGTCGAAGAGATTTTTAGCGGTGAACTAAACACCTACTCGTTTAGATGTTTAATAGGATAACTAAAATATGAAGCAGAATGGGATTTTAGTCTCTTGGCTTAGGTCTCTTACACCTGCAGTAAGGAGGTTCTTTAAGGTTGTACTTACATGTTGCCTTGTACCACGCCTGTGTACCATTGGCCCCCCTCCTCACCCCCTGCTGACCTGCGTTCACATTGTTCTGGGCCTGAGTGCATCAACATCCAACATGATCCAACTTCTTGTATTGAAGAAAAGTGCTCTCCAGCCCGCTGGAGTTTATGGCTTCTTTGGAGTTGTGTAGAGTGCTGTGACACACGGCCCTCTCACATGCTGTACAGATTTATCAATTATGCAATGCGATTTTCAGTAAAGTGTGCTGCATGCATAAGAAGATTTTTTTACAGAGGCAGTTGACATCGAGAGAAGAATTTGCCACTTTTCTTGCTTAATAAAATTCACATTCATCAATAAGATGACAACCAGACCTGTGATTAACCCAAATACTCTTGAATGAATAGAAAAGCGCACGTCATAGTATACTACTGATGCGTACTATACACAAGCTGAACTAACCGTGCCTAAGCCCTCCAAGTGGGCCAGGTGAACCACGCCCGAGCGTGGCATGCAGTAATCACGGGGGTCAAAGTGCTCGCGTGCTTGGGCACGGTGTGGATTGCCTAGTATGAGTACGCCCTAAGATTTGTGTATCTGTTTTCATATTATTTGTGAAATGTACATTTTCAACTGTAGTATATATAGTCCTGAAAACTACAGGCTTGAACTGAAATACATCATGTTTCTCTTTAGATGCATCTTAACCACAAGTAAAGTTCTAACATTTCAAAGGCTGTGAAAAAGGATCATATTGAAAGACTTTCTTCTGATGAGCATCAGAGTCATCTTGACAGCCAGTATATGATTACAAACTGAATTAATTAGTTTTTTTTCACTGCAGCTATGTACCTATCCAACGATCAGAACGTGACATTCGCTGTGTGAAGAAATCACATTTATCTAGTAAAGCTGCGGACATCTTTTGGCAGACTGACTGAATTTACCAGAACGGCTGTAGAATTGAACCACAGTGACATCTGACAGGTTTTCTAAGACCGAAGCACATTTTAAGTACTGAAGAGAATATTAGTGTTAGGAGACCATGAAGTGTATTCACAGTCTGGGACTGCAGGATTTCTATGCAAGAGTTTCTGGATAAACAACCCAGTCTCGGGAGAAATGTGTATAAATTCTTACAAAGGCAAGAAATGTGGTTGGAATTCATTTGTTTGCATATATGGAGTTGTAAGAAAAGGTATGAGGATGAACCCTTGTCCTAAATCTAACCTTAAACTTTTCATAAGTTTTCTGATTGTTGCAAGTTTAAAAGTATGAGACTGTATTGAGATAATATGTGCTGACATGTCATATGCTTGTGGTGTGAGTGTGTTTGCATATCTATAGAGTGTCACTATGGTGAGGGAGGGGTGCTTGCTTAGATTTGTAATGACTCGTTTGTAGTTTTTTCTTGTTTTAATGAAGTTCTCTAAAAGTTCCCTCAAAGACTTCACGTTCTATTGAACTTCACCCCCCTCTCCCATCTAAATGGCCCCTCCCCACACTGAAACACTCACAAACACACACACACACGACCCAAACACACATTCCAGCATCTTCATTAGCAATTCATGAGCAGTGTCTCATTAGACACTAAGTTTTTGCATGGGCCTCTGAAGTGGATGGCTGGAGCAGTTATTAATATTTCATATGTCTCCCATCGAGGAGCTAAAAAACCGAGTCGCCTCTCTTGTGCTACAAAGTCACTCAGGCTCTCCTTTTTCTCCTTCTCCTCCTCCTCCTCCTCCTCCTCCTCTTGTATTTTCCCTCCGCATCCTTTTTGTTAAATTTCTCGTTCTCTCTTCTCCATTCTGTCTGCCATGCTGACCTTAACTCAAACTGACTTAATTGGGCTGTCTTTTGTTCCAGAAATGGCGAGCCATCCTTCTCTTTTTCTGCTAAATGTAGACCAGAGAAATGGATGGAGAAAGGAAGGAGAGGAAGGAGAAATAAGTAGGGGAAAATGAATGAAGGGATTGAGAGAAAGTTAGAGGAAAAGACAGAAGAACGTAGAAAGTACGATGAGCACTGTAGAACAAGGGCAAGAAAAAACCCAACAGAAAGACCACAAATGAATCTTAAATTATCAACACTTAAAACAGAATGTTGTGTTTGTGTGTGTATGGGTGCGCATTTTAATACCCCCTTATGGGGACCAAATGTCCTCACAATGCCAAAATTGTCAGATCTTACTATCCTAGTGAGGACATTTGGTCCCCATAAGGGGGTATTAAAATGCGTACCCGCACACACATACACACACACAATGGATGGTCCTCCCAAGGAATATGTGTGTGTTTTTTTTAAATAAGAAGAAATAAAAGAGCCGAAAAGTTTCCTTTTCATTACTGATGTTAAGGTAAGGGTTAGGTTTAGGTGCAGGCAGAGCATTAATTAGCTGCATCAATAATTATGTCAGTGGAAGGTCCTCACAAGAATAGTAAGAGAGACGTGTGTGTGTGTCTGTGTGTGTGTATATGTGTGTGTATGTGGGGTGGGGGTATGTCTGGAGTGTATGAGACGGTCAGACAGTGCATTCTGCCCCTGAAATACACTCACGCATGAATAAGTCAATAAAGCCAGAGTCTTAGTGTATTTGAATATATAAGTTCATGTGGTTTTGTGTGTGTGTGTGTGTGTGTGTGTGTGTGTGTGTGTGCCTGAATGAGAGCAGATGAACAGGACCGACTCTGCCACTCTTCCCTGAGTCTATGAGAACGAGACGCCACATTCCCTCTGAATGAGAAACAGACACACAGGGGGAGCGAGGCGCATCCTTTAAACGACCACAATGAATATGGCATAAGCACACTGCGAAATGTGTGTGTGTGTGTGTGTGTGATGGGGAGGGAAACATTTAGACGGGCCATTGTCTCATTCTTATCCCCTCAAGCCTAATTTATCAGCTAAGACAGATTTGTGCGGTATGTGTGTCAGAAGAATTGAAGCAGTGAAGAATGTCACAGAGGAAGACTTGCAGCACAGGATGGAACCAATTCTGAGCTGAACACTGCAAAAAAAAAAAAAAATCTAAATAAATAAATAAATACATTTCAGACAATCAACCGCTCTTTCTCTTTTTTGCTCTTCCATCTCTCCTTATTTGACTCCTTACTACAGGCCCTGATCGATACCGTCTCTCCATCTCTTTCCTTTTTTTTCTCAGTGCATTATTACTACAGAGCGGCCGCTGGTGTTGAGTTGTGATGCGCCTCATTGCATCTTCTCATGCTGAAATATCATTGTAATTCCTCTTACATCTCACAAGCTATAATGTATGCACAGTGGAATACATAATGTCACTTCCTGGTTGTCAGAAAAAGTCTCTGTTTTGGCTACGGGTTGCCACACCCTTTGTGTAGTTTCACCTGCGTCTTGCTTTGTAATCCCAAGTGTCTAAACACTCCTTTGTTTCTCATGTAAGTTTTTATACAGCATGTAAGTGTTTATACAGCATTACTAACCTGTGCGGTGTATTTTTGTCGCACCTAAATTTTCAAGTATGATCTGCTGTAGCGTTTTTACTTTTTAATAGAAAAACACAGTGGTGCAATAGATAGCATTGCAAGCTCATAGCTCCAGGGTCCCTTGTTCAAATGCTGCCTTCAAATCCTGTGAGCAGTATCGTAATTACGACATGAGCACATATGAAAGGCAACACAATGTCCTAATTACAACTCAGAAACTTTTCTTATACAAATTGGCCCTCAATATGAATGTGATGTTTACAGGAGACGGTAAGATTTAAGTGATAATTAAAAATGTTAACTGTTTAGTTAGCTTATTTTCTTTGGTAAGGTAAGATAAACTTCTTGTCATTTGTGATGATACGAAACAAAAAATGCTATCAAGGGAGCAAAATCTGAGCTTGTGTAACTGCCTGTGGAATTTTTGCACTCCTTGTGTTTGTGCAGGTTTCCCCTGTGTTCCCTGGTTTCCTCCCATCTCCCAAAAGCACATTGGTAGGTGATCTGGTAACTCCAAATTGCCCCTGGTCTGAATGTACCCCTGCCTCATGCCTAGTGTTTATGGGATAGTTAGTGAAAAGCACCTCTGAAGACAGGAATTAACCAAGAACAAAATTTTTGCTTGAATGTGTCTCTTTACATTTGTCCAAAGTACCAAATGAATGTCCAACAACTAGTATTGCAACTTATACCACAATAGGTCCAAAACACTGTATACCACATAAAACCCTTATAGCCATAAACAACAATATTTTGAGTGAAAACATAAATTCTGTATTGTAGTTCTGTATAAGACCAAAATCATCGTAATCACCATCAGGCGATTTGGTATTAAACGTTCATTTATTTTTGGAAGCTTTACAAGGAGATGTAGCTATGCTGGTAGATTTTGTTGCACTTTTTTTCCAGCATAGTCTACATGCATCCACAAACACAGGAAGTTTATAATCGGAACTTAGCAGGCTGAACTAATCAGCAGTGAGTAACATCGTGGATCGGCCTGCTGTGAAAATTGTCAAACTTTCTGATGGAGAAGTTCCTGTTTCTAGGTAGGCAATATATTTGGGCAGCATTTGCACTTTCTCAGGTTTCATTAGGAAATGAAATGCCTTATGGTGGCCAGATTTGAAGGCAGTCTGTTTATGTTATCCTTCTTTTCATAGGCAATCCCATAATTCCATAAACCCAATAGTTCCCATGACCAGAGTTCTATTAAAGTTTTTACAAACATGGCAGAACGTACATGGAAAGAATGTTTACAATTGTAAGTGAATTGCTTGTTTCGTAGCTAGCTAACATTGGTTTATTGTTTTGCTTGTGCTTGTAGATCATCATAAATCATTCAGTGATTAAAAATAACTAGCTAATGTAATTTCAAAATGAGGAATGTCTCAGTGTTTTCATCTGTATAAAGAATTTACAGCCTAGAAGCTATTCACATTTTGAAAATGCCTATGTTACAGTACGCAGTTAAATCCCCAGTGTTGAATTAACTCTTAGTTCATTTGAGTCTGACTCTGACAGAGTTAATACAACACTCTAGATGTTCTTTCAACACTGGGGATTTTATTGTGCATTGCGTTGCCACATACTACCAAGCCTGGTTGTGCTTGCAGAGGAAACTTTACACATCAATTGGGCTACTCTCTATATGTTTGAAAAAGAATAAAAACTATTTATTACATATCGATCTTATTCAAATAGCAGAGTGGTACATATGGGTGTGGTTAAATTACATTGTGGTTACATGTCATGAAGAACATACAGATATACATCATATAGATCATGATATACAGAACATCCGAGTGAAAGTTTGATATGTTGCTATGCAGAACGTTGATATGCAACTTATAGAAGTTGCTGCAGGTGAATTGCGTGTAAACTTTTTTTTTCACTTAGTCTGGGTTGGAAAATGCGCACCTTTCTTTTCTTGTTTCACTGAACAGATAAACATTCATTTTAAATAGTCAGGGTTAAGATGATGAAGTGAATAGGCAAGGTTGCCTTTGAGAGCTCCATTTTCAACAGCCGTTCCCACCAAGTTAAAGGAAGGGACGTTAAGGTCACTTCAGGTTCCTCGGTGTCCTCACTGTTAGCAGTGGTGCCCATTCTGTTCGGTGCTCATCAGCTGAGCCCAATTCAGTGTTGTACATCACTTCGTGGGAAAGAAAATGCAGCTCTCAAAGGCATCCTTGCTTATTTGCTGCATCGCCTTAACCCTGACTATTCTTTTTTTCACTCCATCAATTTTCACAGCACATTCCCTCTCCTGTTTTCCCCTATGCTTTTCTGTCACACCTCCCCCCAAATCCTCCACTGCTTGCTGCCTTCTTTGTAAACTCTTTCAACATCTCTTACCCCTAACCCCCTCTTACACCCCCGCAAACTCACTCTCTCACACACTCACACTCACACACACACACACACACACACACACACACGCTTGCTTTTCTGTTCTCCTCTCCATCTTCCTTTCTTTCTGTCGCTCCCTTTCTCTGCGTACTACGGTCAGGTCTCGTGGGGAAAGGCGGTTGGCAGAAAGCAGGCTTGCTGCCATAGCAACAGGAACCCTCCCTCTCCCACAGGTCTCCTTAGCAACTGGTAGCTTGGCATTGTTGTAATGAGCGGGCCCTATGTGCCAGGCTAACAGAGCACAAGTGAATGAGTGTGTGTGTGTGTGTGTGTGTGTGTGTGTGTGTGTGTGTGTGTGTGCCACATGTTTGTGTGTTATACATGATTATAAAGTGCATGAGCACTGAAGGCATTCTTTTACTGTAAGCTTGAATACATCTCCCAGCCTCCAAAGAATATCCCATAAATATCCTTGCGTACACAATACGCCTTTGTCCATTCGCATGAACTTGGATTTCATCTTAAACTATTCCATAAAATGCATTAATCTAGCTGTGCTTTAATTAAGAATCATGCGAGTGTGCTTCCTCATCTGTTTGCTCTTGATTAAAGTGATCAACTCTCTCCATGCCCTCGAACTGAAAGAATCGAAGCGTGACTTAATTAATGATTTACTAATTAATTGTGCATGCTCTGTCTAGGACAGAGGATGACTTTGTGCAAAAATGATAGTCAGTGTCACTGTATTTTCACTCGTTCTTTGGAAGAGAGTAGTGACAAAATGAGCTTAGGACTACAGGATCAATTTACTGAGCTCATTTATAAATGACTTGGATGGCTGATATTGATTATAGATTATATATTATTTGGGACATTTTCCAATTTTTAATCTGAAAAAAAGAAAAAAAAAAAACCTGAGTGTATTATGCATGAGCTTGTGATCTCTAATTAAACTTCATGACATTAAACTTGAAAATCATTACAAGACAATTACCATGACAATTTTGTTAACTAGCTAATTAGGTAATGGCGTTGATAAACAAAACAGGCAATCAGATACTAAAATCCCAGTCCTAAAATGGAAGCTACTTTGTTACTGGTTAACTTAGCCAGCTTACTTACTATGCTAAGCATGTAGTAATTCAATTGTTTAACAAATTTGTGTTTTTATGGTGTATTTGTCCATAGCAGCTTTTAAATAAAGTACTGAGGAAATGACCAAGAAATCAAAACTGAAATCCTTTGTCTCTACCTGCAACAAAAGGATGGTAGTTTGTAGCTAACTAGCTACTGTATATAACTTAGCAGCACATAGTGCTGAATCCAAACAGCAACTTTCTGCATGTTTAAAGATTCTTCCTTTTTAATAAAGGGAAAGAAGTACAAATATAGACCATTTAAAGCAGATTCCTGGCTATTAAGCATACTAAGCAATTTATTATTCAACAGAATTTGTTTATGATAATTCAAGTGTAATTTTTTGGGTTACACTGAGGGTGAATGGACATGGGTTATTTCACAACAATATAACATGCATTGCACATCATGTTTGTGTGAGGAGTAAGTGAGCATGAGTGGTGTAGAAGTATAGTGTGAGGTTGTAAGCGTATTAACTGTGGTCTCATTGTGAGCCACTTTGTCACAGGAAACCTGGCTGGACTCATGTGACGTTGTGCCAGCCATTGGGATGGGAAAGTTTGGCTCACCGTGCCCTCAAAGGCTATTTTGGTATGCAGGGCGGATTTTCTGATCCCCTGCTCTGCACTCAGATGCTCTTTAATCTGTTCAGTCTATTTTCAAATGCCCTCCTTCCTCTCCTTCCTTGTCCCACTCTGTCCATCTCTAGCCTGCCTCACTCTTCAAGAGAGAAAGGACTAGCTTGGCCTGTAAGTCCAACTGAGATTAGTCGAGAAGCTATCATCCTGGGGCCAGTTGCACCAGCTGAAGATCAATTCTAAGTCAGTAATAATGTCAGTCCTAAACCATGTGTTTAGAGTAGTTTGGTTGAAACTTGTGTGGTGAAAAATTTCAGTTTCACCACAGTCACTGAAGATGTTTCATAACTAGGAAGAGGAGGTAAAGTGACCATAAATCATAACTTTGTCATACAGTGACTTGGTTCACCATTACCGGCTAATCAGAAACATAATCGGACATATTGACAGTGGGTAATATCTGTCTTTATTTGGTGTTCAAATAATGTTATGATTTGACCCTAGATAAAGAAACATAATCAGAAGTGATTGCGATTGACGGTAAAGTGACTCATTCATCTCTTAGATATGTATTTTATACTGGTATGTTCTGTTCTGTTCTGCTGCTTGTGTACCAAATTTAACAGCATTTTAGTAAAAAAAAAACGTAGCAAAGAAAAATAACTAACATTTGCAAACTTAATCTGCATTGAATGACAGTATAATATTATATTTATGGTAATATATATGGTACGTGTATGCCATACCTGTACCTGCCAATATGTCATAGACTGGATGACATTTTACACTACTAGAGGAAATAGCTCGCTGCACTGACTAATATATAAACAGCCTTAGTTTTATAAGCTGTAATAGTCTTATAGGGTGAGATTTCCATGTCCAGGAATCATATACCATGACTATATCCATGAAGAAATCCCTATAACAAAATACAAAGAAAGCAAAATAGATTTGTATGTGTAAAGTCTTGTTTTACTCTGTGCATGGTAGCATTATTCACGTTGAACTGAATAACAAAATAGCTTTATTTACAGCAGACATTGCACATTGAAAATACAGTATGTCACTTGGTGCAAGCGGTAATCATTTGGTAGTTAAAAACTCAAACATAGTGGCCATTTACATTTAAACTAGATTATGACAGAGCTACCCCTTCCTTTCTCTCTCTTACTCTGGGCAGTGACAGACATCTCTGTGAAGAATAAAAGGAAGACAGTCTGTTGTTTGAGTGTTAGCTGTGTCTTTTGTCTTTCCAAGGTTGTGATAGCAATTGTGAGCAATTTTCAGCAATTAGAATCTCTGTAATAATAGTTATTACAATAGTAGGTAGGCCAAATACAAACGCCACTGCTATAAACTCTTACCATAAAACTCGTCTAATTTTTACAGATCAGGCAAAAACAGGAATCTGAGGCTACAGTGGGCAGAAAATATCACCCGGTCTTCCAGTTTTCAACTGTCCAGTTTTAGTGAGCTTGTGCCAATTGTAGCCTCAGCATCCTGTCTTCTGCTGTTGTAGTCTATGTGCCTAAAGCTTTGACATTTTGTGTGCCTTTCTTCTCACCACGGTTGTAAAGAATGATTATTTGAGATACAGTAGCCTTCCTGTCAGCTGGAACCAGTCTGAACATTCTCCTTTGACCTTTCTTATTAACAAGGTATTTACTATCTCCGAGCTACTGCTCACTGGATGTTTTTTATTTTGCACCATTGTGTAACTCTACAGACTGTTGTGTGTGAAAATCCCAAGAGATCAGCAGTTTTGGAAATTCAAACCAACCTATTGGGCACCAACATCCATTGCATGGTCAGAATCACTGTGATCACTTTTTTCCCATGCTGATGTTTGAAGTGAAAAATTTCTGAAACTCTTGACCTCTATCTTATTGACCTGTATCAGATGGCATTGAGAATTTGGCATTGAGCTTCTGCCACATGAATAACTGCATGAATCAGCAGGTGTACAGGTATTCCTAACAAAGTGACCGGAGAGTGTGCCGCATATGCCAAATTATTATAACGTATGCATAATATCATTAAGATCTCTTTAACCATTGAAGTCTTTCTTTTTGCTTCCTCTCTTTCAAGACATTGCCCATTAATCCGCATGGCTGTGAGTTCATTTCCCCTCATACAAATGAATGTTGCCCGTGCCATCTTCCACAGGAAGTGTATCTTTAGCATTTGCTAATTTCCATCGATTGCCTTCAGACAGGCTTAGCAGACGAGCCCTCTTTCCCACACAGAGCTCTCATTTTAACTCTACCTGCCTGTAATATGTTGCTTTGTCTCTCTGTCTCTCTATTCCTCTCCATTGCTTTCCCTTAATAATGCACACAGTTAGTGTCTATCTTTTATCACACTTGTGCTTATCCAAAATATGTCTGGCAGAGAGAGAGAGACTCAAGTCTGTACATAATGATTGATGGCTGTGTGAGAAGGATTAATACATAATGGTTGAGCAAAGTTGCAAACGTTTCAGCCCTGCTAGCTGCTAAGAACACTTGAAAAGAACATTCTGTACAGAATGAAATGCAGCAATGCACAAAAAATAAAATAGAGGATTGACTTAAAAGCTCCAAGGAGATTGTTCTGCAAATTAAAACAAAATGCTTTTCCTTATTCCTTTAAAGGAATTCAAAAGCAATCCACCAAATATTATTAAGCTATGAAGAATGCATAGACGCATCAATAAGGTAACCCTGTTGAAAATCTCTGAAAATGACCAATCCTGTCCACTTTGTCTAAACTGTAATCAATCGTTATTGTCCATTCTTTTCTGTACCAAAACTTAAGTTTGTGAAGGGAAGTGAAGTGTGTCCTAGCCTTGGCTATACAGTAGGCTGGAAAGCCATTGGACCCCTTAACTACAATTCATGGATATATTTGATCAAGATCTTCTCTTGAAGTCTAGATCAGTGGCTATAATGTAGAATAAATGTCAGAAATGTCTCTTGCAATGTGCTAATGTTGCAGCAGTCTGATCTCATTGATTACAGCTCAGATAACGTGTTTACATAATCAAATCTAAATGATTTGGTTTACTTTGTTGTAATTTCAGAAAGAAACAACTATTACATTGCTAAAAAGGAAGTTCTGGGAACATGCTATCTACCCACTTCCACATACATGAGGTCACAGACACACACAGTTGGCTAGTGCCGCTAAGATTGGCAGGTGAAAGAGAGTATGCCACCCAAAGAGCACAGCCAATTTTTCTTCCTTGGATCCTGGCCAAGGATTGCTGTGGCATTGTCGGGATTCAAATTGAGATCTCTTGAAGATAGGGCTAACATTTTTCTGTTGCACCACTTGGGAGCCCCACTCCAACATTTTTACGGTTTTAGGATTGATCAATTTCTGTTAACCTGAGACGTACCTCAAACCAAGACACCACTCAGTTTAGCTGAAGTTAAGGTTTATTGTTGCGTATGTTATTGTTAGAGGATTCATACCTCTTCATGAGAATTGAACAAATCCAACCATTTTTTGAGAAGTTTCCACAAGTTCAGGTTTTGCAATGTCTAAGCCATGCTTTACGATAATCACTGAACTATCTTCCTTTTGGTTTGAAGGTTAACCTATGAAGCTATAAAAATGCAAGACCTTGTAAAATTGAGCAAAACCCCTTACATGACACATAATGGTATAGAATGTTTGTAGTTGTTGTCAGACATCTTATTGTGTCTGTTTCAATCTGTTGAAAGCTATAGACATTTATACTGCTTACAATCCACATTTGAAAGATTGGTTTTGAATTTTTCAGTAATATCTCTGCCCTGAATATTTTGACCATCATCACTCACAGCTTACTGCCCTCCCGGCTAGCATATGATCCCTCCAATCCCTGGTGCATTACAGCAGCTCCTGGGTTGACACCCAGGTGACGAACAACCAGATTTAACCAGGATTATCGCCAGATTTTCTGGGATTACCCTGACTGGAGTGGGATTGTGGGTGATTGCTAGATTGCTGTGTGTGTCTATGTGAGAGTGTGGCCATAAAATTGTACATGGGTGTGGATTCCTATGGATGAATTGATGAATGTGATGAGTGTGTACACAAGTACATATAAGCGTGATGGAACGGGCTAGGCAGTCTGCTGACTCACAAGAGACCCACAAGGTGTCTGGGTCAAACATAGAGTAACAGGCGTGCTGTTTGCAGAACGTTACCACAAGCCACACTGTGGTTGAGCAAAGCAGACTTAACAAGAGGATTTAAGGGATCACTGTTGTTCAGCATTAGAGGGTAGAGATCAGGGTCAAGCTATGTGATTAATTCTAGCTTGTCAGGTTCAAATTTCAGACCTATGATTATGACGTAAATTTCAGAATATGAATGAAAAGGTTTTGAACAACTTGAACAAGGAATCGAGGTTTTGTACAAGTTTATTTGAGCCTCTGCTAGTTTGATTCTGATGTGTGTTGTGAGCTATGGATGGTTAGTGGTAGTCACCAAGCAAGTCATGCAGCTTATACTTGACTTGCTAATCACCAGTCCTTGGAGAGAGCTCCTGTGGCAGTGTGACCAAATGATTGAAGCTCCCTTGTGAGTTGGTGTGAGTCACCTGACAGTCACAGATGAAACCTTGAACATCAAACTGCATGTGTTTCTTTCTTGTCCTAATCCACTTCTTTCACTTCATACTTTTCATCCTTAACCCACCTCATACACTTCCCGCCTTTCTCCCCAGCATTTAACGCTGTAGTCATGGTTACCCCTCTGCAGTTAATGTCAGCTGTGGCATAGCCGTCAGAGGGCTGCTTTCTGATCGCCTGACATGGGGCATTTTTCAACGCTGTCACACCGTTTGGCTTTGATTAAGTCAGCCCCTTGCCTGCCGTGGCTGCACAACATTGGACTATTACACCAGCATGGGGGCTCGTGTCATTTGGCTGAGCTGCTGGTTGAGAATAGGAGCTCCTTGGAGGGGGGCCAGAGAACATAAATACCCCTCACTTATCCAATTTCTCACTGCTTTGAAAAGGAGCAGAGTCAAAGTGGCACAGTTTTTTGCCTGATAGCGTGGGCTGGAGAATCAGCCCTTCAGAAATCCCAGGAGAGTGAGTGAGAGAGAGAGGCAGGGGGCTTTTTGAGATCAGCCAACTCTGGAGCTCATCTCCAGCTCAGCTCTCTATCGTACCAAGATAATTGGCTCACCTAGGTGCCCGATATATATGTTCACTAATATGAGCCATAATAGCTCTCAGAATCACTATGGAAAAACAAGATGCCTTTTTGTATAAAGAAAAGAGAGGAGAGAGAGATTTTATGCGGTCTGATAGAGGTACTTGATGAACGTTTATTCAGTGAATGTAAGTGCTGAATGCCAGCCTGTGTTGTGTTTTTCTTTCTGTCTGATGGTTTTGTTTTTCTGTTTGAGTACAGGTGAAGGACAAGTATGTAAGTGATTTTGGGGGTGTGAAAAGTATGGTTATGTGATAAACAGATGGAGGATATGGAGAAAAGGGATGAATAAGTGTGAAAGTGAGATGATGGTGTGAAGCACTAAATACTGTAACAGAGTTCTTGATGCTTAGGATGATATTCGTCTCATTTGCTGAAATAAAATCTGGCCAGAACAAAGAAAGACCCCTAAACTTGCTGTGTGTACCTTTTTATAAAATTAGCACTTCTAAATGGGCCTGGGTACAGGATTAATTCTTGGTGGAAGTACTTCTCAGGCTAAAGCAGTAGATTAGATGTGTTAATTGGAAATATTACGTGCATTGCCAAACCCAGGCTATGATTATAACTACACAATGTGAACACAATACAAATACACAGTATAGAACACAAACGATTAATCTTTTTAATACTAAGCAGAAGGCAGGGATGAAAGCCAGTCCATCAGGTGCAATTTAGTGTAGCCAATCTATCTACATGCATGTTTTAGGAGGTAGGAGGATACTGGAGAACCCAAAGGAAACCCACACCAACAAAAAGAGAACACAAACAGAGAGTAACCTGAGCTCAAGATCGAACCATGGACCCTAAAGCTATAAGGAAGGAATGATACTCTACCGTGAAGCTCAAGGTTACATTATCAAGTATGGTCAATGTAAATTTAGTGTATACAACTACATTGTTTTCCATTTGCTTCTTCTTTCTGATTCAGCTTTCATTTGTTACATGGATTATTCAGTGAATAAATTGCTAATTCTTTAGTAATACATAGAATATATATTTTATGGGTTTAAATAATGATCTTTAAAATAGTCTAGTTACTCTTTTATTACTGCTATTAAACATTTCATGGCTTCTGTTGTTTAGTTAACTCATTAGCAATCCAAATTGTTTAAGGCTAAACTGTTATCACTTATATGTTATTATCTTCAGGAGCATTGGAAAATGTAAATTAGCTGCTTCCTTGAAGTGTAGGCTACACTGTTAACTGCAACTTCCTCTTACAATAGATAATAATAATGCAGAAATCCTGACAGGCAGCTTTAAGAGACTTGTTTTGATTTGTGATATAGAGAGAGGTAGTAAGGATACAAGAAAATATCATTTGTGCATGTGTGTGAGTCAGATAGAGGGTGTAATAGAGAGGGAGAGTAGTTGAGTGATACTGTACAATGATACATTGAATACAGGGATACTGTGGCAAGACAACAGGAGGTGCTTTCACATATAAAACCCGTAAAATCTACGGCTTAACTTTTCCGGTGAAGGTAGCAGTTTCTGTTTCTGTTTTTTCACACAAGCAACACAAATGTGTTATTGTCATTTACAAAACAACATCAATAAACCTATCTCTGCTGTTGTTATTTCCTGAAAATTGCATTTGGCTTTTGTGCCAGAGTTACAGCATACCTAGGCCTGTTACTGTACTAAAAAGTTTGGCAAAACATAATGGCAGACATACTATTTAATACAGTAGTATGCAATTTTTGGTTTACAGTATCTGTATTTTGACAGATGGAAGTGATAACTTACAAACTTTAGACTACAGAACTTTAGGGAAAATACTACACTACATTCCATAGACTATGATTGATATTCTAGCATAGATATACTATTTTGATATGCTATGTATTATAGTGGTATGCTTTTGTGAACATCTTCAGCCACAAAATTGCCAGAGATGTGTTTCCTGCACTTTAAAAATGGCTCTTATTTATACATGATGGCTAAAGGAAAAGACAAAGAAAAATGAGAGCAAAATAGATCTTTGAAAAGGCAGTGTGATGCTCTGAACTGCCAACCAGCCAGGAATGTATGTCACTCAACTACTGGCATCATATGATAAAGAGTAAATGTTATGTGCGTATGCATTGTTGTATAAGTTACAAAGTGTGTATCATTTATCAGAACTGAAAAAATAATCCTGATTCTATAGTGTTACTCTTCATATGTACACATAACTCTATATTGCTACTCAATAAAGTTCCCTTACACTATGCTATACAACATAGCGTAGACTTGTTTCTTGTACAAGGCAATTAGTTATGTACATCATGTAGCTCTTGATGTACAACAAGCAGCCTGTCTTTACAATGTCCTGAAAGGAACTTCTAGTAGTTCACTCTCAATTATTAATTACTCAATTCTCCAAAAAAAAAAGAATCCCCAATTATTGTGTTGCAAGAAACAAACCCATGTTTACTTCATCTGTTCCTGTGATCTAAATATGGTTTATCTTGGCATTGGAAACAGCCCCCTCCCCTCTTTTTCTGTTCTCTTTGTTCTGGTGTTCTTCCAGCACAGTAAGCATGCCAGAATCACACCTCTCTCCCTCTCGCCTCTCTCACTGGCTCCCTGTCATATTTGGAGGCCTGCAATCGATAGGGGCGTCTGCGATCATGTTGCCACGTGTGATTCATTTGGGTAACCTTGGCGACGGTTTGATGTGCTTGCTGTGGTGTGTGTGTGTACATGTATGCGTGTGTGCATGACTCGGTTGGCAGTGGTGTGAGTCAGAGGGAGTATTTGCTGCGTAGAGGAGCAAGGCTGCCTGCTGTATCGATCTGCCTCTTGGTGCGTGGTATGCTTTACTAGAACAGCCGTTTGATCTGAACGATTAGAATGATTAGGAATGATTCACTGCTGCCAAATTATTTCTTTTTTGATGAGGAGCCTTCATATTTGATGAGCAATAATACTTGATGCATGATGGTCAAATATGTACATTTTACCAGTGAATGGGTTTAAAGTGCAGTTTTTTTTTTAAATTTGTTTGGCCCTGAAGTATCATTGCGAAACACTACCAATTTCCAGTATCAATTTCATAGTATTGTTAAACAAAATGATATTTCTAATTTTAGATTTCTGTGGTCTAAAATGTAAAAGCAGTCAACATGTCATGAAAGACAATAAATCTAGACAGAATAATAGAGCTCAGTTAATTGTAGAGTCCTGTTACTTTGTATTTTTCCAGATAAGATGTGATTTTGGAATATGTATGGTATTAAATGTTTAACAATCTGTTTTTGTCTTTCTCCCCACCCCATTACCCATAATTGTCCCTGCAGAACTCCATTCGCCACAACCTGTCTCTGCATACTCGCTTTATTCGTGTGCAGAATGAGGGAACAGGCAAGAGTTCATGGTGGATGCTGAACCCAGAAGGTGGGAAGATGGGAAAGGGCCCTCGTCGGCGAGCTGCCTCCATGGACAATGGCACAAAGTACCTAAAATCTCGAGGCCGGATAAGCCGGAAGAGGGCCATGGGGATGGGACGAGGACTTGGTGCTGGGCCTGGGATCCAAGGATCCCCAGAGCATGGTAGCCCAGCTGGGAAGGGTGGTATGGGAGTAGGGAGTGAGGAGTTTGATGCCTGGGCAGACCTTCACTCTCGAACAAGTTCCTCTGCATCCACATTGAGTGGCTGCCTGTCACCAATTGTGGCTGAGGCAGAGCCAGATGAACCAGAGGAGGGAGGGCTGTCCTGTTCAGCTTCCCCTCGCCTTTACCCAAGCCCCACTAGTACCAGATCACCTGCTCTGGGCACTGGGGGCCACTGTCCTTCAGTAGAACTCCCTCAATTGGCTGACCTTACTGGAGCCATCAGTTTGGATGAAGACTTCTCTCAACCACAGCAACTCAAGTGCAATGGCTACCATTATGGCCCAGGACCCAAAGGGGAAACATCATACTGTGGTACTGTTTATGGTCAGCCTTCCTTGAGTATGCTGAGGCACCATGCCCCTATGCAGACTATCCAGGAAAACAAGCCAACCAGCTTCCAGCGCCCACTGAGGGCTTACTCAGAGAACAATGCTCTGGAGAGCCTATTAGCTGGTGGGCCACAGTACTGTGGGAAGGACATGGTGGTGGGGCAAAGTCAAGCTAGCCATTCACTAATGTCACGGTCTAATGGCATTGTGCACTCTCATGGCCATGATCAGAGTTGCAGTCACAATCACAGCCAGAATCCCAATCCCAATCAAAACCTTCACAATGATCATGGAGCAAACCATAAGCAGAACTCAAGCCTTCATCACAACCAAAATCCCAACAAGCATCACCCAGATCTAGACTACAACCATGGTTCCAAACACCACCCTGCTCATGACTATGGCCCACCTCACAAGCAAACCCATAAGCTTAACCCCAGCTCTAATTCAAACCATATGCACAGCCATATGCAGCACAGCAACTCAAGGCAGTCAGCACTCTCTCCCAGAATCAACAATGATATGTTGCAACCCTATAACCACAAATCCTCCAATCCATATGGCCCTCGTGCCCACCTTCCCTCTACCTCCCTACCCCCCAACCCAGCCGGCTTCATGGATGTGCCCCAGGACCCCTCCTTTATGGCATCTGCACCCCAAACCCGCCATCAACCTTACACAGGTGCTCAACACCAGGGACTGACAGAACCCTGGCATGGATACTACCACTACCACCACCAGCCTGCACAGAATGGCAGTCACCAATCTGGTCACCACCAGCCACCTCCTAACCGACTGCAGCAGTCAGATATGGAGATAGAAGTCCATCAGAGCAGTCTGGATGGTGATGTGGAGTCTGTTCTTCTCAATGATTTCATGGACTCTACAGAGGGAATGGACTACAACTATGATGGATCACTTTCACAGGGTGTTGGTATGGGAATAGGCTTAGGAATGGGGATGGGGATGTTTGCAGGGCCTCCACAATCACATAACAGCCAGAGTTGGGTTCCTGGGTAACTCAGACACTAATGGGAAAACTTCAACTGTAGGGCCCTGTGGGAGGTGCGGTGGGGTCTGATCAGGTCAGAACTGATTTGACTGTGATTTATTTTTGCTCAGAGAGCCAAACAATACAAGAAGGCATTTCAAGGATGTGTAGTTGCTGGTGTCGGTGCAGTCATTTTGAACGTAGAGTTCTCCATAAATATTCTTCCTCTTTATTCTCTCCTTCTCTCTGTGTTTCCCTGCTGTGGATTAGTATAATGGCATTCTTCAACCAAGTTTTGTCCTCTCTCTGTCCCTCAGTTCACTCTTTAATATCCATCACCTCTTTCTGGTCAAAAGCTCTCAAGCACTTTACATCCATCTCCCTAAATTCAGAGGCAGTAACATCGGCTCTGAAACCAGGGGAATCATATTGTTTGCTGGTTCGCTGGGTTTAATGTATCCAATGACTCTGTTATCCTTTCAGAATGAAAAAATTGTGTTGGTGATTTTCTTTTTTCTTTTTTCTTTTTTTTTTTTTTTACATTTTTTAAATACAAAAAATTTGATTAGAGGGTGGAGAAATAAATATCTGTGCTGTCAGGCAGTGTTGTGTACATGTTGGTCAGGGTTGTATGTGTGTGTGTGTGTGTGTGTGTGTGTGTGTGTGTGTGTGTGTGTGTGTGTGTGTGTGTGTGTTCCTGTCCCATGCAGGTTCATTGGATGTCCCTTTTTCCATATGCTAGGACAGTCATCCATCAGCTCCACTTTATTGATATTCAGCATATCGTTTTTATTCTCCAAAGTAATGCACCAGCTATGCATCACTACTCCAAATGGAATGTGGCACTCAGAGTGCCTTTTTTTTCAGGCAAACCAGCTTAATGTGTTTTGGCTAGAGTGATGATTGAAGTCACTCTACAGCAGCAAATGATGGGGAAGAAGAGAAAGAGAGGTAGAGGGGGGAGGGAGGTAGACATAGACATGGTGTGAGAAAGAGAGAGAGGGCAAACATGCAAATAATACCCTGTTCCTCTTTCTCTCCATCTGTGGATTTATGTAGCTTTTCGTGTAATGAGATAAGGAACGATCCGAGGCTACCACACTTCCTGAGCGAGGCTCTTTCCAGTGCACCTCTGGCCAACTGTACTGTGGCAGCCTCCTATGATCTGAAGCACTTTGAGCTTCGACTTAACTCCTCCTTTTGTTTACATTAGCATATTGCATTATCATTAGCCTATGCACTGTTACTTTAGATAATCAATGATGATATGTCAGTCATGAAGCCTCATTAACCCTCATTAACTCTGCACTCTCAATCCTAATTCTGTAGTGTGCTGGACTTTGCAGAATGTAACCTTAAATGACATTTGGTTGCATTAGCTTAATAAAGTAATTGGTTATAGTGTGGTGATAACATTGCCAAAAGACAAAATCATAAATCCAGACCCAAGTCATACCAACTTCTGAAAAAAGCTATATTGCACTGCCTTCAGAATTTACACTAGTGAACTGCATGCTAATTAGCAAAATCAGAAAATGGATGCTATCTCCCTTTCACAGACATACTCCTGTCATATCCTCTTCATCCACTGATTACACTTAGGGGAGATAGAAGTAATTAAGTGCTTACCATGAATAACGATTTGTGAGTATTTTCCTTATTGAAAAGCAACTTTCAATTTCGCCATCATGCTGCCACCTATTTTCCTCCAGTCAGACATTTTCTAACCTCCAGATGGCCACATATCTCACATATCTGTCTTTCTTTTTGTCTTTTATTATAGATGTTATGTAATTTTGTGGCTTTTTTGTGGGAAAAATGTGTCATACGTTTTTAATGCGTTTATCCATAGAGTGGGTGAATCTGTTTGGACAGATTTCTCATGATGCTCGATCTCAGCACCTCCTCATCAGGTATAAGTCTCTTGAAAAGTGGAGCAAGAGAGATAGAAGGAGAGAGAAGGATAGAAAAAAGGAATGAGTGGAGGAGACTGATCAATAGGCTGACAGAGAGAGACAGATTGGAGAAAGAATGAGTTGAAAGGGAAAGCAATAGGTTGCTAGAAGGAAAAAATGAGCTCAGAGAGAGACAGAGAGATATATAGATGGAATGAGAGAGACAGGCGGAGAGAGTGAGAGAAAGAGAGCGAGAGAGAGAGTGTTTCTATCAGAGTACCTTCTCTCAGCAAAGCTGTTTGAATCAGGCCAAATGTCAAGTGCCTCTCTGCAGCTTTTCTTGCACACACTCCGATCAGATAGCCAGCCTTCTCTCTCTCTCTCTCTCTCTCTCTCTCTCTCTCTCTCTCTCTCTCTCTCTCCCACCCAGGACAATAAAGCTTGTCTTCATCTGCCTGTCCTCTCTTTTCCCTTTACCCTTCTTTATGTTCTTGGTGACCGGCGCTCTATCACTCCCCCAACCGTGTTTTGGTCCCTGACCCCATGTCTGCTTCTGTGTAAAGCTTCTTGTGTGTGTGTGTAGCACAGTGGTGTATCTGAAATGACTTTGGAAATCCATTGAGGTTGTGCTCTGGTATCCACTATGCCTGGCTAACAACAATATGATTATACAGTTTATATTTATTGGGTAAAAAGATGGGTCTGTGGGTGAATCTGTAGACCCCTGAATCTCCTGTCATCTTTATTATGGAATCATGATGTTATTACAGTTTGACTTATGTTTCCTCCTGTACAAAAATCTGTATGGAGAAAAATTGTATAATAATTTTTTGACAAACAAATCTTGGTTTTATTTCTTTTTTAAAATGATGTATCTGCTCATCTGGTGATTGTAAAATAAAAACAAAAGACAGAATACTTGCTCTGTGCTTTTGTGTGTGTGTGTGTGTATATATATATGTATGTATGTCAGGGTCGTATGGATCTGGCCTAACACTGGGAGCAATACAGGAATACACCCTGGATGGGGTCCATAACATACACACACACACACACACGCACACACACACACACACACAACACACACACATAAAGCACACCTAGGGGCAGTTTAAAGTAGCAAGTTCATTTACTGACATGCTTTCAGGAGGTGGGAGGAAATCAGATAACTCAGAGGAAACCCTCACAGACAAGGAGAGAACATCTAAAACTCCAGACCCACAGTAACCTGAGCTTAGGATCGAATCAGGGACCCTGGAGCTAAAGGCAGCATGTACTGTATAGTATATACAGTATGCATATATGCATCTATCACATGTTGTTCATGTTGCGCATTCTGTGTGTGTGTGTGTGTGTGTGTGTGTGTGTGTGTGTGATAAGGCTCGTTAATGCCCCAGATGCTGTACCATATCTGTCTCTCTCCCAGTGGAAACATTCTCACTGAGGGACTGGCTGCATCTGCACCTCCATACTGTTCACACACACACACACACACACACACACACACACACACGCACACACGGCTGCTCCTCTAATCGACTCTGCTCTTCCCTGACGCTGACCTGGTACCATAGACACTTCGACATGAGTGAGAGACAAATTAGAGAGAGAGAAGCACCAGATGCCATCTGCCCATCTTTACCACTCCTGCTTCCATTGCACCTGGGAAAAACATGACAGACGGCCTCTGAAATTATCTATAGCTTACCTTAAACGTGCTTTTGAAATCCGTTAAAACAAGTTCAGCATGTGGTAGCTCGAACAATGGCTTAGGAAACGAAATCAGATCTCTGATTAGCTCTGTTAATGCCTTCAAATTGTTCACTTGATTTCCATTAGAGGGAAACATTAATGCCAGGCTGGCATTTCCACACAAATGCATATCATCCCGCACACCCGTTAGAAGTAGACAATGGAAGTTTCTGGAACAACATATCACTTGTATTTGGAGAGCAGGATTTGTCTAAATGGCATGTGCTGGCGAGCCAAGCTTTTTTTTCCCACTGTAGTCATGCAAATCATCATGGCCCGATTTATTTCAGCGTTTGATGGATTTATTCTGGCAGAGGAGGTGACAGCGTGCTGACAGAGTCCCTCCCCCTCCCCACTCATCTTTTTTCTCTTTGCTATATCTACTGTATAATATATTTTATTCACAAAATCTTTGAGCTCTTAAAGTTTTGCATTGTGTAGCCAAAAATATGCATTATTAACATTCATATGTATCTGTTTTTTACTTTGAAATTCATCTACTGTGTGATTTCTGAACACAGACGTGTAGAATGAAGCATGATTGAATGTATTTACATGTGGAGAATTAGTTTACAAGGGGAGAATGAAACGATTTCATTGTATGCCATGAAGGATCCATTAGCATGCTGCTATACAAGCAATATTTATTTTGACAGAGAATGTGCTTTAGTCTCTCCTACTATAGAGTGCTATTTCTCCTTAAGGGTTAAAGTATAATTTTACTACAAACAGAAAATACAACATAATTCATCAAATATCAGTCAGTCAAAATATCAAAAAGAAGCCTAGGTGTACATTATCTTATTTATACTGCATGAGTAATGAGGATAAAGTAAGACCTCTAAACCCAAATCTTCACACTGCCTATAGGATCAGGAACACTGAAACAGCTCTACCTGTATATAAGATGTGTATGATGATGCTGAGAATAGCTGGGCTGTGTTGTGTATTCCTCTTGGCCAGCTATCATGAATAATATCATAGATGTTTCATAACATGTTATATGTAGGTGGGGGTCATCTGCACCAGCCACTAGCCATGTATGTGGGACACAACTGCTGTCAGCAGCCTGCCTGCCCACATCAGGATTAACCATTATCTATTCATGTGACCCTGTATACTCTCACTACTTCCTCCCTCTGCTCAGCAAATAAAACATTTCTTCTACATCAATTTAGCAATTAAAACTTGTCATCGTTGCGCTTGGGGGATATTTGTCACTGTATCTGTTTAGTGCTTTTATTACCCATACCTGTATCTGTGTTCAGATTTAAACTTGCAGTGAGTGTGGACTAAAATGGAATTTAAAAAAAAATAGAGATGCATGTAGGACAGTTAAAGTTATCGTTTTTGTTTCTACCTACCATTTCTAATGAATTTTGAAATTTAATTTTCCAAAATTTAAACAAATTAGCAGCCTAATTGAAACCACACTTTCTAGGGATGAATGAATGAATGAATCTGTCATGTTCATGAATGTCATTTTTTTGTGCCACGAGTTTCATATATAACCATTTGTCACATGAAGGCAAAAAAACTCCTCCTGCTCCAATCAAACAAACAAAAAAGTAATGCAAACAAACAAAAAATAGTGTGTATACTATTTGTAGCTGTTTAAAACACATTACCCATTTAATCAGAATAATGTATTCATATTCGGCTACATCCCTACAGTGTGCACTGTGTGATCCCTCACATCTGAGTCACAACTATGGCTTTGATTGTGTCTCTTGACGATGTATCTACCAGATCAGAAAGTGAATCAGGTGACTCCCAGGTGAACTCCTCTTATGCACAACACCAGCCATGGAGAGAAGCTTGAATTAAGAGTTAAGAATAAACATATTTCTATATCTTTACACAATTCATACACACACAGGTAAGCATATACAAAGCAACTCATATGTATGCAGAAAACTGTAAGCAGAAATGTGCTAGCTCTCCCACTGTATTGGTTGCCATGTCTGTTTGTCTTATGCTCTGTTTACAAAGAGTCCCCTAGTCAAGGCTGTAGGATGTTTTATAGTTGTATGTATATTACTTGATTTAATTTAGTCATTCATTTTCATGAACTGCTTTATCCTGGTTAGGGTAGAAGTGTATCCGGAGTCTATCCTTTGGAATACTGGGCACAAGACTGGAATATACCCTAATACAAATAATATTAATATAATTTATTGCATATTTACACTCTGGTCAGCTGAATGAATTTTTAAAAACTTATTACCTTAAAACATTTGTCAGCTCAGTGACGTGAAGTGTTTGTGATGTGTATAATATTTTATCTTTTATAAGAATACATCTTATAAGATAAGAAAGTTTTGCAGGACCATTCATGTCCTGAATTTTTGTTCATTCAAATTTTTCTGTCTGCTACATGTTGCATTTCATTTACATTTACACATTTTTGTCTTCTATTTTGCATAGTCCTCTTGAATTGGACCAAAATTAAAAGAATAATCATGCATCATCTGTGCAGAAGTGAAAGCCAACATCATGTATGCAAATTACAATAAGGGGCTGGATGTAAAGGAAGAATAATAGCAGACCTAAACCAGAACCTTGTGGGACACCACGGTGAACTTTTTTAAGCTTTGAAAAATCTCCATTTATGAATTTCAAACTGGAAACAGTCTTTCAAGAACTGTCTAACCCAACCGCGTTTTCACTGCCTGCATACTGAAACATCATGGTCAAGGGTGTGAAATACTGCATTCAGTTCCAGAGGGACCAAAACATTAACAGAGCCACAATCACAAACAGAGCCAAGCAGCAGGTCTGAACTTTAGCCAGCACAAACTCTGTATTAAAACTCTTCTAATCTGTAATACATCATTCTTGTTTTAGGAAGGAACACAACTTATTGGGTGACAACTTTCTCTAAAATAATAGAAAATATGTTGGAGATTGTAGGATAATTAGAGAGGCCAATACTTGTTGCTTGTGTACATCATTTTAATTTTGTCATCATGAACACAATTTAATTGACGCTGGAAATCTGCTGGCATTTTTGTTTTTTCCTGGTTTTATGTCTGTCTGTTCAGTTTTTGGCAAAGAAATCCCTGCTTTCTAAATTAAGACAATATGGCTCAAGTTACAGAGCTGTAAAATGACTCCTCTTTCCAGCCAAATAAACAACAAATATTCTCCACAGAGGTCTTCAAACACTTTTAGAATATCATTTCCGATAGCAAAAATAGTCAAATTGATACTGACTAATCACAAGCATATTGTTAAGAAGACACTAAGCATGGCTAAGGTTCGAGAAGAGCTCACATTACTTAAGACAGACTTCAGTCAAATTTTAAAAAACTCAAATTTTTGCATGAAATCTGGTTATTGTGTTTTCGTTTCTCTGAATCTCTCTATTTATCATTTTTAGTTGAATTACCTTTTTTAAAAAAAAAATTCAGTTAACGTGACTTAGGCTACTAGAAGAATTGTAAACTTGAAAAACGAGTGAGTCTAACCTCTAAAAACAGGTGCCTGATCTATTCTCTGTCAGGTGCTTTATTCATGAGCAGCACTGTGAGTGAAGGCTATTAGTATCCTTTACTCAGTCATTCTCTCTTCCTCTGGAAGTGTGTGTAAGAGTGAGTGACTGACTGAGGACGTGTGTCTCAGGCTGTGTAGGTTTGATGGCGTTAATAATAGCTTATGTGTTAACACTCCTGTCAATCACAGAGTTATGTGTGTCACATCACAACCTCACAAACTCACCAAAGCTGAACTCAATGCACTGCAGTTCTCATCAAAAAGGATCATCAGCTGGCAAAGACCAGCCATTTTAAAAAGGCAGCTTTAATCTACAATGTTGTCAGAATAGGGCAATTGAAAGTGACAACATCCAGAAAATGTGGGTGGTTTGTACTGTTATTCTGAAGATGAAGAGAGCACAGGCATGTTGTAAAAAGCAAGCCAGTGACAGATGCTGTCGCTAAAAGCTCAGTCTTTTTAATTTTCTGTCAGAAATGCAGAACTCGGTGAGTGATATGTTTAATCGCTCTTGGGACAGTGGGTTCTTTTTCATTTTACATTTGGCCTTGTATCACAGAACAAGATAGCAATTCTAGTCAATCTGCAATAGTCTATAGAGTATATTCATATAATCTATGTGCTAATACAAATGCGGAAAAGCACAAGTACAGTGATCTGTCATCCTGAATACGCCTTTGCTAAGCACTCTGCTATTCCCAAAAGGGATTTCCAATATCACATCCCTGCTGGTCCAGTTCACACAGTGAGAGAGACAGAAAGAGACATCTAAACCGAAATGATAGACATCTCATTATGCTTTTATGTGCTGCTAAGTGCCGTGGGTCTGCTGGCTGGTCACATGGTGTGAGCCAGAGAACTTCAATGATTTAGCGAGCTATTGTCCCTTAGGCGGTTTACGCTCCCTAACGTTAATTAATTTCTCCCTCGTTACTTCCCTGCAGCCAGCTCGTCTGTTCTGTTCAAGGTAGTGTCTAATGTGCCTCTTTCAGATTTCTTTTTTTTTGAGAGACCCTGTCTTTTGCTTTGGGAAGACAAGAGTAGTGTGTGATAAAAGATGAAAAATATAACCTCTGTCCTGATGATACAGGAGCAGTTGTTTTTTTTCTCTATAATTTAAAGGCTATGCTGATCACTGCGTTGTACACCTCTGATGTCCTGCTGTTTTCACACCTGTCAATCTTCTAGTGTGAGGTGGGTAATAATCGGCTTTCCTCGGGGAGATAAGAGCATTAGACACGCACGGCAGTGAAAGGTCATGCTAACCTACAGCAGGCAGTCTATGCACGCCGTTTGCTCTGACAGTCAATGAAAAAGTAGAAGAGTTAAAAAAATATAGATGAATGGTCATGGCCTCACTCTCTCTCTCTCTTTCTCTCTCTCTCACTAAGGAGAGTTTGTTCACTTGAAACCCTGTCTGTCATGCATCTGAGAGAGAACAGAGTAAAAGAGACATGACACTGGACAACGAGCACGTCCACTAAACACCCAGACACAGAAAGGAAATTTACACAAACCAGTCATCAGCTGTCATGCTTGCTTTTTATATCTCAGATCACAATGCTTATTTTAAAACAATTCTAGCTCACCTGTTGGTCAGGACCATACTCAGATGATTAACCACCAAAACATTTACCTGATGATGAAATCAACCAATGATGTTTCTAGTGGGTGGGAACATTTTATGGGAGAACACATAACCGAATGGCGTCTGGACAGCCAAGGATTTGTATATAAACTTGAGCAAATCCTAGCTATACATTTAATGTATAGCCAATTACTATGAGAAATTCAATTGATCAGGCTTGTCTGAGGATTTGTTCACTCATCATGCTCATGCGTTTTGTCTTAAGCTCATTTTCACTACAGAAACAACATTTTAAAGAAATGTTTTACTTAGCATGAAAAGTATGATGTAGAAGTGTGGCACGTTCATTTCTGTGCTTTCTTGCCATGAGGCAGTAACCGAGGCGATTGCTTTTAGACTACACAGAAAGCCTGGCCTCCCCTTACTATGATATGATGTGTAGAAATACTGTACATTTATACTTTTCATCAGTTCAAAATATTAGCAAATAAAATGATCAAATATCTCTCTGCAATATAAGACTGCTCATTTAATGCAAACTGTTGTTGGTGCACAGCGCAGGCTCTGTGAAAATCTCCTCTGAAGCCCCCAAGATAGTGCACGGCTTCTATGGGGTTCTCTGGCAGATTTAAATGCAACATGTTTTAATGGGAGGAAAGATTTACACTAACTGGACAACAGGCTTTTAATATGTCATTTTGAGTCCCGTCTGGACATTGTGTGTCTATGGATGTGAGTGGGAGTGTGGGCGGGTGGGTTTTTTCATAGGAAAAAAACATCTCAGTGTTTATCGGACAGTGCACTCTTCATTCATTAATATTCTCTTCATTATTCATTCATTCATTTCAGTAACCATTTTATCTTGGTCAGGATGGCAGTGGATCGAGAACTTATTCTGGGAACACTGGGCGTAAGGAGGGAATACATACCAGTCCATTGCAGGACACCACACACACACACACACACACACACAATCGGACACTCATACGAGGGACAATTTAGCATAGCCAATCCATCTTACCAGCTTGTTTCTGGAAGGTGGGAGGAGACCAGAGGTGGAGGAAAGCCATGTGAGCACAGACAGTAATCCAGGCTCTGGATCTGAACCAGGGACTCTGGAGCTGTGAGGTGCGACACTACCTGCTGTGCCATAATGCCACCCTTACCAACATAATGAGCTGTTAAAATTTTATAATAAATTCTTCAGTGCAGAGACTCATACATTTTGGTTTTTTCTACTTTAGAACTGATCTGTCTAAGACAACGAGATTCTGCCTCTGTTTCCCTTTTTACTTTGTTTAAGCACCTGGCCATCAGATGCTCAAGTTAACTGGAATACAAGGTCTTACAGTAAATAATCCCCATAAGTGATCTCTCTCTCTCTCTCTCTCTCTCTCTCTCTCAGTTGTACACACCAACTGTCTTGTATTATGTAACTACTTAATGTGCATGTGTGTAGGCAGATGACTGAACATCTGTGTGCATGTATGTAAGTGTGTTTTAATGTCGCATTCACTGTGCACTGTTCATCCATATTAACATACATTCCTGCAGCATTTCCTAAACATTACCAAAATGTTTGTCTTGTATGGAAATGTGTATATAAATCCGTGGCCAAAAGTTTTGAGAATGACAGTTTTTATGGTGGCAATTTTCATATACTCCAGAATGTTATGAAGAGTTATCAGATGAATTGCAATTAATTGCAAAGTCCCTCTTTGCCATGAAAATGAACTTAATCCCCCCCAAAAAAACATTTCCACTGCGTTTCAGCCACAAAAGGACCTGCTGACATCATTTCAGTGATTCTCTCGTTAACACAGGTGAGAGTGTTGACGAGGACAAGGCTGGAGATCACTTTGTCATGCTGATTGTGTTAGAATAGCAGACTGGATGCTTTAAAAGGAGGGTGGTGCTTGAAATCATTGTTCTTCTTCTGTTAACCATGGTGACCTGCAAGGAAATACATGCAGTCATCATTGCTTTGCACAAAAAGGGCTTCACAGGCAAGGATATTGCTGCTAGTAAGATTGTACCTAATTCCACTATTTATCGGCTCATCAAGAACTTCAAGGAGAGATGTTCAATTGTTGTAAAGAAGGCTTCAGGGCACCCAAGAAAGTTCAGCAAGCGGCAGGACCATCTCCTAAAGTTGATGCAGCTGCGGGATCGGGGAACCACCAGTGCAGAGCTTGCTCAGGAATGGCAGCAGGCAGGTGTGAGTGGATCTGCATGCACAGTGAGGCGAAGACTTTTGGAGGATGGCCTGGTGTCAAGAAGGGCAGCATAGAAGCCACTTCTCTCCAAGAAAAACATTAGGGACAGACTGATATTCTGCACAAGGTACAGGGATCGGACTGCTGAGGACTGGGGTAAAGTCATTTTCTCTGATGAATCCCCTTTCCAATTGTTTGGGGCATCCAGAAAAAATATTTACCAGAGAAGAAATGTGAGCGCTACCATCAGTCTTGTGTCACGCCAACAGTAAAGCATCCTGAGACCATTCATGTGTGGGGTTGCTTCTCAGCCAAGGGAGTGGGCTCTCACTCATAATTTTGCCTAAGAACACAGCCATGAATAAACAATGGTACCAAAACATCCTCTGAGAGCAACTTCTCCCAACCATCCAAGAACAGTTTGGTGATGAACAATGTCTTTTCCAGCATGATGGAGCACCGTGCCATAAGGCAAAAGATAACTAAGTGGCTCAGAGAACAAAACATCGAAATTTTGGGTCCATGGCCAGGAAACTCCCCAGACCTTAATCCCATTGAGAACGTGTGGTCAATCCTCAGGAGGCAGGTGGTCAAACAAAAACCTACAAATTCTGACAAACTTCAATCATTGATTATGCAAGAAAGGGCTGTCATCAGTCAGGATTTGGCCCAGAAGTTGGTTGACAGCATGCCAGTGCGAACTGCAGAGGTCTTGAAAAGAAGGACCAACACTGTAAATATTGACTCTTTGCATAAACTTAATGCAATTGTTAATAAAAGCCTTTGACACTTATGTAATGCTTGTAATTATACTTTAGTATACCATAGAAACATCTGACAAAAAGATCTAAAAACACTGAAGCAGCAAAGTTTGTGAGAATCAATACTTGTTTCATTCTCAAAACCTTTGGCCATGGCTGTATCTTTGTGTGGGCATACTTATATTTTTACATCTTGGAGTTCCCCCTTCAGAAAAACTGATTTTTAAAAGTCATTTATTTCTTTGTTTTAAAAAATGATAAGCCAATAGGTCTCTTTTTGGTTACTGAAGTTAATGGTATGGTTAGATTTAAATTTAGTTATCACATTCCCTCAGTCAGCTGCAGTAATATTTAATGGAAGGTCCTCAAAAGGATAATAAGACAAACGCTTGTGTGTTCAGTTTGTGTAATTATATGCAAAGACTAGTCTGCCCAGAGTAGTCTGTAGGTATGTAAGCTCATGTTGAGGAGCACCACATCAGATCTATTCAAGTATGAGTAATCATACATACACATTTCAATGTAAATATTAACCAGCCATTCATTCCAAATCTAAGAGATGTTGCTCGCTTTGATAGGCACACCCTGACAAATCCTGAACAATCAATTATTGATTAGTAGATGTGAAAGATTGATGCTCTGCCTGGAGGCAGGATTAACCTGCAATGTGTATCTCTCTGCTACAAACCACATCATCACACTGCTACATGCTGTGAAGCTCCTGGTTTCTACAGTAGCTCTGCACTCTAGGACTTTTTCAGATTATCATGGCTTTGCAGCAAATCTCCAAACTTCCTTTTTTTTGCCTTTTGGCTAATGTAGGGTTATAGTTTTGTAAAGTTGTAATCTTATAGTTACACACACACTACAATCCTAGAATCCTCCACATTTCTCCATAATCAGTTGATTTTATTTAGATGTCCTTCATTTCTTGTCCCCCGTGTGTTTTGTTTCCTTTATGGTGATGTGCTGTCTGACCTTTCCAGGGTTACAATAACTGTTGTCATACTCACACTGGCCTTTAGATACAGGTGTCTGTCTCTCACGCTTTCTTTCTCACTGTCACGCTACAGAGGTAAGTCCTCTACTGATTTATTTATGATGTGACTTTTAATATTATTCACTGTGACACCAGCACAGAATGCATCACAAATCATCCTCCAGGCTGCTTATGTGTGCGTGTGCATCTGCCTGTGTTAGAAAGTATTAGAGTTCAACTGCATTTCTTCCTCATCACACCAACAAGTTATATAATATCGTAATTAGGACTGATAACAAGGTTCCCAAATATAAGAAACAGTAGATACGACATTAGCTGCTGCTTGATAGTGCAAGTCTACAGTGAAATACACTATTACCATGATCAAACGAAATAAACTTGTAACTTGCTTTATCCATCCATCTGTCCATATATTCATCTATATCACTTATTGATCAGGAAAGCTGGAGCCAATCCCAGCTTATCCTAGGTGAGAGGTGATGTACACCCAGGCAGGTGAACAATCTAACTTCAAAATCAGAAATGAAAAGATTGCAAGTGAGAATTAAATTAATTCACAAAGGAGGATTCAAGTAGGGTGGCACGGTGGTGCAGTGGTGCAGTGGTTAGCACTGTCGCCTCACAGCAAGAAGGTCCTGGGTTCGATCCCCGGGTCACCCAGGGTGCC
>JAQQZX010000021.1:8059024-8074882 GCA_030068355.1 Notoglanidium maculatum
CCACAGTCCAAAGACATGCAGATTAGGTCAACTGGCTACTCTAAATTGCCCATAGGTGTGAATGCGAGCACGTGTGGTTGTTTGTCTATGGTGGACTGGCGACCTGCCCAGGGTGTACCCCGCCTCTCGCCCGAAGATGCTGGGATTGGCTTCAGGTTCCCCACGACCCAGCTGGATAAAGTGGTATAGATAATGGATGGATTCAAGTAAGATTATGTAAAAAAGGAAAAAAAGAACTTGTGGAGATATTTCAACAAAGTCACTTATGACACAGTGTTTGCAATAAAATAAATAAAATAACACTCTCATACAACAGTCATTTGCTATAGCCTTCACACTGAGCCAGTACAGTACAGAATGACAAGAAACCCTGGTGTATATTCAGGTTTTATAAAACCCCACTTACATGTATAACTAGCTTAAAAATCACTGCGGTGGAGTGTAACACCTGGATGATGCATACCAAAAATGTTACGAGGAACAGGACTGTTTAGAGTGTGTCTTATGACTGCTGAAAATTAACCTTGTGAAATCTGGAGAAGGTGCAATGTTGACTCCTAGACAGCAGCAGGACATAATTATTAGAGCAGGACACTTATAAAAAAAAAGGAGACATTCCTCATACAGTGGTAAGTCACAGTAGGGAAACGTTGTCCATCCCATGTCTAGACCGAGGTAACGCCTTTACCTACCCAGTGGACCAGTCTCTGCTTAGACAAGGGAGTTCCCTGGTGTCTTACTCCACAGCCAATGAACAGTTGGTCTGAGGATTGGGCGGCTGCTGTATGGTCAAAATAACACTGTAGGGCACATAGTAAGCACAGCAAGAACTCTCTCCAGGCTCAGTCTCATTGAAGATGAAGATGGGTAATATGGCCTTGGGCAAAAATCCAGGATTTATCTACAAGGCCACCCCAGCGGCATCTGGCAACCAAAGCATACAAGATATACAGTCCCTTCCTAAAGTAACGGAACAGCAACACAATTTTTGTAATTTTGCCTCTGTACTGAGGGGATTGTATAAGACTAATGTTCTTGGAGCTCTTGCTTTCAGAAGTGTTTGCAGGCCTGCTGTTGGTGATTGAGCCTCAGAAACCCACAGACACAGAGTGAGGAAGACCTCCAGGTTGTTCTGATAACTAGTGAAAACAGCAGTCACAAGGTCTTGATAGTCATTTTGGGGCCACAAGCAGGAACTTACAGTTTAGTTGTTGATAGCTGTACAGCATGGGAAGAATCAGTGTTACTGTAAGAAAGGTGAACATCATTCAAAGCATTTGGAAGAGCGACTTACATTCATCTCATTTGTACAACTGAGCAGTTGAGGGTTGAGAGTCTTGCTCAAGGGCTCAGCAGTGGCAGCTTGGCAGTAGTGGGATCTGAACTCCCGACCTTCTGATCAGTATTTTAACGTCTCAACCACTGAGCTACCACTGTCCTCATCAGTTAAATTTGACCTGGGGCCAGATTCCCATGGAGCAAATACTGTTGGGTCATTTCACCTAAAACTGTGTTGAAGGACACTATTTTTCAGTATTAATTCCTTCTCAGTTACAGCTGCATTACTGATCCTTGCTATTTTTCTGACACTTGGTCTAACAGCACTTGTTTTTAGTCTAATAGTCGGAGCATGGTTTACATCAAGGGTGTCCAATCTTATCTGCAAAGGGCTGAGGTGGGTGCAGGTTTTCAATCCGATCAAGCAGGAGCCACACCTGTTTAATCAGTTGAGCTTGGTTTTCAATAGACTGAACCTGCACCTACAAAGGCCCTTTCCGGATAAGATTGGACACCTCTGGTGTACATGGTGTTGACTCTGTGGTCCTACTCTAATAAAATGCATTCATACAGTACATGCACACACACAAGTCTACAATGTATGAATGCAGAATGTTGCCTATATGTAACAATACATTTCAGTAGGTGTTGATGGTAGGACTATATTCAATGCTGTATCTTTGGAATGCCTGCTATTGAAAGGTAAACTTTAAGAAGTGTCCATGTTCTGGAATAAACAAGGGGAAATGAGTTACCTGCAAGGAGTTAAATTTAGTCCTAGGCAGGCAGACTCCCTGTAGGCAGTAGAAAATGGAACTGGGATGTAGAAACCTTTGGTGGACAGAACACCAGGATACTTCAGAATGCATTTAAACATACAAATGTTGCACAGTATAGTGGCCTTTTAGGAGAAAATCATAGTCAACACTTAATTCAATTCAGTTCGGGTCAAACTGGAATGTTACTGTATGTTCTAAGATGGGAGTTGTTTATCAACCTTACACGTTTCAATTATTTTCAGTCTAAAAATTTTTAGGGTGCAGAGAATAACTGCTTTAAACTTTAAAAAAAAAAAAAAAAAGACAAAAGGATAATTACCGTCTTAATTACTGATAATTAATGACTACATCAAGACGACAATTATTTATTTATTATATATATATCTTTCTTTCATTACTGGCATTAAACTATATATATATATATATACACGTTGCTTTCTACTAAGCGTACAGTATGTATTAATGTTCTAGTAATATGTTTATAATGTATTAAGAATAACATGCTCGATTTACAATGCTCAAATTGAAGCACTAACGGAAGTGTAGATCTAACACCATTGACCCTAAAGTACCATAATTCCATACAGCACTTGAACAAAAAGATTTCTATGGTGGAAAATGTAAAAGGATGATCTAAAGGACAAGGAATTATTTCTTCAATTACATAAAATAAGATTTTGACATAGAGAATTAAATGTTCAACACTTCGTTTTGTCTTTCTCCTGATTCGTTTATATATGACTGGGCAAGAGTTCATGCTGGGAAAGGATCCTCGCTGGCGAGCTGCCTCCAGCACTACACCCATAGTTGCTGCCATTTTCTTCTCTAAGGTATTCCAAATACAATATCATGTCAGTAATGGGTAAAGAAAGTTTCTGAGCTGCTGTATGGGGACCTCCAAGTTGAGTTTTACTTACAGGTCTGCGTGAATATTTCCAAAGATTAGGCTCAGAGGAAGGCGTACATGAGAAAGGAATAATATGAGAAATAAAATACTTAAAAATAAGTACATCTATGTGCCTTTGCATCCAAACAATCATGGCTCAATAGTAAAATCAGAAACTTGATCGTCAGCATGCTTAATTAGCATGCTGATGGAAAGCTGTCTGATTTAGTTTGCATAGGCGCGTTTGTGTGTGTGCGCACTTCTACATAACCAATCACATGCACACAGGAGAGTGTAAGGGAGCTGTAGCTTTGCCTGAATACAGCGCTTTGATTTGTGTGAAGGGTGTATGATGTGAAGTGTGAATGTGTGATACTGTGTGAGAGAAAGCGAGAGATACAACCTGTGTGGGTGGCTAGGTGCTTTTCTGTTGTCATGTTTAATTGAGTAAGTGTATGTAGTGACTCTTCGTGTGCCAGTGAATGTGTGCGTGTGTACAAGTTTGTAATTAGATGCATTTGTGTGGGGAGAGATATTTTAAAAGTAATGTTGACCTCTAACCACCCAATCCAAGCTTCAATATGGAGAATTCATTCCGCTGTGTTTACAGGATTCAAGGCTCTTAGCAATTTTATGCAGGGAATGTTTTTGGATAATTAAAAATAAATAAATCCAAAAATGCCTTGTTGGATTTATTAAGACATTCTGAAAAAAGAAGCCACAAACAAATGAACAACAAAAAACAAAACGGACACTTTTACATAAAGTTAAAATGTAGAAAAGGTGGACAGGTGTGAACACAGCAAACACACCCAGTGTGGATCGAAGCAGTCAGTCAAAGATCACCTTCAAGAGGTTTCACCTTCTTGCAGTGAGAACTCAATTGAACCCAAGTCCATCAACTGCAGACAGAGGTAAACTGAGCAATATAGAACAAAAGAGGACCAAATCATTGAGAAAGTAAACTATCCAAACCAGCACAGCAATCAGGAAATAACACACAGATCTACACACTGAAAAGGCGAATCTCACAAAGAAGTAGACCCTGTGATTGAGGAAAAACAAGAAACAAGGGTATTAGAAATTAAGTGAGTGTGTGCATTGTAATATCCGGTGTCAGGGATTGATGGAGGAGGCGGATGCAAGTGCAGATTTTGGCTTATTGAGAGCAAAAACACATGAAGTGCAAAGAGCAAAAAACAAAATGAGGATAGCGAAGCAGGGCACCATGACCATGACATGAACATGTTACCAAGATATCCACAACAGAAAATAAAGCTAATCACCAGTTGCTGCTACAAGATGTGATTAAACACTAGTGCTAATGAACATAAATGTGAATCAGGTGCAAAGCAGTCATGTGACATGAGTGTCGCGATGAAGTGGTGTGCAGTGGCTGATGGGAGATGTAGTCCAGTGCAACCATGAAGTTCTGGCTAGATTTGGGTCAGTAGCTCTTGGATCAGTGGTGGATCCGGATTTGATATGTGTATTTTCTATAGCTGGATCTAAGGACACATAAAGGAAGTGCTGGATACAGTTCTAAAATACTATTTTATATGTTTATTTATATATATTATATATAGAACTTGAGCCATGCACTCAGTTGATTTTCATGATTTCTATGAATGCTTGGAAAATGCTTGCTCACATTTTTTGTTGCTGGATTACCGACTAATGATTGAAAAGGACATTTTTTTCTGGTCTGTTAAATTTCAATTTAAAACGAAGCAAACCTATGTGTTAACATTCTGAATTAGACTGAAAAACAGACTGTTATGTGAAAAAAATGAAAAATCAAAGAAACAACAATTTAAAATGTAACACTGGTTTGGTTTATTTGGATAGCATTTCTCTGGTGCCTCTGAGATAATAAAGTTTTATAATCCCACTATCCAGTGTCATCAAGATGAAGATGGGTTCCCTTTTGAGACTGGTTCCTCTCAAGGTTTCTTCCTCATTTTTTCTCAGGGAGTTTTTACCTTGCCATTGTCACCTCTATATCTATATCTGTATTTCTGTAAAGCTGCTTTGTGGCAATCTCCATAGTTAAAGGTGCAATAATAAAAATTTAAATGACCTGAACAGTTGAACAACTGTTGGTCTTCTTATTGTCTTGTATATTGACCCAAGATGCACATTAAGTCTTAGTCTATGAAAATACATCAATACAGTGCTTATGGTTGGTATAGAAACATACCTAATGTAATAATTCTTATAGAAACTTTCAGGTGAAAAATATGGATTACTTCTTAATTTATATATTTTCCACACAATATGTTAATTAATAAGCAGAAAATCATCAAATTCTGATTAATCAGATAAGAAGCAAAGGAACTCGTGAATCAGGAGCCAAGTTTCCTACTTTTGCAACAATAACTTTCCACTTCATTAGAACTCAAGTTCAAATTTAACATAGTTGACTGAGTTGATGTTTACTTAGCTAGCAGTGCACAAGTAATTAAGTGTTTGCTTGCTAGTCGGCTGGTATAGCTTTACATACCTTGTTTATTACAGTTAAAATGACTGGACTATAATAAACACAGATGTATGCCAAACGGATGGCTCACTAAACCAAAGCACTGTTGTTTCTTGTGGTTTTACAGGGTTTTACAGGGTTGAAAGAGCATAGTCAAAGCCAAATCCTTCTCGTAATGTCTGTCTGCTCAGCGGTCATCTTGGCAAAGCTCCTGGTCAGTTATTTTCAGTCGCACAAAACCAGGCTACTATTTACTTGAAAAGGGAGAGAACTATGTACCCAAAACTGATTGACAAGTTGGTCTTTGGATTAAATATTATGTTGTTGTAAAAGCATGTCATACTCATGATCTGTACCTCTTTTCATTCAAGTATTGTTTAATAATGTTGTCCATGAGAACTTTAGGAAGCTTCTTCATCTTCACCATGATTGCTACTTGTTGTGTGAAATCTTCACAACCAATGGCAATGTCTTTTAGAATGATAACAGATGCAAATTGTGCAGCAGTTGTAGCTAAAAACTGTCTAGATGCAGATCTAGATCTGGAAATATACTCCCCCCCCCCCTCTCTCTCCACATGATACTTCTGTGATACCAATGATCCTGATCCTTTCTGCTCTCCAGACCGGCCTGATCCATCCTCATGCCCTACTTCTGCTTGGAGTTCTTATTACTTGGAAACCACTCACTCCTGCTGAGGATGGCCCAGTATGAACAACCTAAACATACAAGTAGAGACTGCAAAGATGGTTTTGGACTGCTGTTGATACAAGTGGTTTTACAGCAATGGCTTAGTCCTGCAAGTGCAATGATAACTTTAGGGCTTCAACTGCCGCAAACAGTTTTGGACTCAAGTCTTCATTACTGAACAGCCGATAAGTTCAACAAAATAGACTTCATCTTAAAACTATAGTGAATTTCCTGGCTACACAATTGCACCTTTTGACTGTAAAGCACATAGTTATAGAAGCAAGTTATTTGTAATCGCACTACCCAGTGATACCCAGATGAGGATATGTTCCCTTTTGAGTTCTCTCAAGGTCCTGAGTTCTTCCTCATGACGTCTCAGGGAGTTTTTCCTTGCCACCGTCACCACTGGCCAGTATAGGGATACATTTATGAATTCATATGTTTAAAATTTATAATGTATATAATGTAATATATATATGAAACTCTTTGCACTTGAGGCAAGATGCAACCGGGCAATTAAGTGTTAAGGATACAACAGCGAGGCCTGGTGTTGCTGGGATTCAAAATCACAACATTCCAATCAGTTGCTCTGAACCTTCCCCAATAAGCTACCACTTCCCCACCAGCTCCTAAAAATATTTGCTTCTGACCACTCTACACCTTCCCTGAAAAGGTAGAAAATTGAATCCATTTGTAAGAATTTGTATGAGCTAACCGGCATGAAATTAGGCAAAAAAAGGTTAGAGACTAATAAAAAAAAGTATAGGGAAGAATACTGAAGGAAGGTGGTGGGGGTATTGGGTCATCTGTCTGTGTGATAGAGCAGTACAGAAAGGCCGAAAAAAATCATCCTGAGGTAAGAGCAAGCTAAAGGCTGTATGTTGAACAAGGGAGCTATTTTTTCAGACACCAATTAAGTTTTGATTTCAAGCATGCAGAGAGAAAAAGAGCAAGAGGGAAAGGGAGTAAGCTAATCCTTAATATTATTCAAGTGTAAAGACAATGTTAAAATGTTAAAAGTTATGCATCTTTGTGATTTCATTTTTTTGTTTTGTTTTGGCTGCTTCCTCGTTCCTTCATTTTCCTTCCAAGCCTTTTTACCAAACTTCGTGTTTGAAGTCAGGAAGCATTTTATTTTGAGTGTCCGCCACAGCTCTCAGTGAGGTGCTACTCTTATCTGTCTTCTCGACTTAATTGTGTATACGTAGCAGTTGTCTTATTACTCTCTCTATATCTGTGTGTGTGGAAAAAAGAGAAAAAGAAATGGATTGGAAGAGGCCCTGTACGATATGCACATTTAATAAGCCCTATTAAATCAAGTGGCAGTTCCTCACAAGGCGAAGAAAAAAAAGTTGGTTGCTGTTTAATAGTTTCACCGCAAGCTTATATAAGCCTTTTAATTCTGCTGTGCTCCTGTGCTGGTTTCTTCTAGGCAGTGCCGGGAGAGAACTCTCCTTTGCTCTGCCGAGAGGCACGCAACAGCAATTATTGGTTCTCTGGAGTCTTAATTAGCTAGCCGCGTCGACCTAGAGATGCGGGCGATGGAGGACCATGCACGCCTCGGTCAACAGCCAAACAAAAATAGATAAAGAAAAGAGTATGGGTCCAATTAATGGCCAACTTCAAATGAGCAGTAAGAGTGCCAGACATGTATGACAGGGATGCCACTTTCTCTCTATCTCTCTCTCTTCCTCTCTCGCTTTCTTTTTTTTTCTTAAAGCATCCATGGATCAATGAGTGAAATACATATGGTTATTCCCTACATACATTCAGTGGTAATGATATAATATCTTGAGTTGAACAGAAAATATAATCACCTATTTACTGTTTTTTTTTCACTATTGGCAGTGGCTTTATCAGAGAAAGCATCCTGTTAGATTAGTAACTGTTGTGTAATTGAGAAAACTAGCTGGTGGTGGGAATAGGCAATGACTAAAAGTTCAGGAAATAGATAGCCTTTTTTACATAGGGTGACATGATTGGACAGGAGTTGTTGCTGCTACACAGCTTCAGAGTTCAGGGTTTGATCCTGGGCGCAGGTTATTGTGTGTGTGGAGTATCTTATGTCCTCCCTGTGTCCATGTGGATTTCCTCCAGGTTCTCCAGTTTCCTCTGACTCCCTACATATTAAACATATTAGGAGACTGGATACATTAAATTGCCCCTAGGTGTGTTAGAATGTGATGCCCTGCAATGGACAGTGCCATTCACTGTGTATTCCTGTTTTAAGCACGGGATTGGTTTCAGATCCTGTACTCATCCTAGGACTCCTATTTACAATATGCTCATACCAAAGACTCCATATCTTTTTTAACACTTTTAGTACTGTCTGCCAAATGTAATGATGTATAATCCCACTGTTCAGCATCACCCAGAACACAATGGTTGCCTTATAGTGTGGATCCTTTCAAGATTTTTTCCCCCTGATGTCATCTCAAGGAGTTTTACCTTCCTGGAGTATTTATTAAGGATCCAAATCTACATCTGGATTTCTGTAAAGCTCTGTTGTTAAAAACACTAGACAAAAAAGGTGCAAAAGTTGCAAAATTCCACTAGTTTTTGGAGTGTGGCTGTGGGGATTTGTATTCATTCAGTTATAAGAGCATTAGTGAAATCAGGCACTGAGGTTAGGTTAGGTGAGGAGGTCTGAGTGAAGTCGGTGTTTCACTTCATCCCAAAGGTGTTCAGTGGGGTTGAAGTCAGGGCTCTGTGTAGGACATTCAGTTTCTTCTACACCAAACTTGGTAAACCATGTACAGAGTCATTGTCATGCTGGGACAGGTTTGGAGCCGTTGCAGTGAAAAAAAGTCTCACGTAATAATATTTTATCAGATTTAATTTTTTACTACTTCACTTGGGCTTGTTACATTCCCAAATATCAATATAGTTTGTTGGACATGAAATCAGAAGCTACTGTGAAGCTGGTGCTGCTAGTCGCTAGCATTTTGTGTAATGTCCACATGATTTTCCAACATTACATAACATTTTCTTGAATAATGATGAAAAATAAAAGCTAGTAGATTTAAAATGAATTAAATAACTTTTGGAGACTCTAGCAGAGATGCTGCCCTTCGCATGGCACGTGGCCTGCGTGGATTATATGATGTGGCAGCTCTATAAATAAAAGCGTATTTATTTTGTAAATTTCTGATCAGTTTGTATAGAAATATGGAAGAAATGTGGTTTATTGTCAAACTCAAGTAAGGCAGTTGTTTAGATCAGGCTACTGAAGCAAACCAGTGACAAAAAACCCCAAAACAAATGAACACAACAAGAACAACAAAAGAGTAGTTACTTTCTTTTCATATATACAGAGTCAGCCAAAAAGATTTATCCATACTTCAGGAACACCGCTACATATAAATGTCTGGAAGTTAATGGACACCACTTTGAGCACCTCTTGTAATTTGTAGAGGCCAAAGGTAACTTGTATTCATCTTGTGATGTCTGAATAATATAGTATTAAAATATTTATACAAATTTTTATTTTCCTGAAGTGTATACATCTTTTAGCTGACTCTGTATATTTGTATTCGTTCAGAGCACATTAACTGTTTGTTCCTGATAATGCATTCATACCCCGTTACATCCCTGATCTAGTACAATTCTTGGCAGTGTTCTGACTTAAAGAGGTACTGCACACTTCAATGTGTTTTTGAGCTGCAAACTAAATGATATGACCGTACTGTGATATTGACAATATTACTATTTTTATAAAAAATCGGCATGTTTTTGGTTGAAAATGGCTCAAAACGGCATCTATTGGTTAAAATCGTCCTGAACCCTGCAAGGCCGATGCTGATGTAGAGTCGACCGTTTATCGTGGTACATCACTACATCATGAAGTTTAAGAATGTTAACGCCTCCACCTCTTCCAGACCCCACACACCTCTTCCAGACCCCTCCCTTGATTGGGAGTCACTCATTTTTAAACATATGCTGATCAAGACTCATCATTACCTACCCCGCCCCCTCCTCAGCCCCTCCCCACTACCCTCTCAGCCCCCACACCCACACCCACACCCAGCTCTTAGCTCCTCGCCCAATTTTTAGCATTTTTCAAAATTATGCATTGGGCTGAATTAGGCTTAGAGCTGAGGTTGAAGTTACACTTTAAACAAAATCACAAACTAGATCCTGCTAAACAGTAGCTTTGCAATTCATTAATATATAATATGTTTTATTCGAAACAAAATGTTTTTTTTATGTATTTTTATCAACATTACATACAGTAGTGCAGCAAAGAGAAGAATGTGTGAAATAGGAAGTGTACCAGCAAAGCCAGAAAGGTTAATCTGTCAGTGTTTTAGGCAGTGATGATCCTAACTGTGTAACTGTTGCTATCAGCATTCTTTTCTGCCACATTGATAGGCATGCCTCTAATGACATCGATGTTCCATCAACTCCAAGAAGTCATGCTAATGATAAAGAGAGGAATGGTGCTAATGAGGCGGAGGGATGGCAAGAGGCACCAGGTGATGATGAGTGTGTGATGGCGCTGACTCCTGTCTCTGCCTTAGGCAGGCTTATCAGATTAGCATTAGCATACAGACTCTGCCGCAGCTTCTTGTTAGCACTAATACGATCAAGAGAAGTGCTGTACTTTGTCTGCTATCTAGTTGTAGATATGCGTTAAAATGAGTGTATGCTTCCTTTAGTTTAATGCGTACGTACGTTTGGCACATATGCTAATAGTTTGCCCTTCATGCACTAGACCTTGATGGCTGATGCTAACAGTGTGGCTGTGTTTCTTAGCTTGTGTAGTGCGCATGTGTTTATTGGTATGTGTATGTGCTGGGCACGTTGCCAGGCTCTAAGTGACAGCACCCTCCCTCGTTGGCGCATCTCTGTCTCAAAGACTAATGGCACACAGAGAATCAATTACCACCCCATGCTGGTGCCATGCCAGAGTGAAGGGGACCTAAATACATTAACCTCTACCATCCCAGCCTGGAGTATACATCCCACACAAATACGCAGATATGCAGGATCAAGGAGGACGTGCTGTGTTACACAGAGGAGGACTGGACACTCTCACATGCACACTCATTCGCTGTCAGCGGCAATGTCCTTGTCTTTCTTCGTTCCGCCAGAGCTCCGTCATCAAGCCCTGTGGGACACCGCTAGCTGAATAGGGCATTCCTGACGTTCCATAGACACCACAGCCGCACCCCTTCATTAGAGAGGGGGAGAAAGAACCCCATGGGGTTTGGAACAGAATATGAGTGGAAGTGTAGGCTGGTAAGGTGGAGTGAAGGAAGCTGAGGAGGTGTGTCACTGCAGGAAGCTAGGGGATTGATATGTATGTGTGAGTGTGTTTGTGAGTCTGTTTGTGTCTGCATGTGTGACAATATATGAAAGTATGTGTCTGTGTGTATGTGCGAAAAAATTCACAATGAAGGATTCTATTGTGGAACTTCATATGGTTTTGCCTTTGTTCATGTATAAAGCTTTTGAGTTTCAAAGGCACACACACACACACACACACACACACACACACACACACACACCAAATTCTTAAAGCAATGGAGCGATGGGATTCAGAATGGAGGGCAAGCAATATTTCATTCCCTCTCTCCTTCAATCTTAAATGCTCTTTTCAAATTATCCATCAAACAGATGAGAATTTCCCCTCTTCATCCACTTTATACTGCCTGCGGAAAGAGAGATAGTGAAAATGAGAAAGAGATTGGGAAAGAGAAGGAAATGGCTAAGAACGCAGCAGATATTTAGACAGTGTTAGTATGGGTCTTTCCTAGATTGTGAAATCAAGCCCAGAATATCTATGAATGCGTTTCATCTTTGTTCATTAGTACAGTGTCAGGTAAGGGTTGGAGGCGGATGCAGGTGCAGAATAGATTTTAACGAGATGAACACATAAATATAAAGCATGATTAATTAGATATAATCAGGACATGAACAGTAGCTAGAATACATGGCAAAATGGACAAACACAAAGCAATGAAGCAAAGCAAAAACAGGGTTTAAATTGACATTACTAACCAGGGGTGCAAACTGAAAACAGGTGTGCATAATCAGATGACCGGTGACTGTGAACGTGATGATGAACATGCTGCGGGAGGGTTGTGTTTCATGTCTGTAGGCTGCGGTGTGTTCTGGGCAGTGTAGTCTGGAAGCATAGTCGGGGACAACAAAATGAATTTGACATGTTTACAGTTTACTTAATTAACATAAAGGTAGGGATGCAACTAAATACAAATCGATTATTCTGATTGTTCTAGGTACAACAGAAAGAAATAGGAGGCACACTATTCGTTTTTATTTTAAAAAGCTCTTCAGAAAGGTTCACAGGCCATCTGGTTGAGGTGTGCCTTGGCACTGAGATCACGGATTACTCAACAAAAAAGTCGTGCGAGCGGGAGGTTATTACTTTCCTGAGGGCATGAGCAAGCGAACAGATATGAAGTGCGTCACTGTGTGATGCATTTACAGCATCCTTAGTGACTGCCTGGTCAAGGTCGATACGGTTTCAGTTAAGCTGCAGAGTTTGTTTATATTTTGGGAACCAATTACATTCTTTAGAAAACATCAGTAGCTGGTACAAACAAAAATAAAAGCCAGAATTTACAGACCATGTAACATGACAGTGCTGTTTTTTTCTAGTGCTTTCTTTGGTCCAGGCCACGCCCACTTCAGGGTTAAATCTGAATACAGAATCAAGTTTGGAGCACTAAACAGATACACAGAAGCAGATACTGATATGGCATTTACATCACACCTGTAGGCTAGTAGGGACTGTAATACTGAAGTATTTCACCAAATTTTAGTTTTGGGTTCAGCATCTTGTGATCCACTGAAGCAGGAAGATGGCTATAGATTCATCACAGATGACTCATCTCTGGGGCTTAAAAATAAGCAGGAAGGCGAGGCAAGTCGTTCTCACTTTGCAAGTACGGGAAAGCTAAATAGGTTTTATCCACAAATATTTTAATTTCCTCCTAACCACAAGAATATCCAGCCAAGAGGAAAATAAATAAGGATTGAAATTAAGCAAACTAAATTATTGTACAGAGAATTACTCGGTGGAAATGATTCAAAATAGTTTTAGCTACATATGTTCTGAAAGGAAATAAAATTGATAGTGATTGTTGTTACAGGAAACTGTAAATATTGTAGTTTCCTTTTGTTTGGGTATAAAGTTTGAATTGCGTGACAGTTTTGCTCATATTTTAAAATTCATGTCAGTAGATATGTTAAACCAATATAGTACGTGTTCAGTACACCGTAAATTTAATCTGTGTCTTTTCCTAGGATGCCTAGTTTCACTGATCCTCACAGAGGTCTAATCCTGGACCAATAGCACTGTGTTTTTAACAGGTGTCTTGCTTTAATCCTGTCCTGGAACGGCGCCATTTGTGGATCAGCGACTTCATGTGTAAATGTGTAAACAAGGAAACGGATGTGTTCATGCAGGTATTGTGATTGCCAGCAGGCTTGCTGTTGATGTGTGTGACACATGCAATAATCACCTCCGTGCAGGACGTTTGGGGCCAACAGTTTCGGGAACTGGTGGCCGTTTCCACAAATTAGTGGTCCTGTGGCTGCGGCTGTAGAAGAAAAGTTTTTCTGTGGTGTTACACAAGATTCCAGTGGTGCGAGCCCATCCATTTGCTCATCACCGGGGTCAGCTGCAGCAGTTTGAGTACAAATGTTCATAAACACGCACACATGTGTACAGTGCACTGACACACACGCATGCATATTTATCCAAAATAAAAGAATGAGGAGAACAGTTCCTTTATACAGTCTTTGACAGATTGCTCGGTGTAAGAATTGTAACCACAGAAGATTTTGGTCAAGTAGACTTCATAAGGATGGATAGAGGATAGCCAGGCCTGCTTCCCTGAGACCGCACACACTCCAAACTAATCCAGATAAACACTGTCACTGAGAATCATTCAACACATGAACTATTGGGACGGATGAGTGTTGCTTCATTAGTGAGTAGAAGCTTCCTTGGCGTGCCTGTGCTTGCAACAGTAAGCACATCATCACGTCCTGATCAAGCTGGCCAACTTTGAGAAAGTATGTTCACTATGCAGATTGTGGTTCTTGTTATGCAGGAGTCTTTGACTCTACTTGTGTGTGGCACCGTACGAAGACTAATCATTAAGTTTGCTTTATGTTGGTGTATGTGGGTTTGTGTGTGGTTGGACCTCACCCCGGGGGACAGGCAGCACACTGGCAGCGTACATCCATCATAAAGTTGGAGAATTTTAATATGCATGATGTGTGTGCGTGTGTGTGTGTTTGTACTCAGACTTCAATAAGTTTATGTGTGAGTGTGTTTTTTTGTTTGTGTGTGTGTGTGCGTTGGAGCGTGCTGTAGAACCCCACCCTGGGGACAACACAGCGGCATCTCGTTTCACATGAAAAGCAAGAGACATACAGGGAAGTTGTCTGTGTGGGTGTGTGTATCCATATATGTGTGTGTGTGTGTGTGTGTGTGTGTGTGTGTGTGTGTGTGTGTGTTCTTTTTTTCCCCTCTTTCCTCTTGCCTCTACCCCAACAACCCCTCCAAATAAATAAGAATTTTTGATTACAGTAACAAGCCCATAAATTATGCAGGTGCGCAGACGATGAAGAGCGCTTGAAAGACGGCCCCTTTTAACCTTTTCTTCCCGGCACTGGAGGAAAAGGCTGTTGACTGGGGTTCGTTCCCACCCTCCTTCTCTCTCTACCCGTTCCTCTCGCTCTTTCTGCGGGAAAAGACTCAGAAGGGCCACGATGAGATCGACTGAAGAAGAAAGAGGGTGAGTGAAGAGCACGTTCCATTATCCCAGTATTATCTCACCATGCCTTTTTTGATGATATGATTATGACAGCTTAATGCCAAAAACAAAAACCAGATTTAGACAGCTATGATTGGAAGCAGACACATGGCGGTGCATGTATTTATTAACTGGTGCGGCAATGATTGAAATGCAAAAAGACATGAGGAACATTGGAGCTTCAGAAAATCGGTCCAGTCAGAAAGATCATCCCAGGACAATGAGAGTGGCGGAATGAGAAGACCTGCCTGCTAATGCATGTCTGTGGAGCATAGTACTTAAGTGTGTTGCATTCCGCTTTCCCTGCTCATAAGCATACACACATACACACATACACACACCCACATGCTCACACTAGACACTTGAGGCAATTTGGCGCCTCCTCAAATCCCATTCCCCAGTACAAAGAGGCATTGTAGTTAGTATCGTTAATGAGCTCAATATGCCCTCCTCAGGAATGTGTGAAAATAGGGGCCCAAGCAGTATGTGTGTGTATGTGTGTCCTCATTCCCACACTCTTAAAGGAACTGCACACACACCCCCCACCTAACCCACCCAGACACAAATCATGACTGGCATACAGATGCATACAGGAAGAGACGGGGGCCGAGAGTGGCACAGAATGGCATAGCAGCAGGCATTCTGGCATCGGCCCAGAGTGTCTAACGGTCCCTACTCATGAAGACACACAAAGACAGATGGTCTTGAAGGGTAGGGCCACCTCAGCGGAGTTTGTCACTTGATCTGCTTGAGTTCCTACTGAAGAAGATGTAGAAAAAGAAAGAAAGACAGAGGGACATAAGGGGCATGGCCATACACAAACACACACACATACACACATACATACGTATATACATATATACACATATACACTACAAGTCAAAAGTTTGGACACACCTTCTCTTTCATAGGTTTTTCTTTTTTTTGTTTTCTACATTGTAAAACAATACTGAA
>JAQQZX010000021.1:8074982-8105944 GCA_030068355.1 Notoglanidium maculatum
TTATAACAGCCCTATTGAACAACTGTAGTAATCCATATTATGTCAACAACCACTCAACTAAGTAAAGAGAAACAACAGTCCACCATTACTTTAAGACATGAAGAAAAAAACATTGAATTAGAAGGTGTGTCCAAACTTTTGACAGGTAGTGTACATGTATCACTCCATCATTCAATTTAGTTTACAGGTGAACAGCTTTACAAATTAAATTGTTACGAATTAAATACAAATTAAAGTGTTTAATTTGTATGCTAAGTAAAAACATGCTGTTGTAGCAAAATAATTAACAATATGGGACTTTACTGACAGCACAGTGGTGTAGTGATTAGCACTGTCGCCTCACAGCAAGAAGATCCCGGGTCCGATCCCCAGGTTGACCAGGGTGCATTTCTGTGTAGAGTTTGCATGTTCTCACCATGCTAGCGTGGGGTTCCTCGGGGTGAACCGGTTTCCTGCCACAGCCCAAAGACAAGTGAGTTAGGTTGATTGGCTACTCTAAATTGCCCATAGGTGTGAATGTGAGTGTGAATGGTTGTTTGTCTCTGTGTTGGCCCTGGACTGGATTGATGACCTGTCCAGGATGTACCCTGTCTCTCTCACATAGTCAGCTGGGATTGGCTCCAGCTTCCCCACGGTGGATAAAGCAGTGACTTGATAATGCAGTTTGGAAAACGAATAGTGTGTGATTATATTCCTACAGCAGAATGTTCTGAAATGTTCTATTCCTCTTATACTACCTTCGCAATATGACAAATGACAAAGATAAAATTTTTATATGAATTGTAAAATGAACTTTACATTTACATTAATTGTTGTGAAACATCCATGAAAAAACTATATGCAGCTCTCTCTCTCTCTCTCTCTCTCGCTTTTTCAGTTCATAAGACAAAATATGAAGCTTCTCATATAACCAAGAAACCACAAAATCCATAGCAGAATACTTAAAGGAACAGCTTCCCTTCGTATCACCGATGTTGAGGATGTTTAACTATAGATCATACCATTTCCATCTGTTAAATAACAACACTTAAAAATATGTTTATGGTTAGACTTGAATTATGTCCTGTATGTCTCCCTTTGAGTTAGTTGTTACTATAGAAACAATAATGTACTAGGATATTGTCAGAGCTGCATTGTTATATAGACTGTGCATATATCAAGAATACAACAGTGTTGTGATCCTCATGAATGTCTGCATACAATCTTTCTATTGATAGTTGGAACTGCATACACCTTATATTGATTTTGTAGCTATAAACACAAAGTGAAGATGGTAACATAATGCCAAGTTATATGCTCAAGTCACAGTTTAGTCTGTCGAAACTGCTGGAGACGAAAGTCCCCCAGGAACAATGAGGAACCAGTCTGAACTTTCACTGTCGTCTTCCTCTCCCTCCCCTCAGGCCTGTTCACCTTAATCCACCCCAAACACCTGCCACAGAGCGAGAGAGAGAGTGAGAGAGAGAGAGAGAGAGAGATGAGAGTGGGAGTTTTCTTCACCTCCACACATCTGCAGAATGCAAAGATTGCTCGATACAACGGGCCAGCTCCAGCATCTGCATGCTTATATGTGGTCCTAAAGACGCACATAGACACTTATCTTCATTTTGGGATTTTCCCCTATTATTTATAAATTAAAAACTAGTATCACAAGACAGGCCACAGGGGGAGCTAGCAATCATTCCATGCCTTGTCTCCTCCACCCATCTGAACGAACCATTTACCACAAGTTCAAGTTTCTTTTACAGTTTCCCTCCATTCTCACGCATGTGGCTTCATCCTCCTCCTTCTCCTCCCTGATCCTTAAATAGGCTCTGGGTTATGAAAGAATTTCACTGTTAAAAGGGAATATCTAAAAGCCAAAGCCGTTCAGTTTCCGTTTTGCTTTGGGTTTGATTTTTTACGAGACATCTCTGGTTCTCCCTTTTAAGTTCGCTGCAACTTTCCCTCCTCTCTCTTCCCTCGCCCAGTTCTTTCTGTTTTCGGCGGACTTGTCCAACCATTAAACCGTTTCATCTGTTTAGCCAATTGATGTTGGTTAATTTAGCGTAAAACGAGACAGGCAGTAGATGGGGCCCTGACGTTAGGGGCCTGCGCTCTGCAATCATCACACACTGCCTCAGTGGGAGATAGGGGATGTCGGCGTGCACAATACACCAGGTTTTGACACAAAGTGAGGGCTGAAGTACTGGGTGAAAGCGATAGCGCTGTATAATTACAGGGCGGAGGTTTGTGTGTGTGGATCGTGTTGGTGCAGGTCACTATCAGTGGTATTTAAGTGCATTTATTGTGTTATATTCATTCAAGCATGTAATAGGGTTCATGATTCACATCCTTATCTACAGTAGTGGGTGATAATAGTAGTAATGACTTAGATCTACTAATTTACATGCTAGAACTTGTACTTACAAGTAGTATCAATCAATAATCAAATAATAATGCATCCAAAAACATGAAGATTAAACTAGAGAGTCAGCCAAGAAATGTATACAAACTTCAGGAAAAGAGAAAATTGTATAAATATTTTAATACTAAATTTATTCAGACATCACGAGATTAATACAAGTTACCTTTGGCCTCTACAATTACAAGAGGTGCTCAAAGTGGTGGCCATTAGCTTCCAGACATTTATGTGTAGAAGTGTTCCTGAAGTGTGTGAACATTTTTTTGGCTCTGTATATCTAGAAACATGCACCAGGGAACATGTACATGAATTGAACTGGTATAAAGGGGTGTGGCTAAGACACCGTCTTTAACGATAAAAAACTTCAATATAAGGTTTCATTTTTTGGTGTTTATGTCTGATTATTTGCTTTTAACAAATGTTTTAAGGCAGATTATTTTGGATTTATGGCAAGGAAAACGCAACAGCACCAACAATGGTACAAAGAAGTGAGGCTGGGGCTGATTTCTTTCCAGCTCTGACTGTAGATGATTCTTTGAACAGGCTTTGATGACATATCTATACAGCATGATCAACAAGGTGGATTATTTACGCATTATTTAATCATCCTTTGTTCTTCCAAAATGCCTTGGAGGAGAAACTGAAAGTAGACAAACATGTCCAATCAAAGCACAAATTACACAAAAGGACAGATGACAAAACAATAAGTGTCAAAATGTGTGTTGTTTGAATGAAAGACTTTTCTTTCTTTTCTCTATTTGACGGAAACACAGCATGAACCCAGTAGGACACTGCAGATTTGAAACTCCATTTAAAAATTTGAATTCATGAATGCATCTGCCCATTTGCCTTTAAGAGTGTGTATAATAATTCACCCCACATCACTGTGATATAATGCATTGCTCAAGCCTAATAGTTTCACTGTCAAGCACTTGACATATTAGATTAGCTCTTCAATCTAATACCATCACTGGTAATGCATGTTATCAAATGAAAGCCACCTTATATACCAGGTAAATGGTCCAGGACAGAGCTAAAGCACAAAAAGAGGAAGGTTTATGAGGGGAACATGAGGGGTTTTGTGACAGAAATAATCACAGTTTCTCTGATAAATTTGCAGCTGCTAATTTTGTGAGTCTAATTGGATCACATTTTGTTGCCAAGAGCACCCAAACTGGTCCTACCTCAGTACTTTAACTCTTGTTTTTGGATTTTCTGCTCATTATTAAGCAATTAATGTTCTCTTATTTTGAGGCCATCTATCTTTTGATTTCATAACAATGCAATTTCTAGAAATATTGTAGAACACCCAATATATGTGATCTTCACCTTGGTTATTATTAATATAAGTAATATAAACAATGCTTATGGAAATAGACAGACGAAACCCGACAGGGGATCCTCTTAAGGCTGGTGTGGGTGTAAAAGATCACAATAGTTTATTTTTATTGCACTCAGATCATAATGGCCTGAGCACAATGTCTGTAATAAGACAAAATTTAAAATAAAATTGAATTTGAAGGGGCCCTGCGATAGACTGGCGACCTGTCCAGAGTGTACCCTGCTTCTCGACGTCAGATGGGATTGTCTCCAGCTTCCCCGCAACCCTGATGGATAAGTGGTATCACTAATGGATGGATGGATTTGAAGGTATGTGACTTCTACTACTATGTTGTTTTGCTCTCTTGTGTGGCAGCCTTGGAAAAGCGATCAGATATTGCAGTGACTGAATTCTGGAAAACAACCAGAACAGATGAAAAATTTTGGCAGGCTTTTGCATAAATTGGGTTTCGACACCTCAAGTTTAAGAAAACAAATACATTTCACAAAATGGTGTCTACTTCCAGTATATGGCCAAAAGCGAGATCCATAGTTTGCCAAGGTTGTAGTGGAAGAACTCAAGTGTCTGACCTCACCCCACTGAACACCTTTGGGATAAATTGGAACGCTGACTATGTACCAGACCTCACCTGACCTCAGTAACGCTCTAGAGGATGAATGAGCAATCCCCACATCCATGCACCAAAAACTAGTGGAAAGCCTTCCCAGAAAAGTGGAGGTAAGAACAACAAAGGGGAAGGGGGAAGTAAATCTGGAATGTAATGTTCATCAAACATGCATCAGGTGTCCACATACTTTTGGCCATATAATATATCTACTTATAATTTATATTATTCAGAGTGGTACTTAAGTGTCAGCTGATACATAGAATGGTGCAATCATTCTAGTGAGTTTGGAAGTTCATCCATGCATACTTATAGTACACACACACACACACATGCACACACATGCACATATTTCTTTCAGGTCACTCTGTGTAGCTGGAGGGCCTGGCTGACATACAGCTGGCTGGTCACACTCCTGTTTCCTATTTCCTGCTCCAAGCCACCTGAAGGGAACTCTGTGTGTGCGTATATGTGTGTGTGAGAGTGAGTGCATCTCTTCTTTTTGCCCAGGCATCCTCACTCACACCACTGCAGTTTATACAGCCCAGCAGGTCTAAAGGTCAGAGGTCAACGATGCCCGAACCCATGCTGGGCCACAATCAGTGGTGTGTTAGTAATAAAGCCAGTAAGAAAAAAACTGATCACAGAGCAGCACTCGTCTCACCTCTAGGACTACTAGCAGTGATTTACTCAGAGAGAAGTGGACATGATTTTAGCTCAAGAGTCTTATGAAGTTATGAGTAGGCCTGAGAGCAGTGCAGAAATTCCACAATTCAGCTCAATATCAGCTTCTTGACAATGGAAAAAAAAAAGAAAAATTATTGTAACCTTTTCATTAAAGTTTTTATTAAGTGGAGTGGTAGTCCAGGGCCTTCTTCAATAATAGCTTGTAAGGGTACTTAAACATCATTGAATTGGCTTGTGTAGAATGAATGAGACTTCAAATTACTAGCAAGAGTACTTTTCTTAAAGACATTCTTCATAAGGATTCATGGCACCTAGATTCTTGACAGCTGACATAAATCTATATCACATTTTACCATGACATCCAAAAGACATCAACTGTAATAAATACTACTTTTGTCAGTTAGAGTTCTGTATATTAAATGAGTTTCATACATCATTTTTAAGATTTTTATCACAGTACACAAGACACAGTCCTGACAGAGTTATGGCTTTTATTTTTTTTACCTGTATGAGATTTTTATGAATATCTATGGCAAATACATGATATTGTTACTTGAGAAAGTCAGTTTAATCTCATTATTTATAAGATTTTAACTAATTCTTTTTGTCATAGCGCCAAAAAAAAAAAAAATGGAATTTCCACCTGTTTTGCATTGAATTTATTTGTGATGTCAAACTTAACAGTTTGCTAACAAAAAAGCTTTAGTTGTGCTGTCCGTCTTATCTCTATACCAATGTTATTGTGGAGAAATGTGAATTGTTTGACCAGAAGGGGGCTCACACCCCTGCCCTTTCCCATTGCCCTGCTCACCAGCAGCTAAACACAAGCCCTTTCTAGAAGACCCCTCAAAATGCCGACTTTGGTTGTTTAAACTGAACCAAAGACAGCCAGCATAAAGCCATGCCACTGTGTTTTACATAGCGAGCCGGTGTTCCAGAACGAGAGATTTGTGACGTATAACAAAGGAGCATCACTGTCTAGTGTATGAATAACATACAACGTGTCGGAAATACAAATACCCTGAGTGTACTGGCATTGTTTTCAAAACAATAATGTCAGGTGAATGGCAGGCGTGTTAAGGTGCTTTTGCTCGCCGTACACATTTATACCACTCTTTAAAAGCAAGCAAAATTGCTGAGCGTCATGTTTGTGTGATCAGAAATATGTTAAGGAGAAACTGAAGAGAAGTGGGAAGCAATTTGAGGCAGAAAGGCATGCTGACCTTAGATGCTGTAGACAGAGATGTTTGAATTCACACTGGTTTTGGAAAGAAGAATGTTGATGTCAAAAACGTTAATCCCCTTTCCACAATTCCAGCATGTCCCTTTTACACAGACTTTACATTCCAGCTCTGTGACTACTAAGCGTTCCGGCACAGAGGCGGCATCAACACAGACACCTCATTCTGTGTTCGTATCTTTTAAACAGGACGGCGAGGTGGAATAAGGATGTAACATTCACGCCTTGAACAGGCAGTGTAAAAGGGCCTACAGAGTCACGATACATTACACACAGAAACTCAACAGTGTCCTGATTAAAAATTGTGGCGATAACATTATTCATTTGTTTATACTGACTGAAAATGTCCAATAAGTCAATTTCCATTTTGCTGGCTGAAATGAATATTTATATTTTATCTGACTTTTAAGTGAATAATGATGGCACATCATCACCATAATGTGACCCTGAAATTGCACTGCACTTAGCTACCAAGTCAGCTCAGAAAACATCATAACACAATCTCATGTCAACAAACTTCTACTGTATGTCACTTTACTAATATATCATGGGAGCTTGCTATCTAAGCTGAAATCTGTTGCCTTAAGCCTATATAAATGTCTATTTTAGGTTTATGTCACATGTCAGGAAGTAAATTTTTGAGCGGTGACAAAAAACAAAACCTTATTATTCTGTAACATCAAATCTGGTTTGGTTTTTATAAGGTTCTATCTGTCTGTTTCTTGTTAGGCTCTCTCTTCATCTCATTAAATAACTAATAAAATCATAATAAACATTTGAGAATATTAAGATCACAATTTGGCTATATAGGCTTTTTGATAAAATTCTTCTTATTGAATGTATTCTCTGAGATCTAAACTACTAACAGTCTTTTGTAAAAGATTAAACATTTTTACTCATGTAAAACATTTAACAACATTAAAACACATTCGACCACACAATACATGTTTCTGTGCAACCACACGAACACGTCTTATCTTTTTAGCTCAAGTCTGCTAGCTGACTTGCGGTCCTGATTATACTGAAAACTTCAGTCTGTTAAGCACACTGCATGTAGCTAGCTAATGTCAGTAATATTTAAGGCTAAGTAATTTGATGTTAGCCACAATGTTAACTTTCCACTGAGCTGGAGACTTTCTAATGTGGCAGAATGTTTAGACATTGTAAAACCAGTGACTACAGTGGATCTGTACTTTGCCTGTTTTGTAGATTTTTCTGTGGAGAATATATGTCCAGCTGTTACAACTAAAAGTTACTTTCACCTCTGGCATCTTCTCTGTCAGAGTGTAAATAGAACATGGATGTTGATTGGTCAAGGCTGTCTGTCTCGGTCATCCAAGGACGTTTATCCGGGATGATGATTGGCTGAAAGAACCTTATAAAGCCATGTTTATATGTGAGTTTTTCCCCCCAAATATTTCACCAAAGTCAAAAATGTTTATGCCATTATCTCACTTTCAGAACCTTATAATAAAGATGTCCCCACTTAATGCTTCTGCATCTATTGTCAAGTTTACTGAAGCTATGTTTTTGTCACACTGCAAGTGTCTGCACTGTTTCTACATCTGTGTCATTCCCTCTCCCTCCCTCTCAGCTCTTTTCCTCCCCTCTCAACCACATCAGAGCTCAGAGAGCTATATCAATTAACGGCAGGGGGAAAGAGAGTTATGCCAAGTGCCAAGGGTCTTAATGAAAACATGTGTAAGTCATTACCACAAACACACAGAGAGAGAGAGAGATACAAAGAAAGAACGAAAGAGAGAAGCTAAAGCACAGTCAGTTGACCCAGACATTGCATACTGGGAACATTGGGAACATTACTTGGAGAACACAGAAATCTGGAAAACAATATTTCTTAGTCTCTTAATACTTTGTGACTGTCTCCACTATGATTCAAGGCCTCCACCCAAACGTAGTCCAAGCCAAGTATCTGTCCCAGTTAGTCCCGTGTCTCCACTGAATAAGGGGACATGACCTTATTCAAGCCTTCTCTCCTAGTACACTATTTTTCCTGAAAGAGGAATGCCTGAGTGTATGCTATAATCATCCATAAAACTCTTTTTCAGTGGTTAGGGTGGGTACTGCTCTTGTGGTTATTAAAAGAAATCTTGTGTTGTCTACCATATTAATTTTTCATATCTCAGACATAATGCAGACCACATTTCAGGCTAGACATATACTGCCAATCAATTAAGAGTATGAATAAATACTGATTCTCACCACAACTGGGATTGTTTCCTTGCCAGTAATTCACAGATTGTGAGTTTAGCCTAATAGGAAGCAATGCTGTCTACTTTAATAATGATAAAAAAAAAGGTAATGTGTCGTGCCCTATCACTGCGAGATTGCAAGATCTTATCTTGATGATCAGGAGTGGCTGATGTCAATGGGCTAACAGGGCTAAACCACACTGTCTTTCAGAGACTGAAAAAAACCCCATCAGTGTAACGTTTCATTTAGGTTTCATTCACAAATGTTTTAAAGTGAATGCTTTTGGATTTCAGTGGTGGAACCAATATGTTACAGTGCATTACATTAAGAAAATTACATCCATTGTTCATAATGTTCTGAAGACAATTCATGCAGCCTATTAATGACAGTCATGCCAAGTAATTACACAGCATACAATGCCCTCTAGATTTCCTGTGCATTTTTCAGCTTGCTTCACTGAACTACATCCGTAACCTGTCATCAGCAGTGACTGTGACAAAGACAAGAAATACAGTCACAAAAAGTAAAAATACAGCAAACATAAATGAATAAATAATTACTTACAAATGACCTACAGTTGCTGTTTTAATGAAAAAGGTGGGTTTTAGCTCCATTTTCATCCTGTTTTATCCCTTTTCCCACAAACATGCCTTGGAAGAGACACTAAAAGCAGACAGATAGACGGCAGTGGTGTCTCGCCTATAGACAAGTAGTTCAGTGCAAGTAGTTCAGTGCTGTTCAACAAACAACTTCCTTCACAACTACATAGATTTTAAATGCCATTAAAATACTTATAACCCATCCATTCATCCTTTCTCTATTCCTCTTATCCATCGTGTATCGCGGGGAAGCTGGATCCAATTCCAGCTGACTTCAGGCAATAGGCAAGGTATACCCTGGACAATCTATCACAAGGCTAACTCAGAGACAGACAACCATTCACACCCACATTCACACCAATGGGCAATTTAGAGCTGCCAGTTGATCTAATCCACATGTCTTTGGACTGTGGGATGAAACTGGAGCACCTGAAGGAAACCCACGCAGGCTCCACACAAGCCTGGTCGCCGCAAGGGTGCCGGTCGACCCGGGGACTGAACCCAGGAACCTTCTAGCTGTGTAGCGACAGTGCTATTCACTATACCACCATGCCTCCTAATTATAACCTCTATTGAGTAGTTGTTATTTCACAGATATACACTGATATTTCATCGATATTTCACTGGTTGCCTTTCTAGATGTTGAGCAATCATGGAACAGCGGGCTCACAGCCCTGTTTAGTGCTCCACAGGGCAGGAATCACTCTACCCCAAGCTTGCTCCATGATTGTTTTGTTTATGAGTGATGAAGACAGCGGACAGGACAGTTAATGAACTCTGTGTTCATTTTACAGACTGTAACTGGTGATGGTGATGGGAACCACACATGCTGTCTCAAAAACAGTTGAATTGCTTAAAAAAACATGCTATTGAAAAGAACACTGCCATCTTTTTCGTAGCTAGTTTTCAGTCCTTAAACTGATTAGAAAGGCTGCGATGAGCAAATTTAATCTACACTTCTATCGAACTAGCTACATAACTAGGTAGGTTGTTAATGTGTCTTTGGGGTGTCATTATCAATAGTATAAAACTATAACTTCAGAAAAGGTGTAATAAAGAATTTTGCACATCTGAAAGAGATCTTTGCACATGAAGCAAATTATACAATGTTATTAAACAGTGTTAACTAAGGATTGTATATTGTTTACTTGTTAGGCCAATTGTGCGTGCTAAATTCTGGCTTTTTAGGACAGACATCATCTTTCTTTTCTCTTGTTGAAAATTGGTGTGCATATATAGTTTGTTAAAGTTCATTCAAATCTTGTTGACTCTCAGCTGCCTATTAAGGAGTTACTCTAAAAATTCATTATACTGTAATCTATAGCATAAGTCAAGTGTGATCGACTCTAGCCTGAGATTTGGCTTGAGACTATTTCTTATTAATATCATCCTACACCACCAAAATCAATGGTCATGAGCTGCTTCTGAAGGCCAATCGATGTACAAATTACACAAACGGACACACAACACAGCTGTATGTTTGGTGTTTTTTGGCTTCATAGGTGTGATAGGTGTGAGCTATGAAGGTATTGGATGGGAATTAGCAAATAATCAAACTGGGGTAAAAAGGTAATGCATGCACAATTTCACAATATAAATTTAGTAGTTTAAATATTACATTTATTAATTTATCCCTAATGAGCAAGCCAGAGGTGGCAGTAGCAAAGGAAAACTCTTTGAGATGCCATGAGGAAGAAACCTTAAGAGGAACCAAACTCTAAAGGGAACCCATCATCATCTTGGTGACAAAGGATAATGCAGTTATAAATAAATTGACTTCAATTACTATGCTGAATCATCAGTTGTAATTCACTGGCAGCCTTTTTTCTGTATTATTATTATTATTATTATTATTATTATTAACTGATCTGATTGCTGTCTTAAGCATACAGTTGGTCAGTGATGTCTGTGTTTTGGAGAAATGGAGCCTAATGTGAATGAAAATTCATGTAATTTGCTTTCCTTTAAACCAGGACTGTAAATAAACCAACTGTGAATTCTGAATTTATTAATGTCAAGAAAACATGTATTCTGAATAAAATCACTACATGTTTGGAGATGTTTGCATGTTGTTATAGGTATTTTTCAGCTCTGCTAATATGAATTTCCTTCCGATTGGGTTGGACTGTATTGCTCTGCTTGCAAAACATGCATTATTCCATCCTTAATGCTCATTTATTGGTGGAACATTATGGCGAATACATAACAAATATAATCAGTGCTTTGCGCTGTCTTGAGCCCCAGCATGAAACTGCATCTTGGGTACCATAATTTACTTTCGTTTCAATTATTCTCACTCATGCTTTCTCTTTTAATTTTTCCTCTTTTGCACACACATAATCATACACTCATGGGTGCACCCCCCACTCCCCCACCCACCCACCCACACACACACACACACACACACACACACACACAAATCCCAAAAGGCTTTTATGTAGAGTGTCAGAATGAGGACCCCTGAGTATCTTGGCCCAGTCAGACTCAACATGGTTTCATACCCAGATTGAAATCATGCAGGTTGCTTAGAAAAATGACTACATACACTATTTAGTGCACACTTCACTTTAAGTACACATTATACATGGAACAAAAGCGAGAGGGTGAGGTCGGGGGTAGACTATAGTTTGAATGTTATGAACACAAAATGTATAATAATTAAAATTTGCTGCTTGTCATTTACAGCTGCATATATACGTGTATGTTACAGCCTGGGAAAGCTCATCGGAGGTCAGTGTGGTGGAATTCTGTCAGACAAAAAAGACAGAACATTGGGCTTTCCTGCTTATAAGATTCATTGACACCTCAATATTAAGAAACCATAAATATGAGGCAAAGATCATGTTGCATGCAGAGTCAATGTCAATCAGTTTATCTGAAGATGTGTGATTTCCTCATGCAGTGAATGGCATGACCTGATCAAGCTGTAGTAGAAAAATGAACCTAAGTCTAGTCTAATCAATCTGCAATTTGCAATCATGCGATTTAAAATTAAAACTCAAATTTAAATGCAATTTTCACCCTTTTCACTTTAATAGTTATTATGTACGATACTTGAGAGGTTGAGATCCTCTATGTGCAAAAGGAAACAACTTTAGTAGTTCAGAACTACTGTATGTTGTGGAAAAAATCAAAATGTTACCATATGAAGGTTTTTTTTTTTCCTAGGCCGCTATACTTTTGCACGTATGTCTTTTTAAAGGAAAAGAATGTGGCATCCATTTGTTTTGATAGACGGGCAAGGTTTAAGTATATAATAGATATAAAATGTCTACACACCTCTGTTAAAAATGTTTTTGTGATAATCTTTTTTATTCATTGTGATACAGCAGCCAAGAAAATTCAAATGAAAATTGAAAACAGAAAGGATTGGGAAAAAAATAGAAAAATAATACCCTGGTTGCAAAAGTATGTACACCCCTTATCTACTGCTTTGATAAAGCACCTTTTACTTGTAATACAGCACCCAGTCAATCTGGGTCAGAGTCTACCAACTTAGCACATCTTGATTTGGTGATTTTATTCTACTCTTCCTTGTGGGATCTTCTGTGCATGGCCATCTTCACGTCATTTCACCACAGGTTTTTGATAGGATTTCGATCTGTGTAGACTTTTTCATAGCCACTGTGTACTTAAGAAATCCTGCAGTGAGATGTATGAATTTTTAACAGTATTGCAGACAAGTCTTAAATGCTAGATTGAGGTAATGTGATAAGAAGGAATGTTTATTGAAACAGATACTTTTAAAAAAAATTAATAATGACTTCAGCATGTGCTCTGGTTTCTGCTTAGCCATTTGTGATTCTCCAGTGGTCCTTTGTCAAGTGTCTTCTAAAAAATGTAGTTGATGAAAAACATGCAATGATTTTGATGTTCTTTTGCTAATGTTTCAGAGATTTCCTTAAAATATATGAAACATGGATAAAAGAATGTATCTAGAATGTAGTGTGGAAAAAAAAACTGTTTTCCACACTTTTTTTGTTTGTTTACCTATTGTTCGAGCTTACAATTGTATGTTGTGTGTTCATTTGTATGTCAGAATGCATCCAGGGTCAAACGAGGGGAAGCTCACAGCGCAGAACACAGCACCTATTGTTCGTCATTTCTCCCTTCTCTATGCGTGTGCCTCTTCCTCCTTTCCTCTGTTGTATTTCCCTGTCTTTGGGAGTCTGTTTGATTGAACAAACAGTGGATTCCTGGGTCATGTGCATGTGTGTGTGTGTAGAATCCTCACACGAGCCCGAGTAGACTCCACGGAGCCTGCCGCCAAGAGCCGATTATAGTGGCGGTAGAGAGGGCGGTGAGACGTCTTCCGAACCATAAATCATGTCCTAGAGCAGTGTGCCTCTTTCTCCCTGCCCATCTCCTCTCCACTCCATGCTTCCCCTTCCCTTTCTCCTTCACTCCTGTCTCAGTCCATCCCACTTTACCACATCTTCAGTTCCTCCACTTATCTGCTATCTGATATGAAACAGAATGTCTTTTTCATTCTGTTCATACTACAGAAAAAAAAGCATTCGAAATGTTACATTCTTATATGTCTATATATTAATCATATATAAATTGTTTTTATAGGAATGTATACTCCTTTTCATTATTACCTAAGACGCCATGATGCCCTGCTGTCTGTGCCAGCCAGTGTGCCAAGCTTATTATTATGCTCCATATCGTTCCAGCTCTCTCGGCCCAAGGTCAAGGGAGAGCAGAGGTCGCAGGATCGCGACGCAGAGCGACAAGACCGCCTGGAATTAGCATTCACCCTCTCCCCATGCAGTGCTAAATATTTCAGCACTTCCAGCTGCTTCGTGTTAGAGCCCATCACCCAGGAGATGGAACTAGAGAGAAATAGAGAGAGAAAGAGACACACACAAAGAGAGGGAGAGAGAAGGAGAGAGAGAGAAAAAGAGAGAGAGAGGACCTCTCTGCTGTACCTCCTGCATGATGCTGCGCATAATGTATATCTCTTCTCTTATTCATGTGTTTATTTATTATTTCATCAGCGACGCTGTTCTTTTCCCTCCGTCTGCAACCGAGAGAGACAGAGAGCAGTCATTAATTCATTAAAGCACCCTCCTAACCCTTCCTGTCTGCCTCTCGCTCTTTTCCCTCCCTCTCTCGTCTCTCTTTCCCTCTTCCCTCATTCCTATCCTTCTTTTAAACCGTGCTCTCCTGTGGTTCCTGAATTATCTTTTTGGCGCCTGTTCATCCTCTCTTTCAAATCTGATTAGAAGTAGTTTGAAGTCCGCTTGAGTTCCAACAGACCCTCGTCTTAAAGCAAGGTTATGCAAGGTTTGGCAGGCTTGATTAGGCTCCTGGAGCATGAGCCGGTTCTGAAATAGTAGTAACAGTTATCTCTTTCCACTCTCTTCCTTCAATTATTGCTCTTGCCTTTCCTTTCTTTCATCCCATCTTCTCCTTTCTGATCAGTTCTCTGGAAAAGATTGAATGGAAATGGGTAGTGTTGTGTGCATGGAATTCAGATATACTGTTATTAGACAATTAGTGCCAAAACACACACATAAATCAATAACAGAATGTTTTAGAATGGCCCTGTCCTGACCTTAAACCATTTCAGATGCTGCTCCAGTACCTGAGGACTGGTCATGCAATAAATACCAGATATATTGATGAACTGAAACAGTTTTGCAGGCAGGAATGGTTTCTTCACTGTTGTGCGAGACTCGTCAGCAGCTACACAAAACATTGAGCGGAAGTTATTGAGTTATTAACTAGGCTTCATGTATTGTGGCTGCCAGTCTGGACTGTGAATAATGAATGAATTTGTTCAGTGACGCCATGAAAAGTACAATTGTCATACGCTTAGACAGAATATTTGTGACGTCAGTTGACGTTCACATCAAACTGCTGATTTTCATGCGCAACAGCTGCGAGAGTTCATAAAGAATGGTGCAAAAAAAGAAATAAAAACCGCAAAACTTCAATTGAGCCGCAGTTCTGCCACTGGAGAACTTTGCGGTGGATTTGATTCAACAACAGAAAACCATGAACAGGCATCTGAGGTTATACTTCATGTTAATGATTCAAGATTGGTAAAATAACTTCTCATCTTTTTCTGGATCTTCAACTGGATGACCAATGTGTTATTTGAGTTACCATAGTACTCCTGTCAGCTTGAACCAGTCAGGCTGGTGTACTCTGACCTTGCTCCTCAACAAGGTGTTTATAGAGCTATTTTGTTCACCTACCTTCCTGAATTTCATGAAACACACTTTGCACACATAAAATGCTTGTGTATCATGTGATGTGTCTTGGAGGTGTAAAGTGACATGTTTTCACAAAATGGACCCATCCAGTGGAAATCCAAAATGTGATTCATTAATTTCACTCATTTCCTAATCAGATATGTGAAGCCTTCTGTCCAGCTCAGTGTATGGATCTAGGATGTCTCTAATTAGACAGAAAATAATGTAGGAGATAAAATTCTTACAGAATAATTTTCCTTTTGGCATTTCAATGTTCTTTAAAAATAGACATCTACATCTAGTTCCCACAAATCTTTCGGCCTTTTCTGTAAATATGCTTTCTTCCAAGATCAGTTGAATGCCATGCCAGTATTCTCTAAATGCATTCTGTTTATTATCATTATTACAGTATTAATGCCTTGTTTGACTGACTGCTTCGTGATTGTTCAATACTGGCAATTGTTCATGCACTTGCGCTTCTCTGTGTGATTGTTGTCTATTGATTAAAAAAAAAGTTGTTTTTAACTGCTCCATATAAATTGTATTTGTATAGCACATTTAACAATAGATATTGTAACAGCATCAAATTCTAGGAAGTTGTTAACTTCAACTGCTTACACCATGTTGCATTCCCTGAACACTTCAAGTTTCAATCCGACGTTACAATATTTTTTTACCAGTGACAAGAAGACAAAAAGCCTTTTTCAATAATTTTCCAGAAATCAGCCGAGCTCCAGTGTTTACCACAGAAGTGAGTGAAGGCATCCAGCACATGCGCAGGATGTTTGTGAGTAACAAGGTGTTCAATAAACACTATTTTAGCTAACAAAACGATAGCAAACGTTTCGTAACAGAAAATGTGCTCTGAACTCAGCCCTATTATTTACATGGATTTTTAACAATGGCTATTACTGGTGCTGCATTGGCTCGTGTGTTCGACCAATCAATATATGCTTATGTCAATAATGGTTTTTCTTGTGCTGGGAGAAACTTACCCTGAAGTAGGAGATGAAAAAGTTCCTCAAAATGGCGTTCTAATAACTATTATCATCCTCAGTTCCTGCAGTACAGACACACAAAAAAGGGGGTGCTTCCTCCAACATTTCTAAGAAGTTCCTCTGGTCTGAAAGCACCATATATATATATATGATATATATATATATATAAATGAACCCCCAGATATGCACCTTTACCTAAGAGAAAAGCTTTTTAACAAAATGTGTGACTGAACAACTTAAAGATTGAGACTTGTGTCTGGTTATTTTCTTCTTCAGCCAAAAGTCTACTGTAAAGGTCAATGGATTACTTAATATATGTATATAGTTTATGTACAATATGTTCCCATGGACAATATAGTGGCAGTTCATTTTTTCAGTGTAAGTTTAATGATGGTTAGAAAAGGGAGCCACATGCTTTTAGAATTCTCTTGACTTCTCCGGATATGCACTTAGAGCATTTCTTCTCCCCATGAAGCACAAGTGTGCTGGAAATAATGGCCAAAATGGGGATTATCTGAGCTAACAGCTAATGCAAGTTATGTGTTTTGGGAACGGAAATGTTTTCCAGAGGTCCTGCAATGCGGTTATGCCTGAGAATTTCCGGCAAGGGTAAAGACTGGATCTCACACCTCACACACCTTCAAGCTTGTAGGAGAGGAGACAGGGTAGATCTAAATAAAGACAGAAGGAGGGGAAAACCAGTCAAGGCTTTAAGAGGTAAAAAAAAAAAAAGAATAGAATGGTGGAAAGAGGAAAGGTGGAGAAGAAAGATGAATGGAAAGCAGAGCTGAGAACGGAGAGCAGGAGACAGGAGTCATCATTTTTCATTTCAGGACTTGGACAGGACAATGGATTCTCAAGATCTGAAAATCAAAGCAGATGGCTTTGGCAAACAGCAGGTTACTTTAAGAATTACAGAGAGAGAGAGAGACTGTTAAGAGTGAGCAGATCTGTCCAGTTAATAAAATGAAAACATGTTCCACGTTTTTATGTTTTTTTTTTTTTGGTGTAAAAACAATTTGGTGTGGTGTACCACTGTGTAATATATTTCCATTCCAGACACACCAGAATACTGTGTGTGAATGTTTTTTTGCATTCAGTAATGTTCTTTATCCAGTCCTGCTGCACATGAATATGGGCATAAAGAGGCTCAAAGGTCAAGGACATCCTGGGCAGCAGGCAGACGGGGAGACTGAGCGCTGTGTGTTTGTGTGTGTCCTCTCCCAATGGATCCACATCAGAGTAGCATTTCTCTCCCTTTCTCTTTTTCTCGTTCCTTCTTTCTCCCTCCTCCCCCTCTCTCATTAAAACTCTGCGCCTTGGCTTCTAATTAAATCCCACTTGAAAGTCTTAAAAGTCAGACTCAGATTGATTCAATTTGCATTTTTGAACAGGCAACATTGCCTGAAAGGATTAATAAATTGGTTGAAAAAAAAAACCTTTGCAGCAGTGAACTGTTGGTTCGTTGAAGAGGCAACACCTTCCTTATAAATGTGTGACACTTATACACACTCTCGCACATATGTGCACACAAGCACACACACACACACACACACACACACACACACACACACACACACACACACACACACACACATGCGTGCATTTGTCTTACTATCCTTATGAGGACCTTCCACTTACAATTATTAATCCAGCTAATTAATGAAATGCCTATACCTAAATCTAACCCTTAACCTCAGTAACCAAAATTACATCTTATGTAGTTTTTAAATGAAAGCTTCAGATGTAGTAATAAAAAAATATGCTGTCCTGATGGGGACTCAAGATCAAGATCAAAACTGTCAGATATTCTTAACCATGTGGGGACATTTCCTCTATCTCTGTCTCTTCAGGACACAAACATATGTAAATTATGAAATTAATCAAGGTCAAATTATTTTTTTCCCACTTCACGATCATAGTGCAAGATATAGTGCTAAGCTATAACAGCTTAACTTAAGAAAGATCCTGAATATAGCACACGCTTGAGGGCACCGTGAGACATCAGCATCCCGCTGCTTTAAACCTGGGTGGTCACATAAGAAGGGTTACATTTCAGTTTAAAGCATCCAAAGCATCAAGAATCATGCCAATTCATCGTCTGTGATTGAGAGAGTGAGTGATGTTTTCAGGCAAAATGGCTTAAAAATGTTTACTTTTCAGTTTTAATACTTAAATATGTTTAAAAGATGTGATTAAATATGTTAATTTTTGGCTTGATACTTTTGGCACATTATGTATATTATACTTTTACTTAGATACTTTTATTACTCAGTACTTTTTCTACTCAGTGCAAAGGCCTAACTAAACATGTAAACCTCTCAGTCACATTTTAGTCTTGGGGTACTAGTTCTGGGGGTGGTGGTGTTAAGGGACTGAGGGACTGGACTATTTGTAACTTTATAGGTCATTTGAAACATTTCATAATCAGTGAATATAGTGTTGATAAAATAATGCTAATATGGCCAATCATTCTTGCCCTAGTGCCATCTGGACTAAATGGAAATGTTTAGGTTTTACTAGGACATTACAGTAGTCCCACCTAGAGGTGATGAGGACATGAACTAGTTTCTTGCATGTCAAGACAGCATTAAATTAAATTTTATTTTATGGCTTTTATTAAGCCAGATGCAAAAAACTCTTTGAGACAACATGAGGATGAAACCAGGATCAAAATGAATCCATCCTCTTGGTTGATGCTGGTGATATGAATCATTATAGTATACAGTTCTAAAGAGAAATGGCTAGCAGTTATAACTGTTTTGAAAGGATGTTCAGTATGGGCATATTGTGAATCAGTGTCTTAAGATGAGCTTAGGACTGTCTTTAGGATAACAGCAGCTTTTGGTTGAAGCAAATGTTAGGCAACAACTTTTCTGAAGTTTGGCATGTTCATGTAAAGCTGTCCATTGAGGCTGTAGACTCAAACTTAGTCTGTAAATGTGGACAGACTTTATGGACTTGGCTTGTCTCAGAATTGTTGACCTTGTACTTGGACTGGGCCTCGGTCTCGCCTCAATTAAGAGTTTGTGAAAACAATGTTTGTGTTGTCTTTTTTTTTTTGCAAAGTAGTAGAAGTAAGTAGTAAGTAAAAGTTTTATTTTGTCAGTCACTGGCACATTGAACAAATGAAGTCACCTAGTTGAAGTAAAGGCTTGGGCTCAAAAAGGATTTCATGATTTTTCTTTTTAGTCTCTGTCTTGATTATTCTCTGGCTTTCATCTGAACATCGATCTTAACTTGACCTTGACCCTCTTAAGATTCAGTCTTGCCATGATCTTGGCTAGTCCTGGCCTTGGATTCATCTTGCACCTGTCAGTGGTGGTCTTGACTACAGCCCTATTGTCCGGTGAGTCTCAAGTGCAGAAAGCTCCAAATGAATGCAACAGTAGGAACAGAGCAGGAGATGAGCATCAGGATGAATCAGGAAGGTTCAAAGAGAAGCAACAGCAGAAGTGTGTCATGATCTGGCACCAAAATCACACTGGTTAGAAGAAATGCAATTACAGCTTCACACACACACACAGTGAGAGAGAGAGAGAGATTATTAGATGCGATATGATTGTATGGTGGTTTATCAGGGTGTACATTTTGATCAGAGTGCAAGCGGGACCGCAACAGGTCTAGCTATGACAGCATAACTCTCTTTGTCCATGAACTCCTAGATCTGCACCTTTACCTAAAAGGTAAGGTGTTTAAAGCACACAAACACATTATTTATTTATTTAATCCCTTTTTTAAAAACCTTTTATCTGATAAAAGCATCTGTCTGTCAGTTTGCATCATGCAACCTGCACCATTTTGTGCTCTGATTAGGTGAAATATATGAATTTTATTCTATCTGTACACACACTGCCAGTGTGCAGAGTCGAGGCTCACTGTGAGCACCACTTGTATATTTTCAGTGTTGGAGCATACATTGCATACATTGAATGCAAGCTGACAACCGTGATCAGTTTCAAAACTGACTGAAACCTTGCTAAGACTTTACTGGCTGACACTCATATAAATCAGCATATGTTAAAAGTTCAGCATTTTTTATGTAGGCACCCTTCCAATTAATCTTTCATGACTCCTGCCTTGGAAAGAATAACAGCACTTTGTCTCTTCCTGTAATGTCTGACAATGTTGGAGACACTTGTAGAGTGTTGGAAGCACCACTCACAATTTATGAGATGGTCATTGCAAAACACTGCTTTTGTGTTTACCACTGATTTGGAAGGATGTTTGGCTCATCGTCTTGTTGAAAGCTCTCATTGTGATCAAAAGTGAACCTCCTGGGAGAGGCAACCAGGTTTTGGGCTGAAATATCCTGGTACCTAGAAGAATTTGAGACACCACTGATATTCATGAGAGCCAAAAGACATAAGTAAAGACAAGTCTAGTTTATTTTAAAACAAAACAAATGTTGATCAAAATGCAATACAAAAGCACTAATAAGAATAATAATGACCAAAATGAAAATATAGGTATTTAAGGAAGACCTGACTTAGATGTTTAAACTATTCCACAGTTTTAGTTTAATGAAATAGCAAGGTCACACTTACAACCTTGAAGCATTTATTACACGCTGCCATATATTGCACTGAGTTATCAGATGATTTTCATTGTACAGAATCCCCTTTTGTCACTAAACAAGCTGACAATGTGCACAAAAAAGTTTGATTTTGCTTTCATCTAACCACAAGACATAATGTCAGTTGTTGTTCTAATGACACTTGGAGAAGTTTAGTAGCTGTATTTGGTGAGATGCTCTTAGGAAGGACTTGCAATGCTTCCAAACAGCTTGTTGGTGTTTAATGGTTTTAATGAATTGGAAACTTGACAGCCACAAGAATCAACTAAATTGTGATATTTAGTCTGATCATATTTGGGCTGTTCATCCTCACTGTGTGGGGACACAGTGTGCTCATGGATCCAGTTCCTGGTGCTTGCAGACATTTTTTTTTTTGTTCTGTCTCTACTTGTGGTCAATGGCATCTTTACATGATTATTTATTTATTTTTTCAAATATCCATTACCTGATTTGTCCAGGTCAACAACCATCTGTCTCAATTTTGGTCTTTACTCTTTGGTTTTGGCCATTTTGGCAATGGGTGCGTTCAAAACTCCGAACTGGTGTACTACACACTGCACACATCAGTGTCATCACATCTACATCACTCAGGGGGCTGGTGGAGGTAAATACAAAAAACCCAGCTATTGCTATAAGCCAAATGCCAACTAGTGACCTCACTAATGTATCATGTATAAATGCCATCTTGTTTAGCTAGCAAGCATGCCATTCAGTTGCATTAGCAAGCTAGCTAACTAGCATTTGCTATCAATTGCACTATTTGTTCTGTTAAAAAACAAGTAAATGTATGAAAATACACCAAAAAATGTAAGTTATTTATTATTTATTTTACATTTATATTCAGGGGTGAGGTCAAAGCCACTTCTTTTTTTTTTAATTTTCTGACAAATTGAGCTCTGGCTTTTTACTGGAAATGTTTACCAGAGTACTATTGTATATCATCCGGATTTTTATTTTTCATTTACTGCATTCTATGTAATACTTTTCCATCAAGATCTGTATTAGAGCAGTATCCAGTACAGAGTTTTGGACACAGGCAAATTCTTCTTTTTTTTTTTTTTTTCAAACATGTGTGCAACCTCATATTTATACCCCAGGGAAACAAGACATGGTTGAAGGCAACAACATTCTCTCATGAGAAGGAGAATATTCACCAATGAGAATATTTTTGTTAGCATAAAGATAAATAGTTTTTCAGATTGTTTGGATGGATTTGATTTATTGCATCTAATGTTTATTTTATACAATCAATTTCTATGAAAGTTGCCAATAATTCTGAAAGGCAACAATCAGCCTGCCTAAAGATGTTTTAATTGCTAACTCACTAGCTTGTCTGCTTTCTTCACACAGTGAATATTATGCTTTGATCAAGTTATTGGTGATGTGCCATACTGAAACAGAGCCTGATAGATTCAGTTTGGAAATGGTCTAAATACCAGCTGTGAAATGATCTGTGATGCACATGTGCGGAGGCTTGACTGTAGAGGAGTTGTAATGTTTAAAAGCTAATAAAAAATGAGAGATTTAGCCAGCAGGACAAACCTCACTGACTTAATCAGCGATTATTTCAGCACTGATATAAGAGCAAACAGATCACTCGAGTGAAGGGTGATGATAGAGACACCTGTTCATCAAACGCCTTGACTAACATTTACCTCAGGAGATGATACTAGAGAACCCAAAGTGAATGATTCTTATGATCAGAGTGATTACTTGTTTTCTGTCATAGATTTATAATCTTTGAAAAGTGCCACTAATGTTTAAGTGTAAGTGTAAGTAGATTAGGTTAGAAATAGAAGAAGCAGCGCATTATCATGATATAGTCAGTTTTGTAAGAATAACATTAAATCTGGTTGAAATCATTCCAACTGAGATGATGAGTGAGGAAAATAGAATAATTAAGGACTCAAAAACTTGTTTGTTATATAAATACAATCTATAAAGGTTTTTTAGTCCTGATCTATTTAATATTTAGATATGGTGCAGTGGTAAGCACTGCCACCTCACAGCAAGCAGGTTCTTGGTTTGAACCTGGTGCCTTTCTGTAGAATTTGCATGTTCTCCCTGTGCCTGTGAGGGTTTACTCTGGGTGCTCTGGTTTCCTCCAACAGTCCAAAGACATGTAGATTAGGTTAACTGGCTACTCTAACTTGCCCATTGGTGTGAATGTGAGTGTGAATGGCTGTTTGTCTCTGTGTTAGCCCTGTGATAGATTGGCATTGAGATATGTGAAATTGAGAAACCTTTCAGTGTGTGTGTGTGTGTGTGTGTGTGTGTGTGTGTGTGTGTGTGTGTGTGATCCATATTGTTAAGTTCTATTTGACTTTTATTGAACTTAACATTTTGCGTTTTATTCTGAAACAATAAAGAAATTGTGTTCTTAAATATTTTTGGACACATGATTATTATTAACCTTTGACTGACTGACAGAGACACCAAGACACAAACCTTTTTTCTACTGTGCTTAAGTAAATAGAAAAGAAATAATAGCACATCTCATAATATAGCCATACTGCATGCTGATTCATTTTCCTCGCTTTGGCTCTCTTAATATTCCCTTTCCTCTCTTTACTTCAAAAGATTTCCATCTTTAATTTCATAGTAAGGTTGCATCTGAGCCTGTATGAAAAGAATGAATTCTCCAATCTTTGAACAACAGTGTCCCCTGGTGGTACTTTGTTTCACTGCACCAGAAAGCTGCAGTTGACTACAGATGCCTCAGTAAACCCCTGTTTTATGTATGTGAACATGCTTTAATGTGACGGTATTAATACTTCAAGTTGAATTACCAATCAATCATATCTTTCTTTATTAATTGGCACTAGACAAAATACTTGGATATCAGGGATATCAGGGATTTTCTATTATATTTTATGCAATAAATGCATGTTGTGCAGGCTCACACAATACAGAATATTAAGTGGAGTCCAAAAGTCTGAGGCCACTAGTGAAACTGTACATTAATGCAACAATTTTCATTCCAAATTATATTATTGACAATAATTTGAGTGAAAAGTAGAAATCTTTAAAATATTTACATGAATGTCAGAGTTTCTTAGTATTTGGTATGCCCCCTTTTTTGCTTTAATCATAGTGTGCACTCGAGCTGGCATGGACTCCCCAAGTTTGTGTAAAACCTCATGATCTATTTTAGACCTAATCCACAGAAGTGTCATCTGAACACATAGAAGAGATTAGACTGGATGAAAATCTGAACTTTTGTGCAAAGCAGTTAACATGGTCAATATCACAAATTTGTTTACATTTAAATAGGGACATAGAAATAGTGCAGATTCTTGAATATTAAATATTCTAAATACTTTCTTTATCTTAAATATTAAATAAATATTTTTTTAAAAATTCCAAAATCTTCTGTTTATTTACAATTTTAAATAAAGAAAAATATGTGGTCTCAGACTTTTGGACCCCACTGTACATAGGACATACACGTGTAGGACAGGTACTGTTCAAAATACAATAACATTTTTTAACACTGATATAACTGAAAAGTGAATGAATCAGGTTTTCCATGTGTGTGCGTCCATGTTAAGGGTTTAATTTGACTAACTACAGTTGGATAGTTGTCAGTATGCCCAGTTTGTTGTTATTTGGCATCAAAATTGTACCAAAATATGTTTCTATTATTTTCTGGCAAACATCCATTCTACAGTAAAGCCTTTAACCTTGCAAGATGCACACATTTTGCTTTTATGATCAAATGTAATAAGTATAAATACTGGATCTGACAGTGGCCTTGACTGGATAAATACATTTTACTTTTCTGAATTGAAAATATGTATATAAAATTAGTGTGAAACTCTTGCCTTTCAAATAAAACAAAGGTGGAGCCGTTCTGTTCCCTTGAGCTCCTGGAATTGAGACCTTGAGATCTGACTTTAATAAGACTAAAAATATCATTTTTATGTATGATCCTATATCACAGTGCTGCTGAATTGTCAAATCTGTCTGGTCAGTAATTTTCTATAACAGCAGCTCTGATAACAGTGCCATATGCTCTGTGCTCATTCTGAAACATCATTTCTATAGCAATAACTCACTCACAGGGACTACAGCAAACACTCCATACAATCTAAGCCTAATAACAAACAGATCTTTAAAAATGTGTAATTTAACAAAATTGTACTGTATGAGCATTGATATGGTGAAGTTTTCTGTAAGGAGATTTAACATTTTTGCCCTGAGTTTCCTGGAAAGAGGACATGGCACTTTATGGTTTCTCAGTAACACTACGCTGCAAGGTTGTTGTTTTTTTGGTCATATTAACTTTGAGAGAGAGAGAGAGAGAGCGAGAGAGAGAGAGAGAGCAGGATAATGAAGGATTGACTGCTTGAACCAGGATGTAAGCAATAAACTTCCTTGTCTCACACACTTTCCACAACATTAAATCAAACTATAAATGGTTAAAAGAACAACATGTTCATTAATGAATTTGAAAAATGGTAGTCATTGACAAATTGCTCTGGTGTAAGCTGTTGTATAAAACACTTCAGGACATGCTGTTATTAGAAATTACACCCTGGAGATGAGAAATACTCTTTTCTGATTGGCTGGATGATGGTTACCGGAATGCAGGCTACCAGTCAATGGATAATTTACCATGGTTGTTATGGTTACCATTCAAAGTTCCCAGTGCATTGATATGGAACAGTGATTAAAACTTTTTCCAACCGATCTACTTAATAGGTGTCCCATTAAATGAAATAATTAGACACCTAGCCAGCCAATAACAAAACAGCATTTCTCATCTCAGAGGTATAACCCTTACATAATCAACAGGAAGGTAGTGATAACAGCAACAGGGACGTGTTTTGGTTTGTTTTTCCCCTGTTGTTACCTTCAGAATGAATAGGATACATTCTTTAGAGTAGATGAGCAAATCTCTGTACACTGTACTGTACAAGCAGGAGAGTGCTGGAGAGAGAAAGAGAAACAGAGAAAGAGCAAATTTAGACCCACGAGGATTTTCCCAGCTGGATGTGCTATATAGGTATTCTCTACATTTAATACATGAATGCATTTCAAGTTATTGAGACTCATACTAAATATATCTTCTAGCCTTTCCCTCTGAGGAAATAATGTTTTTACTCTACTGTGTATCTTATACTGTGTGTAAGGAAATACAATTTTGGGTTGAATTGAGGATGCTGGAAAACCAGGAAAATCTTTTCTTGAGTATGTTAGACTAGGCAAAATTGATTTCACATAGAAAAGCCCATTTCTGAAGCATAAACAGATGCTTACAACCTGAAGAAATGCTTAAGTTAAATCTTCTGAAAAAATTGCTGTGGATCCATAGAGTCTTTTCTTCCATTAACTCATCTTTCATGCTTTTTTTTCATCTACAGACTCTACCTAAGGGCCACAAACAAAGGCAGAGAAAGATGGATTATAAAAACACTGAGAATTGTGCCAAAGATACAGCATCTGCTGAGGACCCAGTGGAAAGCCCTAGCACTCTGAAGCCTCCCTGTGGCACTAGCATCCTTGGACCAAAGGCCAGAAAGAAAATGAAAGAAGGCACACAGTTTCCAGTTTCAGCATCTTCAGTTAGTAGTGAAGGTGCTGATCCAGCACGCATACCTGGCTTTGCAACCTTGCTATCTCGCTAGCCATCAACTTCTAGCTCCTCCACTGTAACTACACAGGCATGCACCCAGCATCCATCATGTAGCTTACATCCAGATCCAGATCAGAGCCAATCTGTGGCTATTAGGAATAAGTTTAGCGGTGCTAAAGTGGAGCAGACTGTGGGAGCTTCACGAGGATATGAGATGGTGCAACAATAGGAGGAAAAAAGCCCAAATTATCTATCAGGCCACAGAAGGAAATTCAAGGTAAGAAATATACTTCTATTTCTATTCTCAGTCACAGTCCTTGATACAATTTTAATTCCACTTTTTGTTTAAGTCAATACACCCGATTTTTGATTGTAAAAGTCAGTTAGTTGCACTTTATTTCTGCAGATATCTGTCTGTTATGTCTTGACTTGACTTTTTATATGTTTATTAAAACTTTTGAAAATACATACAGTAAGTGACTGCTTTATATTCTATGCATTGTACATGTAGATGATGCTAATGACAGCGCAGACAATAACAACGATTAGACCAAATTTTATCCCAAAGCTGTTGTCATGCTAATGATTATGATGATGATGATGACGATGATGACAACTATCCTCATGTCATCTACATCAGAAACCAGAACAGACTGTGAGCGTGAGCAGCCGATTTGAAGCCTGTTTGTGTATCTCTGACAGAGTATGTCTGATAGTGCCGTCAGCAGGCTGAAGAAAGGGGGTGGAGACAGATTCTTCTATGGTGCCTACATTGGCAATGAGACACGAAGCCTGGAATTTAAGAGAGGTGGAGGTAAGGGAAACTTTTTGTTCATTTTGGCTCATTGAGAGCCATTTGTCAATCATTTCCCCCTTTTTGCTTAATTAACAGGCTACCATCATGATAACTGATCTTACACATATACACATGCCTTCAGTAGGATCCCTAAGAATGTAAAAGGATTCTATGTGTCTGTTAGTCTAAATATTATTTCTCTTCTTAATAACTGAGATAAAGATAATATACTGTATATTTTATATATTTTTTTTAAAAAACAACATTATTATGTCATGAGGTTTCTGAGCCTCTGTGAGTCGTCTTGTGAATTAAATAATAGTAATTCACAGTCAAAGCTGTCAGGTCTAATTTGGCTGCAGTTTTGTATACATACATCCTGAGTCTTGATTTTTTTAAATTTAGTTTCAGCAAAGAAAATCCCAAACTACCATTATCAAAGTTTTTATATTTATTATTGAGCTCTTACACTTTTTGACTTGTACCTTGGGTTAGGGATCCACTACCGTTACACCAAAAAGATATAGGTCTGTAATCCAACTTGAATTGGTTCCCAGCTGAAACAAGTTTAAGATCCCTTGGCATACATCAGATTCCTGCTCAAATAGATTAGACACCATAACATCTTACCTTAGGAACAAAATAAGTCTGATTGCATGGTGATAGGAACCAGGAGCCAATCAGGGGCATAAGATGGTAAGTGAGTCCAGTAATATATATTTTATTAGATATAATACAGTATAATATAAAACAGCCTACAGTGTTAATTTTGTCAACGAAAAGTTTACCTATAAGTATTCATTGACAACATTTTATTTCATGACTAACGGTAACGACAACTTACACGAAAAAATTTTTTTTTGATGAAGGTTACGGCAAAATCTCTGTTCACTTCACTTCTGTTCAGTTGAACAACATAGCTTACTTCTCAAGGGAATTTTTACAGCCAACAAAAATATCCATCAGCAATATTTTTATATTAATAATATATTTACAGTATATTACCTTCCCTGGAAGTAAGGAAATCCGGCTCACTAGGCTTGGTAGTAGCTTTCACAATGCTCCTGGATTCTAACAGGTATATAATCCAGGACACACACACATGGCATTGATCAGAATGAAGTAACATCTTTACATGAAAATAATAATCATCACCATCACAGTTTACAAAATTCTGTATTCACTTGATAACTAACAGAGTAAGTAACAGAATCCTGGCTAGCTCCACATAACTTCAGCATAACAAAACAAAAACAGCCACGCCTCAAAAAAAACCCAAACAAAACAACAACAACAAAAAATGCCAAGATCTCCCACCCCACCCCTCGCAATATAGCCAAGCTTAAAGCTACAGGGCACATTTTACAACAAGAAAATCTCAGTCAATTATGACTAAAACATGGACTAAAATTAGACTACTGAGTACTAATGACTAAATCTTGACTAAAACAAAACAAAAAGACAAAAATGTGACTAAGACTGAAGCTGCATTTGTATCATTACCCAGCTGATTTGTTCTGTGTATTTTTGTACTTCAAGTTCTTCAAAATTGAGGGATTTGTGATCAAGGCTTCTGCTTGACCTGGAAGTGTACATTTAATCACCTGACCTGTGTCCATGTTAATAATATCCGGCCAGTGGCAAAAGGTGCATGTGTAAGGCCAAAGAAAACAAATTGGCCCAAATTACAAATTGCAGTTACAAAAGCAGTGAGAAATAAACACACACATCAGAAGAAGCAGATGTGATCTGGCTACCCTGCTATTATCAGCTGCATCAAGCACCGCAGAGATGAGTCAGATCACCCTGCAGTCCTGCTCGAACAGTGCACCGTGAGATTACAGCGTAGGTAGTAGGGAGCAGGACTGCTCATGTCATGCAAGGTTCTTCTAAGTAGCTAGCAAAAGTGTCTACCAGAGAGGGCAAATTGTTCATCCTTTAGCTTTAAATATTTAAATTTACTCTGAGCATTTTTCACTCAATGGTGCAGGTTACCACAGTGTCCATAGGCAACACAAAGTGAAATACAGTACGACACTAGAAAGTTTTCTCTAGAAACAATGAGAAAGCAGAATAAAAATGAAAGTTATATTTCTTCAATATCTTTTAGGCTCGTACCTGTGTATTGTGTTCAAGGACCACCTTCGCAAATATGCCTCTGCCTTCATGAATAGCGGTGGTGGAACTCTGCTCATAGGGTGGATAACAATGGCATTGTACAAGGCATAAGTTGTAATCATAAGCAGCAGGACAAACTCCGGCTGCTGGTTGACTCCATCCTGAAGCACTTCGATCCTCCACTATTCCCTCATAGATACCACTTGACATTTGTGCCAGTGGTGAAACTGGGTCCTGAAAGCAAATATTTGAAGGTGCTGCGTCTCACCTTCTGATCTGAATCCAGCCGGACTCCGTCCGTACTGTACCAAAATGACCAAGGAAAAGTCTTTCTTAGGAGGGATGGCAGTGTGGAGGGCCCACATACTTCCAGTGCTATACAAGCATGGGCGAGAAAGGTGAGCAGAGCACCCTAGCACATAGGGTTTGCAATCAAACAATGGCTATGAGCTTGGCATACAGTATGACATCTATAATGGGTGCACTGTATATGAATAACAGGACTAATAATACACCATCTAAGATAAGAATGAGTACTTGGACAAATTAAAATAACTAATTGTAGTGTAACTTTTTTCTCCACATATATACCTTAAGGGTTGTCTGTTCATGCCAATACAAATATAATTTGCCAGTTATATGCAACTGACTAGAGAGATGTAACACAATGGCACCATCTGTATCTTCAAATATCTCTTTAGTTCCTTAACTGTCTGCATATGTATTTGGATTAAACCAGAAGTAGGTGTGGCCTATCAGGGAAGGTTTTTTTTTTTTTTTACTTAATTATGAACCAGAAACATTGGAAAATACAACCAACATGGACAGTGAATTCTGACCTGACAGTTCGGCAAAACAATAATACATTAAATACAAAAATTGACTTTACAGTTTATTATGGAAATGGTAGCCTATGTTTGAATAAAAATCTCAGCGACTTCTTTGTGGTGCACCAAATATAGATGCCTTCAAATTATTTTTTAATGGTTGACCATTGGTCATTCATACACATTATGCAATTACTTAACATTACATTAAATAAAATGCAGATTTTTATATGGCCAGATAATCAGGCAGTTGCATCATCGGTCAGTTCTCAGAGGCCTCCAAACATGGCTGTTGAGTACTGCAACTCCCAGCATTCCTCTGTACTTCCCCGGTCACAAGCCCCTGATTATTAATGACACCTGTTTTGTATTTAGTGCTAATCACCGAGTACTCTATTTAAGTTCCCCTGTTTCCTAAGTTCTTTGTGAAGTGTTGTATTGTGTTTTCATGTGTGCACTAATCCTGTTGTCCTTGACGGTGAACTTTCTGGTTATTAAACTCTATTTTGATGTACCTCTCACATTAGGTAAGGAGGAGAGCAAGGATGTAAATGCAGAAGAGATTTTCTTACAACCAAAAAACAGGCAATAGTCAGAATCACTTGGCAATCAGGTAACTGTCAGCTAAAGGTGTTTCAGCTACACCGTTTTAAGAATTTTAGTAAGTGAATTAAGTATTATGAAGTACAACTAGAGAATTACCCATCCATTATCTATACCGCTTTATCCATCTGGGTCGCGGGGAAGCTGGAGCCAATCCCAGCATCTTCGGGCGAGAG